>OX392463.1:125502693-125921633 GCA_947623515.1 Neoascia interrupta
CACAAAGCTTTGCGTTACCACACCATATAAATAAAGTTGAAGTGCCTATATAACAGTAGATAACAGTTTTTTTTATTGATAAATATTGTTCTATATTTTGTTAGCTTAATTAACTAAAAAACTGAGATTATTTTTAAGTCGAATTTTTAAGCCGGCGACCAGCGAACTGGCGAACAAATGACTTTACTCTAAGATTTCGTTTCAAAATGAAAATCGCAGCACGGAAATCTTTTAAGGATCAAATAATCTTTAACTTGACACCACAACATATTTAATTTACAAAAGTTCTGTCAAACGCAATTCGCTGATTTTAAAATGCATTCGCAGCTAATCGTGTGAATTACTAAGCGAATTGTAAATATCTTCACAAATCTTTTGAAAATTATTGACCTGAAATTGTCAAATTACATAATTCAGTATTTTTGTTAGTTTTCGTTTTTACAAATATCAGTTTTAAGCAATTCCTTAGAAAAAAAATATGCAATTAGGCACCAGTTCGCCGGCTATGAAAGTACCTACCTTAAGAGTCAATTTCTGACAGACGGCGAAAATTGTCATGCAAACAAATTCTTTTTTTAACACATATTTATGAATTATTTTATGATATTAAATAAAGAATGATTTATAATACAGTAAAATCCCTTTAATTCGGAAAGATCGTTTTTTCGAAATATTTTTGTTTTCCGAAAAATAGAGATTTTTCCGAATTAACGAGAGTCGGATTCCTATTTTCTATGTCAACTCATTGTGTTCGAAGAAATTACAATGATAATTGTAAAAAAAGACCTATTAATATGGATATTGTGGAAATCCGGGAAATTCACATCTTAAAATTCGGAAAAACTGTTAAAATCGCTTTGAGGGAATCCCGAAAATTCAAATTTTCACGTCGGAAAAACCTATTAAGCCGGGGAAATCCCATTAATTTGGGAGAAACGGTCTCTAATCCTATAACCGTTTGAACACCGGTAGTTCACACTGATAAAACAAACTTTTTATCAATAACAAAAAAAACTTCTGTTTATTCGGAGAATTCACTAATTCGGGATGAGCTTCCCCTCGAAGCTTAATCGAAGACCTCACACTCAGACTTTCGATTTGGTGCATACACCCGAACTAGGATCGGAGTCGTTCTTTGAAGCTTAAGCTTCAAGATCAAAACCCTTCTCCTAATGGAAAACTATTAAATGTTGTCCGACAAAGGGGGATTCGTGGGTATGCCCAAACTCGCTTCAAGTATAGCTTCCACTTATCAGTCAATATTTTGGTTTCAGAATCTCTATAATTAGTTGAAGAAATGACAATTGCCTAGAATCACAGTTGCACCTACAACCATTTTAAGTTGAGGAGGTTCAACCAGTTTTGTGCATTTTCAATATAACCTTAACCATAAGCTTACTAAGCGAACTTCCTGCACTTCATAACCACCCTAATCAAATTAGAATCGGATATAATAAAACAGCACACATTAAAAATCTTTTGGAAGTACAGTTGTACAGTTGTCATAACAATCGAAACCGCTTGGCAATCTTGTATCCAACCCAAATGGATTGATTTTCTAATAGTATTGTTAAGCTCAAGCTTCACCCATTCGTAAACTCCAGCTGATGATATCGCAAATTAAAAACAAAACAAAGTTCTTAACGTTTACAGACATTGCTTACTAAGCTATTTTACCCTTAAACGATTTTCACCTGGTTTAGTTATGACTGATGGCACACAATATGTTTTGCATGCACACATATAAATCTATAGCCCTAATGTCACCATTGCTTTTCGATATAATTCAACTTTATGGTGTTTACATTCACAACCATGAAACACAGCTTATATACATTTTGACACCATGAAAAGCACACACGGCAAGCTTTTTGCTTTAGACGCTTTCCTTTAAAACTGAAAACGATCTGTGGAAGTTTGCCATTTCCGCGTTTAAAACCGATCGCTACAAGTGTTCTGTTCTATATTTTTATTTGTGAGACAAAGTTTAAAACTCAAATTTTTAAGTGTTTTTAGACAAGTGAACTATTGAACGAAAGCTGTTAGCTATAATAACTACATTATAGTACACGCAGTCGGTTGGTTGGAGATCATTGAATCGGGCCTAGAAGCAAACGATCTTCCAAAGAAACGTTAAAAAATAGGCAGTTGAAAAAAGAGCAGGTTACGTCCTAAAATATATTGAAATCCAATTTTGATTTTTGTGATAGTGTCAGCTGGATAAAACGGCTTTTAAATCAAGTTTAATACTTTGATCCTACCCGCATATCTTCAAAGGACCGCATCAAAATTGATTTATTGGAAATTAACTAAATAAATTAGTTACGAGAAATTTCAAGTGATTGTGAACGCATTTTCTAAAGGAGTTGATAGCACAGCAATAACAAAGTGAAATAGCTTCGGTTAAGCTCGCTTTATCTCTGCAGTGTTGTATATTTTGAATACCCGGGCCCTAAATACAAGAGCAACTTAAAAGTGAAATACAAAAATTTTGGATAAAAATAAGGCTTTCGTGATAGACTTTTTTTTTACAATCAACTTTTGCGGTATTTATAATCCCCTTGGGTGACAAGGGTTTTATTCTTTACTGAGCTACCTAGATAAAGTTTGAAATCAAAATATAAATGGAGACGTTTTAAGGAAATGAGAAAAAAAACGAAACAAGTGAATCCCATTATAATTTAACGCGATTTTTTTTTTGCAACATCATGCCACTTAGAAAATTCGGTAAACTGGTTTACAAGGTGCTGGCACGCAAAAAATCCATCGAAGACACAACTGAATCCAAGTTAGCCAAGGTTCTGTCAGCCTTTGATTTGACAGCACTGGGAATCGGAAGCACTCTTGGCGTCGGAGTATATGTTCTCGCTGGAGAAGTTTCAAAAACAAAAGCAGGCCCAGCTGTTGTTATAAGCTTCCTTATAGCAGCAATTGCATCAATTTTTGCCGGATTATGTTATGCAGAGTTTGGTGCAAGAGTACCAAAGGCAGGTTCAGCTTATATCTATAGTTATGTCACGATAGGAGAGTTTATTGCGTACTTAATTGGATGGAATCTCATTTTGGAATATGCAATAGGTAAGTTAATATTAGCATTTGATAATAAAAATACTTGTTGACACTAAATTGAAAGCGATCAAGTTCGTGCTCAACTGACTTTAATCGATTTTAATTGATTGTGTCTGCTGGGGAAAAATTAATGCTGATTGATTTGCTATGGCGGCGCGCGTAGACAACGCACATTTGAGCTATCTAACGTCGGCCATTGACTTGAACACTTTTGTGATATGTGCTGCCGGCAAAATGTTCGGTCAACATTATTTTTTGCATTCGAAAAATGAAATTTTGGCCACGTAGCGTTGTTCCTTAAATCATACTAGAGATATCCTAGAACGTAGGATCTCTTCAACAGATAGGTGTGGTATTTGACGGTTCAATTCACTAACATTTTTATTGTGAATCTTTTTACTTGCTTAGAACTCGCACTCATTTTTGTGTACGCAATGTTTGTTCCTTGGCCCGTTCGTGACCCTTTGAAGCGGTCCGTCCAAAAATGAAAAAAGACATCTTATATACCATACCATACTATACGTTGTCCGTAGTTAACTACCCGTCCGTCCAATAACTTCTGAGCCTGATACTACCTGACGTCGTATAGAAAGACAAAATATGATGAACTATACGTTGTTCGTAGTAACTACCCGTCCGTCCAATAACTTCTGAGCATAAGGTCGTATAGAAAGACAAAATATGATGAACTTTTGAACTGTTGAAAAAGTCAGGTAGAGCAATTTTTTTATGCACAAATAACAGTTTGAAGTTTCATGGAAAAAGTATTTGTTCTCAGAAGTTTTGCAGGCACGAAGTTTTTGAGAAATTAAGAACTGAAAATTTCCATTACTACACCGAGACAAATAATGGAGCAGGGGGGGGACGTTCGCAGAAAGACTTAATCTCTTTCCGACTTGCGGATTATTGAAGTGTTTTTCAAGCTGAAATTATAGCTTAAGAATAACGTTAGATCTTCCAAGGATATACGAATCTTTTCTGATAGTCAGGCGGCCATCAAGTGCCTGGAATCAGCCTCTATAAGCATTATAAGATCTCTAAGGGAGATGTCGGAACAGTTCATTCACCTGTGCTGGTTGCCTGAGCATAGCGACATTCCGGGTAACTGCAAGGATGACGAACTAGACAAGCTTGGCACTTCACTCTTAATCTTGCCTGAAAAAGACGCCTTAGGCACTCCAATTTCCACATGCAAACTTTTGCTTAAACTGGATGCGATAGAAAGAACAGCTCTCAGACGTACGGGTGGTAGCACCTGTCTAGTGACGAAACAGGTATGACCAAGGCTAGATCTTAAACGCTCCAAAAGCTCGATCGCTCTTAATAGATTGCACATGAGTGCTACAATCGATGTCATTACAGGACACTGTCTGATAGGTGCAACAAGGCGTGGCGTGGCATGCAACAAGGCGTGGCTTGGTGTCTAGTCCAACGATGTCTGCATGGATAAATTCTTCCAACGCTATTCTTCATAGAGAGGGCATGAGGAGGAAGGACCACTCTCCACCTTCCACCCTTACATGACCTTTTTCTCCAAAAACCGAAATCTTCGCCTGGGAGCTTTCCTCTATAATGATCTCAGCGATCTAAGTACTTCCGACCCAAAACATCACTCACGCTTTATCAATAGCCCAAAATCGTTCAAAAGAAGGGATCTTTAGATTTATTTGGTATCACAATGTACCTACATAGCTCTAAGTGTGTCGTTTTCTTTGGACCCGACTGCCACTTCTACCTAACCTAAGAACTAAGACAAAGTTTTTCAAAGTGTTTGAGGCCATAACTTTTGAGCGACTAAGTACACGAAGCCGATATTGAATACACGTATAAAGAAACTCAAAGTGAACCAAGTGCTTAGTCATATATTTCTAAAAGAGTTGAAAAATTGCCATTTTGATGCATTTTCGAAAATTTAACGGAAACAAGTGAAGGACACATCTTCGGCGTTATTTGAAGGAATCGTATGAAAAACGTCAGATATGAAAGTGTCAGAAATTATCCCAATTTTAAGTAAAGCGAATTTCGAAGTTTCAAAAACTTCTGAGATTTAACTCGAATATAAAAAATTAAAAAGTTTTACATGTACATACATGCCCTTCTGGGGTTGCTGGTCCCCAATTGGGCGCCTCCCAAGGTGGCGGATAGGGGAATGCTCACCAGATATATGGTATGGAAAATATCCGGGGGCGGATCAAAACCAGCAACAAACTGTCTTAAAGTGACGGCTCCCTGTTCGGCGTCCATTACCCATTCTCATCCAATATGCAAATATAGAATGGGCAACAATTAGATGCATACTAGTTTCGGAAGCTTTTATGAAAAACTTGCTAGTTACATGATTGCTCTTCTCCGTAAAGGCATAACATTTGCGGGGTTAAGCGTTGTTGTTTCTGTGCAGAGTTTTCCGTACTGGCCTATCAGCATTTGCGTGTTGGATGAAGAATTACTTTTCTCTTCTATCTTTCTGTCTTTTCTATACTCAAAATCTTTCCGCTCGCTATGTGCTACGCATCTTTAGGCAAGTAATAACCCCTTGATCGCGAGTTATCTATATAAAAAGAGCTCAAAACTTTGTATGTAACTAATTTAGCAAATTGATAGTACCTAATATCTTTAATATTTGTCATATAATTTTTTTTTATTTAGAGTGAACTTTCCGAGAAATCGGGTTTTTAAAGTTCTGGGCGGTCTAATTTTTGTCTTGTTAAAAGTTTCTGGCCAATATTGCTCTACACAAAAATTTAAGTTCCTAAGTTAAGTTGCCCCGTCTTACTTGACCAAAAGGCATTTTAAAAGAAAATGTAGTATAGAGGTTGTCTCACATTGAAGCCAATAGTGGGCGTGGCCGTTGGCGGATTTAACAAATTTTTATACTTTGGTTTGCAATAGAAGAACCAAACCTGCACTAAGTTTCAGCTCTCTATCTTGATTTTGAAGACCTAAAACCTTCACACATCCACACATACGGACGGACGGACGGACGGTCATGGCTTAATCAATTCACCTGTCGGTCTCGATCATATCTCTAAAAGGTCTTAGGGGCCTACGGTGATTATTTCACTGTGTTACTAACTATACATTACAATTAATATACCCATGGATCGGGTATAAGAAGATCAAAATTGGTCTTAACCTACGTTTTAGGTCGCGTGTTTCGCTGAGAAATCTTGGCACTGAGCATCTTCAGTATTCACTAAGATTTTCATGCCCATACACACTTTCTCTACAAAGGCCGAGTGAGTAACTTATAATTTTCACTGAAAGATACTCTGTAAATGATAAGAGCCTTCACGAAAGTTCAGTTCAATGGCTCGTGGCGGCTTTTTTTTGCAAAAAAAGGGTCCAATAGGGCTATTATTATTATATTTATTTTTATATTTTTATTTTATTTATCATTATATTTACTTTTCTTCACTTAAATAAAATTTCTTATATAAAATACAGAAAACAATTTTTATAAAATTCATTCCAAATTAAAAATTCAAAAAAAAAATAATAATCGACATTCTATATTTTTATATTAATTTATGAGAAAATAGTGCTTCAATAACATTAAACATTTTTAAACAATCCAATATAAATATGGGTTGAAAGACCCTTAAAAAAATATATTAAATTTTAGTTGAACTTCAATGGTCTTACGCTTGAAAGTGTCGTTTGCACTCAACAAATTGATGTGTTAATTGAGCATTGTGTTCACACAATTAATGATGCGACTCAGTTTTCGATCCCAAAAAAAAGACCCTCACCTATCCACAAATCCTTCCTTCCCAACCATATTTTACGTCTTATTCGCCTACGAAACTCTGAGAGAAGGAAGGCTTCGTTACAGACTCAGCGTTAACAATAACAATTTTAATTTCTTAAACAAAACAATTAAAAGGGAAATTAATGCCTTCAAAAATAAAACATAGAGCTCTCTATTGTCCAGCTTGGATAAAGCTAGCAAACCGTTCTGAAAAATTGCAAAAGTAATAAAGAAAAAAGGATCAAACATTCCTCTTTTGAGGTCAGTAACAATGTTTTTATTACTCAAGAGGAAAAGGCAAATATTCTTGCCTCGACTTTTAATGAAAACCACTCAATAGCTTCACATCTTAGTGACACTTTCACGAAAAATGAGGTTCAGTCCCACATATCAGACTTCGCAAGTAGGTCGACAGTTATTGATGAAAGCTTCTATACAACGGTAAATGTGGTAAGAAATCTTATCAAGCACAAATTAACAATAATCTGTTGAAAGCTCTTCCTAAGAAGGGTTTAATTTTCCTAACCATCATCATAAACTCCTGTTTAAAATTGAGCTATTTTCCTAAATGCTGCAAATTGCCAAAGTTATTCCAATACCCAAACCAGGAAAGCAAAAAGACAGTCCTCCGAGTTACAGGCCCATAAGCCTTTTAAGTACAATGAGCAAACACTCGGAAAAATTTTTGAAAGAAAAGCTCCAAATAATTATTGATGATCTAGACATCATGCCAAGTCATCAATTTGGATTTAGAAAAGGCCATTCAACTTGCCATCAAATTGCAAGAATAAAAAAACATGTAATGGATAAGCTTCTATTGGGACGCTCCACTGCTTTGGTCTTACTCGACATTGAGAAGGCTTTTGACACCGTGTGGCAAGATGCCCTCATTTACAAGCTTATGAAACTAAATTTTCCAGAAAGTATCATAAGCATTATACAGAGTTTCCATAAGGAAAGAAAATTTGCCGTTAATGTAGGCATATCAAAATGTGCCGCATATGATGTTCTCTTTAGTGTTCCTCAAGGATCAGTCTTAGGTCCAATTTTATTTAATTTATTTTTGGGCGACATGCCTTCTGTCAACCCATGTGTAAACATCGCTATGTTTGCAGATGATTCCGCCCTGTTTGCTTCAGGTCTTTTTTTCAATGATGTGTTTTCAGTTTTGCAAAATGCACTCAGCCTTACAGCCCAGTATTTCAAAAAATGGAAAATTAAAGTCAATGCGACAAAAACGCAAGCGCTATGGTTTAGCCGTCGCCTAAAATCGTGTTATCAGCCGAATGCTTAGCTTCAACTGTCTTCTGAGCAAATCGAATGGTCAGACAATGTAAGATACTTGGGTGTAGTCCTGGATAAAAAACAAACTTTTAAGGCGCACATACGATGCACAATCAACAAAATAAATTTAACAAAAAGAATCCTTTACCCTTTTATTAGCAGAGGGTCAAGTTTAAGCACGCAAAATAAGTTGATTTTGTTAAAAACTATATTGCAATCAATTATACTCTATGGTGCTCCTAACAGGCTGCAGCACTAAGCCTTAACAGGCTGCAGCACTAGTGGACAGAACTGTGTCGACGCGGGCGGTCCTGAAGGTCAGTGTGCCACTGGAAAACCTTTTGAATGCACGACAGCTAAGGTGGGAGATCAGAGGCGTTCTTATCGGAATGCTGCTGTCTCCTCCTTAGCAGTTCGAATTGGGAAAGCAGGTAATGACAACAGTTTGAGTGCTGCGGAGTGCGAACACTGCAAAACTCGACTGTTAGAACTTGCTGAGGCAACTAATGCTTGCATTCAGGTGGAGAGCTGTGGTTTGAAGGACGGAACCTTTTGTTCTAAGCATGGTCTAAGCATTGGTCTAAGCATGTTGAATCCAAAACCGAAAAAGCATTGTCCACCTTCTGGCAGTGCAGAGGCGCTTTTGGCAAGACATGGGGCTTATCTCCGAAAAGGGTCCTCTGGGAGATCAGAGGCGTTCTTATCGGAATGCTGCTGTCTCCTCCTTAGCAGTTCGAATTGGGAAAGCAGGTAATGACAACAGTTTGAGTGCTGCGGAGTGCGAACACTGCAAAACTCGACTGTTAGAACTTGCTGAGGCAACTAATGCTTGCATTCAGGTGGAGAGCTGTGGTTTGAAGGACGGAACCTTTTGGGTGAAGACCTCATCGCAGCAAACCTCTGAATGGCTATGCAGTATGGTGCCGAAAATCCCTCCCCTTGGGACCTCAACTTTTGAGGTCTACAAGCCACCCAAACTAACGCGAGCGGTCTGCTGGATCCCTGGGAAACTGGGGAAAACGGCGGATGTGCTGAAGCGCTTGCGAGCCCAGAATCCTGGCCTCGACACAAAAGCCTGGATTGTCCGTTTGCATAGACCAAAAAAAATCGTCTTAATGAAGATGGTAGTTGTTTGGTCGTGAGCATGGACATGGCTTCTGCCGAGGTCATTGAATCTAGGTACAACATGCGTCCCTATCTGCATTTTGGTAGGATTCACTTCCGTTTCAATGCCAAACAGCGCTAATAGTGTACGTAACCCTGAGTCTACATCCATAATGTTTACTCAGATTAACCTACAGCACTGCAAGGCCTCTACTGCTCTTCTAAGTAGCAGGCTTGCGGCATGTAGTACAAAAACATGCATAAAATCCATCCAGGAACCATGGGTGTGGAAAGGTAACATCTGTGGTCTTGTTGGGTTGAGTGCTTCACACGATATTCTTTACGATAAGAAGTCCGAAAGACCTAGGACTTGTCTTATCGCATCCAAATCCCTAGAGGCCGTCACGATCGAAAGGTTTTGTGCCCAAGATCTGGTTGCTGCCTCTATTCCCTGCCATGCTAACGGCAAATGGGAAACCTTTGTCGTTGCCTCGGCCTACTTCCCCTATGACTCTTTGACTCCTCCTCCACCAAAGGCAGTTGTTGAGCTTGTAGATTATTGTGAATCCAAAAGATTGGGTCTCGTCTTGTGCTGCGATGCTAATGCTCAGAATACTGTCTGGGGCAGCAGCAAATGTAACGCAAGAGGAGATCGTCTTTTGGAATTCATCTTATCGTCTGACATTACCATCAATAATTTGGGTCACAGACCCACTTTTGTTACCGCCAGGAGACAGCAGGTAATTGACCTTACCCTGTCCAACAAGTTTTCAAGGACTATCGCAAAATGGAGGGTATCGCCAGATAGCACCCTGTCAGATCAGAGATACATCGAATTTCAAATCAATTGCGAAGTTCTACCTTTGCAAGAGAGGAGAAATCCGAGAATAACGAATTGGTCACAGTTTAGAGAGGAGCTTGGCCACTCTGTTCAAGTTCCACTCAAACTGAGTTCACGACAAGGGGTAGAGATGTCTGCTCAAAATCTGAACAGCATCCTTACCCGTTGTTTTGAACTCGCGTGCCCAGTTACGAAAAACCTCCGTAGAAAATCGGTACCTTGGTGGAATGCCGAACTGCAGCGTATTCGCAAAGAGACCAGGAAGCTCCTGAATCGGTCCTTAAAAACCAATTTAGTAGAAGACTGGAATCTATATCGATTAAGGCAAAAGGATTTTAAGAGACTTATTCGCAAGTCGAAAAATGACTCTTATAAAAAATTTTGTGACGAGATCGAATCTCTAAGTGAAACTAGTAGGCTTGTGAAAGTTCTTCAGAGGAACAGGCCAAGCAGACTAGCTTCAATACTCAAACCTGATGGCACCTACACTGAGACCAAGGCGGAGACCTACAGTCTTCTCCTTGAGACTCACTTCCCGGGAAATCAGGTCACCACGTGCTCTTCAGTGGTACCGGCAACGGTGGTGATGACGCTATCAAATATGCTATTGCATCTTGGTCACTGGTCTGACTCAACTAGTGCTTAAAGGTGTCACTATCCCGATATCCGATGAAGTCAAATATCTGGGAGTAATCCTTGATAGAAAACTTCTATGGTCTAAGCATGTTGAATCCAAAACCGAAAAAGCATTGTCCACCTTCTGGCAGTGCAGAGGCGCTTTTGGCAAGACATGGGGCTTATCTCCGAAAAGGGTCCTCTGGATCTATACTGCCATGGTTAGACCACTCCTCTCATACGCATCGGTTGTTTGGTGGAACAGGCTTTCGCGGAAACGTGTTACTGCCTCTTTTGCCAAACTCCAAAGAACGGCTTGTCTTGGCTGCACAGGGGCCTTCCCTAGCACGCCGGGCTCTGCTCTAGATGCTTTGATGAACCTCCCCCCCTTGATATATTTATCATGGGGTGTACGCTGAAAACCATCATTCGCTTAAAGAGAGGTGGTTTTTGGTACCACACGCATTGGAATTTTGAAGAACTTGTTCGAGAATTGTCCTTTGACCCCTGTCTTATGGACATGCCCTCTGACGCAATGACCCCAGAAATCCTTTTGCGACAAAATTACCAAGTCAACTTTCCTCAGGTAATGGAATGGCTTCGGCCAGACTCTGAGCCAGGGAAAGAATGCCATCGTATTTTCACGGATGGCTCCAAAACCGGACAGGGGTCTGGTGCTGGAGTCTTTGTGGAAAGCGAGAACATTAGACTCCACTACCCCTAAGGTAAATATGCGTCTGTCTTCCAAGCGGAGATTTTCGCTATCCTAATGGCTATGCGCTATATTGTGACTAACAGGTGGAGGGCAAGAAGCATATGCGTTTGCAGTGACAGCCAAGCCGCTCTAAATGCGTTGCTCAACCCTCTTACCTCGTCCAAGATAGTGCTCGAACTCAAGAATTCGTTGAACTTAGTCGGAAGGCTAAATGCAGTGAATCTTGTTTGGGTTCCAGGTCATACTGGTATCCAGGGAAATGAGATCTCTGATGAGCTTGCCAGACTTGGCTCAGAAGAGGTTTTCTCAGGAGCCGAACCTGCTTTAGGCCTGCCTGTATCTTTTGTCACGTCTGCCATTGATGCTTGGGTTTCTCGTGAGCACAGGGCTCGTTAGCGTGACTGCGATGGGTGCAGACAGACTAAACGACTACGCCCAGACATCTGCGAGGGGTCAGCGTCTTTTCTTTTCAGCGTCTTTCGCCTACTTCTTGTAGGCGTCCTTACCGGCCACCAAGCTTTTGCTAGACACTTGAATGTGTTAGGCTTAAGCGAAACCACCACCTGTCTTGACGATACAGCGGAACACTTTCTCTGTAGTTGTCCTGCCTTTGCTCGCATCAGGTGGCGGATCTTTGGGGCTGACGTGGTGAGTGCCGAACACCTAAGCTCTTCATCACTGAAGCTCCTTCTCATCTTTCTTCGAAAGACGGGTAAACTAAATACATTAATGTAAGGTGTCTGCATGGTAGTACAATGGACCAGTAGTTGTGTCTGAGTGCTCCATCGGATAGTTGCAACCTCCAACAAAAACGTAACGTAATAAATGGTGCTCCTATATGGTTCAATTGTGCTAAGACGCACATGAAGCAACTCCAGGTATGCCAAAATAAAATCCTTAAGATGATATTAAAGCTACCTTGGCATTTCTCTACTTATAGACTTCATGAAAGGGCAATACAATATATTTAAGTCTCATGTATAGGTTTTTACTTGTAGCATTTTCCCATAGTTCCTTGCATCATGTTAAACCTTACATATTTATTATATAAACTTAGCACTAAAGATGTTAAAATAGAAAACATGTTAAAAATATGTAGGAATTATGCTACTAATAAAGAATTGAATTGAATTTAAATTTTACATACAATACGGATTTCTTGCAGTTCCAAAGACAAATCAATAAAATTAAATTTAACGTTGAAAGAAAATCAAGCGAAAAACCAAATTTTTAAGTAAAAAAAAATATGCGCAACGGCAGCAAAGTTTAAAGTGGCTAAGAAGCCACTTTTATTTTCAAGGCTAAGATTTGATTGAAATTTTTATACCCGACCCAGGGTAAATTAAGTCCTTCAGGTCAAGTTTGAAAATTAGCTGAATCCGCCCACAGACACGCCCACTACACGCCTGTATGTACGACCAACTCTAATTTAAAAAAATACTTTTTCCAAATTTTAGCTATGTTACAATAGTGCTACCGCATGCATTTTTGGTATGTAACATTGCCTTGTAATTGCCTTTGAAGTAGCCAAAAAAATTTAGCCTTTTCATTGACCACGCCCACTTTTTTAAGGGATTTTAGCTTAAAATCACTGTTTTTCAAAAAATATATATGAAATTTGACAAAAAATTATGTGACAAAAGTTGTAGATATTAGCATTTTCTAACTTTTATGCATATGTTGTGATGAGTGATTTTTTTTATTTAAGAAGGCAGAGTTCTAAGCCGAAATGTATGCAACCACCTAGTATAAAGCATTCAACAGTTATATTTTTATATCCCGCCCACTTTTTTGAGGCGTGGCAGTTTTTTTTGTATGGTCGGGTATATTGCAATCCGTCGAAAGAAGGACTTTAGCTTTTGCATACGCACTGTTGCACTTTCCCACTTGTTTTTAAATAAATTTACAGTACACATAAATGTCTTAACATAATGCAAACAGAATGCAAACATATTGCATATGAATTCCGTTTATAAAACTGCTAATGACATGCGATCACGCTTGAAATGGGGGCGTTTTTCAATCACTTCACTCATACAAGGATGTTTCATACCGAATTTCAGCGTCCTATGGCAGTTTTGATTTGTCATGCTAATATGTAAAGGTATTAAGGGGATTTTAGTAGATTTTAGTAGGATTTTAGTAGGCCCACTAGAATTTTAAAAGTAGGCCCATTTAGAATTTTAGTTAGTAGGAAAAGTTTTACACTTGTACCTACTGCTTCAGGACCTAGAAAGTTCAGACATTAAGTTCCAATTTCTGTAGCACAAAATCTAAGCCCTAAAAACTACCGACAGACAAACGGACATGTCCCATTCGACTATAAATCTGTCTCGCGATCTATGTATGTCTTTAAGATCTTGGCGGTCTACGATAATTTATTTCTCTATGTTATAAACTATGAAGCTTGTCCTATTCTATGGGATGTGGTATAAAAACAAGGTTAAAAAAGCGATTGTTCGACGCAAAAATCGGTCCCCATAGAATTCAAGAAAAACATCCGCGCAAACATCTAGCGCATCCGCAGGTTATTGTACTATTGGAAAAAGGCAAATGAAACAAAAAATGCTTTTATTGATTTAAAATTTAGGGACAATGCCCTACCTTAAAAAAATGCCACCAAATATCGAAACAATTTCTCTATTCTCTTTGATTCATTTAACAAAACGCGTCTTCTATTTGTAATTTCCTTCGTCACCTTATGTCCTCGTTTCTTTTCTTTTTTTTCAAAGATCCAGGAATGAAATATAAAGAGCATAAATAATAAAACAGCTAAAAGGCGATCATTGTCAAATGAAAGCAGTTTCTTACACTAGCTCATCTATCAATGCGTGTTTAAGTCAGTAATGTTGAATGAGGTCTCTGTAAGAGTAGCTTGAGCAAATCGAATTTGGATGTTAGGACCGCAAAGAGAGCATTAATGGCATGTTCTTTGTGCATAATTGGTCTTCTTGGAAAAGAAAAATCATATCCCCAACTCCCAACCACACCTATAAATCAATATATAGATTCGAGGTGAACCTCGAGATATTGCGCCTATTCTTCGTTAACAAGGACACCTAAAATTTTTTGTCGAATCCGAACGGCACTTTAAGAAGTTTTTCGTTCTTTTTTTCAGATGGTAAAGGTAGAATTTGAACCCAAACCTCCCGCGTAGTAGAACAACTACGCCGCGGCGCTCCACTCTAATATAGTTATACATAAAAGTTCAAATTGGAAACTTTAGAGCTCCTTGTGAATCCCAACTCTGTACTTCCAGAACACATCGTCGCACCCAACTGTAAAGAAGATAAAGCATAGTTTCAAAGGCAACATTGGGTGCGGTTTTAAGCGCGCAGGTTCAGCCGACGCATGCTATACTTTTTGAACCTTCAATGTATTGCAATGTTTCTTGCCTAGTGCAGTTTGCAAACTAGTACCCAAACTTTAGAAAAGCTCTATTTACTTGCCCTGAATTCAAATGTACATTCCGAGGCTGCACAATCAATCTAGGAACCCAATATTTCTGCATCGGTACATACTAGTCGAAGTCTTCCAACTACATTACAATAGAATTTCTCATTGAGAATTAGACTGAGAAAATTGCTGTTATGGATTTTTAAATTAAGAGTTCGTTCTTTTTACCACCTTAGGAAGTTTTGTTCTAATGAAACTCTGAAGACTGTGTATTATGGCATTTTACACTCAAAATTGCAATACGGGATTAGTTGTTGGGGGAGTGCTTACACGACAAATCTAAAGCCACTTGCAGTCTTACAGAAGTATGCCATACGTAAGATCTGTAATGCTCGTCGCTTGGCTCATTCGATGGTCCTTTTTAGATACTTGGGTATTCTTCCATTAAAACATTTGTTTTATTTTAGAGTCCTAAAAATATTTTTTTATAAGAGGCGGATACATGCAAAGCCCAATTTTTGCTCTTCGCAGTTTACGTAGCTCTAGCCGTCACGTTGTTGAAATTCCAGCCTTTCGCACCACTCACTACAGAAACTCCTACCCAGTTGTATCCTGCAAGCTATATAATCGTCTTCCTCTTAGTATAAGACTTATAAGAGTAAAGGAAATCTTTCTAAAAAAGCTAAAGCCATGGCTTCTAGAGTTCGGACATGATGAGATTGAAGTTTTGCTCTCCTACATTGTTTAAATTTAGTAAACTCTCATATAATAAAAGTCAAAAATAAAAAAAAAAAAAAAAACCACACCATTATCTACTTTCAAATATTATTTTTATATGTAACATATATTTGCACCCCGCAATGTTTTACACTTAATGTTTTAAATTATCATTTAACTTTAGAACGGCATTTAACACTATTTTCTTAGAAGAATATAAAATGTCATCACTTATTCTTTATTTAACTATATCTAGGTATCATATCTAGGTATCTAACTATACATACTCATATTGAATGTGACTCTCTTCATTAAGTACCATCATCTTTGACTTTGTGGGGATAATGCAGTTTTTTATTTGTCACGAACCGAATCACGTTATTATATAAGAGAGGATGACGATGTCATCTGTTTGCGCATATACGCGCGGGGACCTGAACTCAATTCAGCTCAGTTGACCTAGGGAATATATGTAAAAGCCCTCAATTAGCCTCCTTGCCTTACTTCCATAGAAGTTTCGGACTTATCAGTAATCAGAAATGACTTCGTAATCGTTGTCCTTGAGATGTTTGATTATTTAAGATCACCGTTGTCGATAGGGGAGAAAATTCGACCCATAATATTTCTACTTAATCTTCATGACCTCAAACCTAGTTTGTTACTTTTACCAAATATTTACTGTTATGCTTAGACTAGTGAATTGCAATAAAAATGTAATGAAATGCAATAAAAACTACAGAAGCATAAGCTTCGTATAAAACGTAATAATTTATAGTTGCAAAAACGAATTGGAAGTTTTGCTCCGCGAAAATATACCTGGACTGACGACACTCGTAGTTCCACGTGGTATTAAAAAAGGGTTTAATCGGCCTAGGTTTCCCAGTTTTTCTAACTACTAATAGACACGAAATGATTTACCTAGGCCTTGAAGCTTTGCGAGGATTCTTCTATTTGAGTTAAAAAGAGAACTCTAAGAACTAGATCCCAATCAATATAGTTTCAAGTACATTGCACGTAAAAATATTCATACATATGATCTGTGATTGTAAAAATATTCATTGCGAAAATGTGGTTCAGTGAATGTATTAAACAGTTAAGCTGATAATGAAATAAGCAGCCAGTTGTAGGTGGGCTTTTCTACGATTATAAGATTTAGAACAACTCTAATAGCCCTTTTTCTTCTTCTCCTTTTTCATTAAGGCGCGAGGTAATAATCTGAAGTGATGGATTATAACCCTCCCACTCTACTGCATTCCTAATGGTCCGCTTGTGGGGTACGCTGAGGCTAAATAAATGCTGTTGTCGTTGCATTTGTGTGATCCATGAATGTTTAGGCCTTCCTCTCCTTCGCGATTGCGCTGGAATGTTGATTGGCATTGCCTTTTTGACGGGGTTCGTAGGATCTCTCCTTTGAACGTGGCAATACCAACTGAGCCGGTCGTGCTCCATGGAGATAGGTTCTTTTACATGGAGGCTTCCTCGGATCTTCGTACTTCTTGATCCGAGGAAGCCTCCATGTATCTCGCTTTGTTATTCCTGCTGTCATGCGAAGCATCTTCATCTTAGCTGCCGTTTATTTGCTCTCATATTTCTTATACGCTGTTTAACATTGTGAACCATATGTAAGCGCCGGACGCACAACTGCGGTGTAGAGCTTTCCTTTCAGCTCAGGGCGCATTTTTCGGTCACAGAAGATGGCGGAGTTTTCTCGCCACTTCATCCACCCCACGCTTACGTGACGATTGATATCGTCATACGAGCAGTCATGCTTCCATTATTCCAACTCGCGACCCTGAGCTTGCGCTTAGGCAGTTGCATTATTTTGCTATCTCCCGGAAACCGACTAGCTCTGACCCGAGCATTACTGCTCGTCCCAGGATCACTACCATGTAAGCCATAAGCAGTGCCTGGCGGGGTAGTTCCATTCTTAGAGTACCTTTCCATAATGCTCATGTCTAAACGACTTGTTTTGCTCGACACTTGCATAGTCCTTATTGTTGTTTGAACGTCCTTTTCCGACATCGGTGGTCCCCCAGTCATGTTAACCCACGGACTTACACACTTGTGGGAAAGTTTAAGGTGTTGAATGTGTCGCTAGGCTTACTTAGGTGTTACAGTGGCCTAGGCCCCTTAGTCGCTTTTTACGACAAGCGCTATCTTTTCGTTTCGGGGGGCACTGCAGCCATATTCTCACCCGTAGCTGCCCTTAGCTTTTCTATATAAAGCTAAGGGCCCTGTTATAGCTTACATAGAAAACGCATACGTAAAAATTGTTGGTCCTTTTTTAAGAGCACTCATTACCGCTACGGTCTAAAGTGGTATTAAAAATGCTGCTTATAACTAATATTACGTTAATCAAAGTTAAACTTCATCGGAGAAAAAACATTTACTATTTTTTGTATCAGGAAAAAAGGAAGTTTATCTTCGATTTACATATTTTTTTATGAATTGGTTAGGTTAAATGTAAGCAGTACCTATACCTATTTGAATACCTTTTGAGAGCTATAGAGCAAGTGAAAGTGTAATTAAATGAGGAGAGCAAATCTTAACGGATAATTTTTTTGTATGAGCTTTAACAGAGCCCCCAGCCAAATTAAATACCTAAAAAAATGATCACAGTTTTCGTACGAAATGGAAGAAATTCTATACTTTTGTCAGGTGTAATAACGAGGTTGTATACATCTTGACGTAAAAGTAGCTGGGCGTCTCCATTCATCAGATCAATGGCGTGCCGATGGGAAGAGACAAGAAAACGACTGGAAAAAATATACTGGGGACACCAATTATTGTCAAGTCTATTTTCAGTCATTCCAATAATCTTCCAATCATTTCCACGATTTCCACGGCAAGGCAATAATCCAACGAATTGAAACGTCAAATATTTTTCAAAGAGTGTTAAATAAAGCTAAACTAACTTTTTTGCGCGATGTTATGCTTAAAATTTGTTTCACTTCAAAATTCCCAAAACCAACCTCTGCGTGTTGTTTGCATTCTTTTTCCAGGTAATCTATTAACAATATAACGATAATTCATGTTCCAGGAATAATCTTTCCGGTCATATTCTTCATTAAGAAAGTGTTCTACCAAAACCATCCAAAATGGCGTATTTCATTTTAGCTTCTTTGACCCTAATTCTTAAACCTAAAAAAAAATTAGAAAGGTTCAATCAAATTTAAAGTCAATGTTTAAATATCATCATCACCATTAGCAACTATTAGTGAAACTGCTAAGAAAATTAGCAACTTTTGATTAGAGCTTTGTGTAAAAAATGCGGTCTGTTTCTTTAACTTATTAAAAGTGTCGTTGTCTTTTTTACATACATCCGGGAAGGAGATCATCAAGAAAAAAGATCCTCTCTGCGAAGACTATATGCATGCAACATCTTTATACGAGATCTTTTCTGCTGCGATGTACTGTGCTGTCTAAAGTCTTTTGTCAACAACGATGTAGGTTCATATCTTTATACGAGGAAAGTCTACTACCCATCAAATATTCACTCTGAAGCAGACGTTAAAAATAAGCAATCTGGAGCTCCAAATCAATCATCAGGAGCCAAAACCTACGTTGTACACAAAATGTCACCATAGACTACTATAAATTTGAGGTTGTTAGGGACTATGTCTGCGTAGGCTCCACTATCAATTTGAACAACAACACCAGCGCTGAGATCAAACCGACAGTCGCCGCTTCTTTGGGCTAAGAAAGCAATTGAGTAGCAAATCTTTCGAGTAACTATTTCGAGTTCATATTGATAAGATCCTTATCAACCCAGTTCTGCATTACGGTGCATATATGAAACTTGTCTCTTCCTGTGACAGTTCTGAAGACGTTTTTTTCTTGTTCTTTGTCGTACTACCATGCAGACACCTTACTTTGACTTGCTTAGAACTTAAGTGATGAAGAGCTCAGGTGCACCAACCACCACGTCAGTCCCTGAAACTAGCTTATTATTGCTTTTCGGTGGGACTGCGGTTTGCTTCAGTTGGTTTGCAAACCGTCAAAGAATTGGCCAGAAAACCTGCCGCTTCAAGCAATCAAGCTTATTTGCGTTGCCAATCGGCCAGCTGCTTCCATTTCCTCTCCCGCTGCGCCTTAGTCAGCCGCAACGCTGGTAACGCCTCTCAGGGGCCCTTTCAACCAAAGAGGTATACCAAGTCGTCCCATCTAGCAGTCTATTGCGTAGCAGGCTGCAGGCTTACTCATGCCGAGCGTGGCCCTATAATGTATTCGACAGTGTCGTCGAACTCCTGTTCGCTGGTGAGATCTCTGTCTGGACAGGGGATGACTGTCATCCCCTGCCCAGACAGAAGTCTCCCTTTAAGCTTTTCCCAGTTTACTCTTGCGTTAAGTAACGTTTTATACTTCCTTCTTATTCGTTGTTACGAAGGTGGGCTCATTTCCCCTGTTACGTACTAGAAGGTTGGAGCGAAGTTCAAACCATCGTCATAATTTTCTGTTACCGCTAATTTTTTAAAAGGTCCGTGGAACGATAGCGGCTAAGTGGGTTTTTCCTCCTTTCTGATCCTCCGCCACCAACTCAAGAACCACAGGCGTGATCCGAAGGGGGATTTACAGAGATTCTTTTCCTGGTCCCACCGTCTGTTTCTAGGCCTACAAGGGAGGCAACCTGCTCGCATCGCGGCCAACATGACCTGTCTAGCAAATAATGTCTGTGGCTTGCGAAAAACGTGTCCAAACTATCGACGAATTTATCGTATCATTCGAAAAAGTAGTTGTTTGACGTAGAGTACTGACGTTTCTCACTCTATCACTTCGATTAACACCAGCCATGCACCCCAGAAATCTCATTTCGGCAGCTTGTACCCGCAATCTAGAGGGTTGAAATGAATTAAAAACTGAGATCTTTGCTTTGATTTCAAGCTCAGGTTTCCTGATAATCGGTCGGAGAATCCCTATCTTTGTCCACTCCATATAGATTTTTTAAAGTTGTCAACTTTTAAATATTCAAAGTGACTAAAGAGTTCTGCTTTTACTAGTACCTTATATTTATTTGCAACAGAACTACGCAGCTTAATCATCCCAATACAATTTCACAGAGAGTCATTAATTAAATTAGTTTGATTCACTGTTCTCAGAACGTAAACTGTAGGCTTTAACACCATAAAGTTGTGAAGGTTCGATCTTTGATTTTTAAAGTGTTTTCTTCTGAAATTTTCACACTTTATTGTTTGTTGCTAATTTGGAGCAAAGTTTTATTATAGACACGAAAAAAGTATCTAATGACTTAATAACTTGTGAACAAAAAATTCTCTAAAGAACAAAAAATATGTATGTAGATAATAGACGGCAAGCGTCTGGCCTTAGGCTTGTCATCAACTATAAAAATCTTCACATAGGTCAGTTACTGATGTATAAAAATGACTTGACATCTCCGCATTCCCATCGTCTACTCGTGGATAAATAGTTTCTAAAAAAGATAGGGCAAAAAAGCTGATATCAAGAAGTTGACTTTTTAATAGTAGTTTTTGTTGTTAAACGATACTAAACGACAGTGTTAAGGGATCGGTTAAAGACCCCATTAACCTTACCCTGAAGAAAACAAAATAAAGTGATTTGTGAGATTGTTCGAAGCACGTTACCAGTTTTAACTTTAGTCGGTGAAAATATATCTCCATCATACGATAATACCTAGCGTAATGAACAGTTGTATCAAATTACTTTCTGTGATGCGTAAAGCAAATAAATTTATGACTGGTCGCTTAAAATGACGCAACACAAACCGAAATTTTGTAGTTCTATTGACACTTAATGAGGTGGCTTTTGTGATCCACTTGAAAATCAATTTTGATTAATTGACATGTCATTTCTTTGGCCATCCAACCATCAAATCACGTGCTTCAAAAGCTTGAAAGCGTTTCAGAGTTAATTGATATCTATCACTTACATGTTACAGTTTGCGTGGAGTGTCATTGAAAATTGACAGTTGACTTTAGTCTTTAGTGCAGAGATAAGACTGAGTTAAACCAATATGTTTTGACCGCGAAATATAAAAACCAGCAAAACCATTGAGTAGTTTTTTAGTTCACAATTAGATCTGTCATTAAAGCTATCGAAGGCAACTCTCTTTGGTAGTCATTCGACTCTTGAAGTCATTGACAACCAATTGTCACATCTCATAGAAAAAATATACAAGGAAGTTCGAGTTGTTCCCTCGACTCTGCCCAAATTTTTTTTTTCACAGAAACACGAAAGATCTGTAGGGCCAGTTTTAGTTTTTCAGTGCAAAATTAAGTTCGATGTCAACCAAGACTTTTTGATTGCGAAACAAAAAGTATCTTTGGGGTTAACCTTAGGAGTAAAATTTTTATTGCAGAGTCAACTCCGCCCTTAAAGTTCAACTTAACTCCAACTTCATTTCTCATAGAAACAGAGGAGTTCGATCTGTTCTCCCGGCTTTGCTTACACGAATTTTTAAACAGAAACAATTTTGAAAGGTTAATAAATTCGAACTGTGCTAAAGCTTGCTTAATACTATGTCTCCACCGGCAATAAAAAGAGGATTAGCAGCATACGATTTAAAATAAATCCCAAAGTGGCTCCACCGGACAAAAATAGGATTAGTTTGACACAAACACTCTGTTTCTGTCATTTTGGCTCTCAAAAGAGAGTGGCATTGTCATTTCCCAGGAGCGAAGAACGATTTCCGCTGTAAAAATCACAATAAAAAACGTACTTGTGACAGATCTATCGTACAGAGACAGTTTCAGTTTCCTTTTTTGACTCTCAAACTGTTACAAATGTGCCGAAAATAGGTTTGTGAACAGGGTTAATGGGATTTATGAGAGCATTTTTTTTAATCGCTTGACGAGAGGATTTGAATTTGTATGGTAAATCGCGTGATTTGTAGGGGATTTAGTAAAGATTTATATTAATCGTGGATAAGTGCCCGGCGGAGACATGGTACAAGGCTGGCCAATTAAAACAGAGGTTTAAATTGCTTTATTTATTCAACAATTCTATTAAAATTTTGATAAAGACTCGATCTATGATAATTTCAAACGCTGCCAGGCGCTCCCTGTTTCTTATGTTTGCAGTACTGGCAGCCACACTTGTGTGATTTGATAGTGTTAATAGTTGAAATGTTTCACTTTTCAATATTTAATATGATAACGTATGGCTTTACCATAAGGGACGCTCTCCAATGTAAGCAACGGTTCGGTTAGCTTTTAAATTTTTATATTTATTTTTGACCAAATTCGGTTAGCTTTTAAATTAATATATTTATTTTCGACCGAATTAAGCCTCTAATAGAAAACGATAGAAAAACTAGTTTCTCGGGAGAGAAAAGAAAAAAGTCCAGGGAAAATAAACATTGCACTTCGAAAAAAAGTCCCCGACAGCTAGAACAAGGCTTGATAATGTCGTTTTCAACAAACTATCAAGTCTCCATCGATCCGAGTGCCGTTTTTCATGGCCAAAGATCACAAAAAAGATTCAACTTGTTCTCGCTGCATAAATACACTAACAATATGTGTGGGGTTCTGAATTGTCGGTTAGTTATATAGACATAGTCTTTACTCCTGCAGTTTAATAATCGCACAGAAAGAAGCATCTACAGTCAGTTCGCCGTTCATTTTCGATCTACAGCAGGTCCGTCATCAAAAATTTTGCTTGACGTCTACAAAATGAACGACCCTATTGAGCTAAGTGTATGTTATATTAGGCAACTAACATGCGCACCATCTTTTAGCTTATCCATTAGGTGCTACCCGGTTCAAACTCAGCTATCTTCTTGTTCTCTGCATTTTGGCGAGAGGTTATGATCTGAATCAAGGGACCATCATCTATAACCCTCCCACTCATACTGCATTGGTACTAATGGTCCGTTGTGGGGTACGCCGATTGGACCACAAAATATACTGGCAAGGCCTCCCGATTTTTGATCACTTCATCAGTGCGTCCAATTCAATTCTGCTTTCGTTGTGTTTTATGTGACTTCTTTGACATCATACTTGAGAGAATTGTGCAATTATGATGTCAAAAAACTCCCGCACCAACACCAGAGGCACAATCTTTCCAAAGTCCGTTCAATTACTCGCATACGCAGAGAACATTGACACAATTGGAAGCCAAAGCGTGATGTAAGTGAAGCCTTCGTGAGTATTGGGACGGAAGTGGCGAATGGGTTTAGCAGTCAACGAGCTGTCATCAAGAAGAGAAACCCCACACCGACGCACGTCTTGGACAGAACACCACCATAGACAGCTATTACTTTGAGGTAGTTAGGGACTTTGTCTGCCTGTGTTCCGCTCAATGTCAATTCAGACAGTGATACCAGCACTGAAACCAAACGAAGGATAACTCTTGTCTATCTCTGTTTCTTTGGGCTGAAAAGGCTGTTAAGTAGAAAAGCCCTCTCTCGAGCATCTAAAGTGTCAATGTATAAGACCCTCATCATCCCAGGCCTGCTTTACGGTGCAAGCATGGACCCTGTCAAAGGCAGATGAAAACACTTTAGGCTGCTTCGAAGGGAAAATTCATCGGACGATTTACAGTCCCGTCTGCATAGACGGAAAGTGGAGGAGGAGATATAACATCGAACTGTACTGTCCACCGACACCGACTTAGCCATAAGAGACAAAATACAAAGGCTACGATGGCTAAGTCATCTAGAGCGGATGGGCAGCGAACCCCCGGCCCGGAAAATCTTCGAGTCCACCCCGCAGGGACTGTGCAGTAGAGGAGTACCGAGACTCAGGTGGCGCACGCGAATGGAAAGGAACCTCAGTCAAATTCGCCTGCGAAACTGGAAACGGCCATCGGCTGGAGACAGCTAGCTGGCGAAGCATGTTGGCTGAGGCCCAGGTCCACCCCGGACTATAGCGCCACCTGCTTAAGCAAGTAAGTTTCGTTGCGTTTGTGCGATCCATTTATGTTCCTCTTTTTGCGATTGTGTTGGAATGTTGATTGACATTGCCGTTTTGGATTCGTTGGATCTCTCCTTATAACATGGCAATACTAACTGAGTCGGGCGTGCGTCATTTTTCTCCACGTAAAAAAAACCAATCCCCAGGTTTTTTTCACGTGGATACTTCCTCGAATTTTCGCCCTTTTTATTCGATTTCGCATAGTTCCTCCCGCCATCATGCGAAGCATCATCATCTTAGCTGCCGTTAAATTGCTCTCATATTTCTCATACGCTGTCCAACATTCTGAACCATACGTGATTGCCGGACGCACAACTGATGTGAAAAGGTTTCCTTTCAAATAAGAAAGCACCTTTTGGTGGGGTGCCGTGGCGTAGTGGTTGGTGTGTGTGCTTACTACGCCGGAGGTCTGGGTTCGAATCCTGCCATCGTCACCTAAAAATTAAAAAGTTCCTCACAATACTGCATTGAATCATTATCCACAAGAAGTTGGACCTGAGCAATGTCGATCAACTTTGGCGGACGAATCTATTGAGCTGAGCATTTCTCCTCCTCTGAGCGGCAATCTTGAACATTGTGATCCTCTTTTTTAATGTTCTTTTTCAAAGGTCCTCTGTGGTCTGGTGTGTACCAGTAGTCTATGAAGAAACCTTCTTCAATTCCCGATGAACGCCCTCTATTCTCTTTGCTCTCTCAGGCGAAGCTTTTCATCTCTATTGCTCGAGGAGAACTTCTTCCATGCCTTGAACGCCGCTTTCTTTTCACATATCACTAGTTTCACCTCATCTTGCCACCACCACGTTTCTGTGACCTGTTTGTGGTCGCCCTTTGAAGTTCCTGGCAATAATTTGGCCTTATCTATCCACGTTCGCTGTAGGCCATCCCACATAACTTGTGATCTGCCTGCACTCTACATTTTTATTTTTGTCAATGATGTGATAGAAGCAGTTTTTCATAGTGTTAAAATATGCTTGGCGTATTTCCTTTTCCATATTGTACCCGTTGATTCAGATACCTTTGCTTGCTCAGTTTTCTTCTTTGACGGTCAGCAGCAAACGGTGTTGCGAATGCGATCGCCTCACCCAACCGCGGTTCGACCCGCTGTTTTAGGGAACTGTGAACTAAATGGTAATGAATCTGGGTCTCCTTCCCACCACTTTCCGCCGAGATCTTTTGCGACATCAATCGTCCCCCAGTCATGTCAACCCACGGACTTACATATTGCACCCTTGTGCACAATGTGTCGCTAGGCTCACTAAGATGTTACAGTGGCCTAGAACCTCTAGTCACATTTTACGACAAACGCTGTCCGGCGAGGGGCGCTGACAGCGATATTTTCACCCGTCGTCGTCGCTGCATGGAAAAATCTAATCTTATCTTATCTAGTCTAAATATTTAGTAAGGTTAAAGTAAATAGTAGTAAGCAAGTAGAATCATTGGGTTTTCGTCCAAGTACGACTTTTTTACTTAAGACTTATACTTAGCTATTTAATGTTGAAAAACTATAACAATTTACAATAATTCTACAAAAATCATGATTGAAGCTATGATCAGTTCGAACCTTATGCTAACCTTATGCTAAAGGGAGTGACAATTCTCTCTACGTTGAAAGTTTTATGCTCCTAATTTATATAGAATATAATCCTAAAATTATACTAACAATAATTTCAGGATCAGCAAGTGTGGTTAAAGGTCTAAGCACGTATTTGGACTCACTATGTGGTTATGCTATGAAAAATTTCCTTTTGGAACACGCTCCATTAAACATCGACGGTTTCAGCGGATATCCTGATGTCTTTGCCTTTGGTGTGACAATATTGTTTTCCTGTAAGTAAATTAATTTCATCTCCTGGTAAAGTTATTCCCAAAAATCTTCCAATTTAATAAAAATTATTTTCTCTTTAGGGGCCATTGCATTGGGCGCAAAGGAGTCAACTACTGTCAACAATGTCTTTACTATGTTAAACCTGGGAGTGGTTGTCTTTGTGATAATAGCCGGACTGTTCAAAGTCAACTCGGCCAATTGGGCCATACCCAAGGAATCGGTTCCAAGTGGATACGGTGACGGTGGCTTCATGCCATTTGGATTCACTGGCATTATCAAGGGAGCAGCAGTCTGCTTTTATGGATTCATCGGTTTCGATTGCATTGCAACGGCTGGCGAGGAGGCGATTAACCCCCGCAAATCGATTCCTTTTGCAGTTATTACTTCTCTGGCTATGATATTTTTAGCGTATTTCGGTGTATCAACTGTGTTAACAATGATGTTGCCATATTTCCTGCAAGACGAGAATGCTCCGCTGCCACATGTTTTCCGCATGTACGGATGGATTGTTGCCGAATACGTAGTCACTATAGGTGCAATGTTCGGACTGTGTTCCAGCTTGATGGGGGCTATGTTTCCATTGCCAAGAATTGTATTTGCCATGTCTTCTGACGGGCTACTCTTCAAATTCATGGGTGAAATCAGTAACAAGTATAAAACTCCGTTTAATGGGACTTTGTTGACTGGGCTTCTGACTGCACTTTTGGCTGCAATTTTCAATTTAACGCAACTGGTGGATATGATGTCGATTGGAACATTGTTGGCCTATTCTATGGTTGCTGGATGTGTGCTAATACTACGGTACGAATGGGATGACAAGAAGGAGAGTACCGGGGATCAAATTGATTTGCAGCGAAGTCCGTTTTCCATTTGGCGAGACCTTTTCAATTTGGACAAAAATATGGAGCCCAGCAAAAAAACATCTAAAATTGTTACCGCATGCACAACTGTATACGGTAAGATGAGTGAAAAATATCTTAAAGCATATATTCATATTAATTTTTTAAAGGATTTTGGTGTTTCCTGCTTTCCCTGGTATTGACTAAATTTGAGGAAGACATAACCGCTACGACGAGCAAAGACATCGCTCTGCTTGTCTTAGCAATGATACCTACGTGCTTCACTCTTTACATCATTTCAAAGCAACCTGTGTCTGGGAGTAAGCTTTCGTTTAGAGTCCCTTTTGTCCCGTGGCTGCCAGGGCTGTCAATTTTTATAAATATATATCTGATGATAAAATTGGATATTATGACATGGGTGAGATTCGCCGTTTGGATAGTGATTGGTAAGCAGTTCCGAAATCATTAAAAAAATGTTTCTTATAAAAATTGTTTCACAGGACTCATCATATACTTTTCATACAGCATAAGAAATAGCAAACTCAGGCATAAGCGGAATCATGATAAAAGCAGCACATCAGATACGATCGTTGAAGATAAATGTAGTGTGCCACTGATCTACCTGAAAAACTCATCTTAAACCACAAAAGTTCAAAGTTTGAATACTTTCAGTAGCTTAAGAAAACTTGTTAAGGCAACACTCTTAGTATAAGAACATTTTAAACTGCGACAACTTGCCCATAAGTTCTGGAAGAACCACAGGCATAAAACTCTTTGTGTAAATGTTAGAAGAGAGAAATATGTACTCTTTTTCAATTGTATTAATATTTTTACGTCCTAATAACTACTATTGGTCTACTTATTCATTATTTCTTTAAAACTATTCCTTATAACTTCACATGATAAGGATTCAGGTAACAACAATAAGTATTTATGAAATAACTTAACAGATTCATGTACTTAATAGGATCCACCACGATATTGCTTACAGCAGTTGGTGAGAGACCTTGGATTTATATTTGCTTTTTAACAAAACTATATTTTTATAAGTACTTCATAAATAAGAACAAACTGTTAACATTAATATCAAATATTTGTTAAAATAATACTTTAGATTTATTTTATTTATTTGCTTACTGTACGAATTCTAATAAAAACGTATTACTTATATCTTTAAAAAAATCTTCAGTGTTTTCTCCGGCTCTCTTAAAATTGGTAGATGACATAAGCCGCTGGGTACCTATATTTTTTTTACTTTCTGGTGCAGAGACGCACAGGGTTTAAAAATACGTTTGTTTCGACATACCAGCTACATTAAAGAATTATCAGAGGCCTTTCTCGGATTTTCACATAATCTGAAGGCATTCCGCGAATTTCGAATACCTTATACATGCTAAAATTCCTATGCGCCGGGTACACAAGGATGCTCATTTATACACATATAAGGCTCAAGTTTGCAACATAGTGCAAATCACCGTAGATCCCCGCATTCTTTGAGAGATATGATCCAGCTAAACGAAAGGTGGATTGTTTTACGAAAACTAGACGGTCGGAAACGGAATGAACGAACAATGGCATCGGCGTTAAGTTCGGAGTAAACATGGTGTTGGAGAAAAGATTTATTTACCCTTGCATAGATTACGCGCATTTTTCACTACAAAATTAGTTTTTTCAATGAATGCATATATAAAGACTCCAGTCCATCTGCAATTGATTGCCTAATACCTTACTCTACCCAATATATAATAAAAAAAAACTCCACGCTACGAGAAAGTGGGCGGGATGAAGAATATACCTTTTTTAAGCTACACAAAAGTGAGCGGGGCATTAAGTATGTATGCAAAAAACTTGACAAAGGCCGATGTTTACAACATGTGTTTTATATTTTTTTCCTATTCCATATAAAACTTATTAAAAAACGTACGAGCAACGGTTTATAAACAATTTTAAAAACTGCAATAATCGCATTGACGATAACGGTTTTCAATATGAAAATCGAAATTTTCAATATGAAAACTGCGTTCTTCATGTTAACAATTTGAATTTTCAATATGAAAACCCAATTTTCAATATAAAAATAGTATTCATCACATTGACAATTGCGCTTTTAATATTAGCAATTAAGATTGTCAGTTTGAATTTTCCAATCAACTAAAATTGTCATATTGAAAACTGTATGCGTCATATTGACAACCGATAAAATTTGATGAAGAGAATTTCTTCATATTGACAATCGCGATCGTTGGCTCAAAAATGACAACTTTTTCTGCAACATGACGAACTTTGTTGTTAATATGACGCACCTTTTTGGGTCAGTGATGCGTATTTTAACATAGAAATATCCATAGAAATATCCATATTCAATCATTTTGTAAAATCTACCCCTAAAGATGGATGTGGCCAAAAATCTAGTGAGAACTAAATTTAGAACAGAGTCCGATGTACTTTGTGCGCTAGATTTTATTTCTTATTCCTCCCTAATTTATGCTAAAAAGCAGTCGAAATCCATGTTTGTCTGGAAAATTATTGGTTTTTCTTTAATTCTGCCTTAAAAAGTAGTAGTTATTTAAAATAAATATTATTAAAAATAACTACTTTAATTCTGCCTTAAAAAGTAGTTATTTTTATTTTTTATGTCTTACAATTATTTGGAGATGGTAAATGCCAAATTTTAGCTTTTCACGACGTTTTGCAGTTTCGAAAGCTCTGGATGTAAGTGCACATTTAGGCCGATTGTAGGCGTGTCTATGGGCTGATTTTAAAAATTTTAACATTTGTATTGCTTCGGATGACTAGAGAACTTACTTACAAAATTTCAGCTTTGTAGCTCAAAATGTATGGCCTCTAAATTGGTGACAGACGGACGGACGGACATCGCTCATTTGACTCAGAAGTTGGTCATATACCCTAAAGTCTTGGGAGTCTATCGCTATTATTTCTCTAGATGTTACATTTTTGCCTGTATCAAACTTAACATACTCCATTCCTGTGGAATAGGGTATAAAAATTAACATAGAGTATATGAACTCAGGCAAACTTTAAGATTAGGAGTTGCCCGGTAAATAGGTTCGGGAATATAAAAATTCTTTACAGACGAACTCTTGCTCACTTGTTTCTTTGCAATTCAGTGCAACTTGTTCACATGAACTCATTGCATTTTATTGTATGTATGTATGTATGTATGTGTTTTGTTGTGTCACTTGTAACAAAATTCATGCGGGTACACATTTAAAATTAAAAAAGAAATTATAAAGTGCACTTCAACACAACTTCACCTTCCATTTAGAAATGTTTCATCAACGCATGTTTCATAAAATTTGGGTTTACAAACACCGCTGCAAAATGGTTGAAAAAAAGTTTTGCCTCCTAATTATAGCATTTATTAGTCGCTGGCACTACCCAGCAAACAATGTAAACCTTAGATGAGACTTAGTTTAAGGTAAACTTTTCTTTAGCACGTAAGGTTTGTGTTCGTTATTCGTAAGTAAATAGGGTACCGGTAAGGAATTAAGAAATTCTTTACAAACAAACCTTAGACTCTGATTTTTGTTTAGCGAATCAAGATTTACTTTGTTTGTTTTTGGTATTCATTTTTGCAAAACATTTTGAAAGCTTCCAACTAAAAGAACAACTACAAGGTTTCAATTGAAAATTATAAAACAGGACAATATATGGGAAAACGCACGTTTTAGACAAACATGCTAAGGCGAAGACTTAGTTTTGGTCCGATAGTTGTAAATTAATGAAAATAAAAGACACAAAAAAAGGCAAATGCCAACAACACGCGGTGTTCCCAAGCGGTCCCCCATCTAAGTACTAACCGCGCCCGACGCTGCTTGATTTCGGTGATCGGACGAGAACCGATATTCGTTTTTAAAGCTTTTTATTTAATTCATTTCTGAGTTCTTACATGCTAGACAAAAACGCTTAAAACTAGCTTAAATAACTTAACTATCTTAATATAACTTACTGGCCCTTCGCGGGCGCTCTAAGCTAAACTTAACTCTTATCAACTATGTCTTTCGACCTAAACTAACTTACATTATAATACTAAACATAACAGAGCAAATTTAACTAAGAAAAATATATATTTTGAAAAAAACTTAGTTCCAGAACTTTTATTTTTATCTTATATATAAAACTTAAAGCTACCTTAAAATAAACAATAAGACTTAACCTAACCTAACTTAACTACCTGCATAATTATATATGCACTTTTTTTTGTGTTTTTTGTAGTTTTATATTTTTTTTGTGTCAAGTGCTGTGTTTGGTTTTTCTTTTGTTTTATAATTTTTTTTTGGGTTTTTTGTTTTTTTTGTGATTTTTTTTTTGTGTTTTTATATTTTTTTTTGTTAATAATATTTTAAAACTACCTTAACCTAGACACCTAAAAGCTATGTAAGCCGGCCATGGCTTAACGGCGACCGACTTTGCCGATCTAAGAAAACCCTAGCCCGGATCAAAAGGGATCAACGAGGGAGTTCCCTCTCGTAGCCACCAGAATTGCTGGTGTTGTTTAACTACGTCTCCAATATCACGGGAGGACACCGACTTACTGAATCGGAGACGCTCCTCAGCGCTCCGTGCGACGTCTCGATTGTAGTTGAGTCGCCTGTCAACAGTTGTCCGAGCAACATGGAAGATTAAGGGCACTGCCGATCTATCCTGGATCAGGCCTGCCTGGTCAAAATAGAGGAATGCCTCTGGGGGGACGAAGCCGTTCAGACGCACACTCTCATGATACATGAAATTTGGGTAATAAGCCCCTGAGATCAGGTTGTTCGTCGAGGTCATTGCTCTTGCAATGTGCCTTCGAGTCAGCTTAATGAGGAAATTATCCACTCTGATCATATTCGCCCTGTTGTATAGGACCTCATTGGAAAAGTACTTTGTGTACTCGGACTCCGGAGTTCGATATAAGCGAAGGCAAGCCCGAAGACAAGCCCTCTCAAAAACCCGAATCCTTTCCATTCTACTTGCCCCTATGTTGAACCACACGGGACAACCATATGCGAGCATAGGCCTAATAAGGGCCATGTAGCAGATAACCTTCACCCTCGCACCGAGTTGGCTGCTATAAAACAGTCTCTTTGTTAGGGCAAAGGCACCCCGGGCTCTGGATAAAGCAACATCTACATGTTTGTTAAAATATAGATATTGGTCTAGCCAGAGTCCAAGGTATCTGACTACATTTTTACACGCAAGTGGAAGCCCGTGCTGTCCAACGATAGAAAACTTTCGCCAGTTCTTTTTGGTATCCCTAGAGGCCAAAGACAACGGCGTTCTGAACAGAATGGTTTCCGACTTCTGGAAATTGATCCTCAACTTCCAGTCGTCGCAGTATTGCTGAATTTTGTCGAAGTCACGCTGCAATAATGCTACAATGACCTCGATTTTAGGCCCTGATCTGTACGCGATTAAATCGTCGGCATACGCTATCGCAAAATGAAGAGATCCTATCAGATCAGCCGTGTAAATATTGAAGAGAATCGGCGAATTGACCGCTCCCTGTTGCAGACCGTTTTTGATATTGAACACTCCAGAAGAAGTCACATTGCCGTGTTTCACGACAAACTTTCTACCGGAGAGCATATTAAGCAACATGTATAGAAGAGGTTTGCTGATGCCTAACCTATTCAACTTGTAAAAGAGTCCTTCTAACCATACGGTATCAAAGGCCTTCTCCAAGTCAATCAGGCAGGCTCCCGTGCATTGGTTCTTACTTTTGTACCATTGGATATCTGATATCAGTTTAGACGCGGCATGTATCGTATCATGTCCCGCCTTGAAACCGAATTGCTTATCCGGAACTATTTTATTGTCCTCAACCCACTTAGTCAAGGCTCTATTGATAACCTTTTCGAATACCTTGCTGATATTCGGAAGAAGACTTATTGACCGGAGATTTGCCGGATTGGAGTTATCCTTTCCCCTTTTGGGGATCGGATGTACCACAGCTATTTTCCAATGCTCTGGATAATGTGCATTATTCAGAGCATTGTTGAACAGAGTGGCGTAGATTTCCACCGCACCTGGAGGAAGATGTCGAAGCACAATGTTCGATATTCCATCGATTCCCACAGATTTCTTCTTTTTCAATGCTTCGAAGATCGTTTGGAGTTCTACCTTCGATACGAACGGGGCCTGGACCCTTTCATTGGCGACGGCATTATATGCCAAAAAATCGTCATTGAACCCGGTAAAACCAGTGTTCTCTGATCGCCAGTGTTCTAAGTCACTTCGAAGGTAAAAGTTTTGAACCAGGACTCTATTCTCCAGGTCGTGATTCGGGCGAATGCTAGGATTCACCTTATACACGTCCTGGAAAGCAGTTCCTATAGCCTCCACTTTCTCCTGCGGATCTTCGATCACGAAAAAGTTGTCATCGTCAACAGCGTCCCTAGGATCTATTCCTGCTGTTGTGAGTAATTGTTCGTTGTGTGTCGTTCGGCGGATTTTAAGACAAGGAAGTTCGTTGTCATCGTTCCTCCGAAACACTTTATTAATCTGGGGAAACATGCTCGGGTTATCTGACCTGATAGCCCGAATCTTGTTACCCCAGTGCAAATTGGCAGAAAGTCTGTAATTTGCTTTTATAAGTACTTGGAGGTTCGCAATCAACGACTTCAAAGTCCTTACCTCCACGTCTTGTCTGTCAGTAAACCGTCTATACAAGTTTTTAAGTCTTGTAAGCAGTCTACTTTTTTGTTCGTGTAATGCGTCGATTGCTGCATTGCGGTAACTGTTACTGGATGGTCGATACCGAGGTATCGTACTTTCCATTGTTTGTTTAATTGTCTCATCCATTCGCCGCAGGTATCTGTCAATCTCCTCATTCGATAGATTCCTATTCGACGGTGGATAAAGCGAGTTCGAGGAGAGTGCTCTTGTCAGGTCTCGGGCGAAGCGAGTCCAACGTGTCCTACCGTAGTTGTAGGAGTACGTTTGGACGAACTCGTCCAATTCCGCAATTTCGTTTGGAATAGTTATTTCGGCACTTAGTCCGCAATGGTCACTGTCATACACAAACGTGCGCAGACAGTTTATCGTTTGTCGGTCAACGTCAGTCAAGTGTAACCGTTCGTCAAACAGCAGTAGGTCCAGATAGGAGCCGCACCTAGGATACGAAGGACTATCTGTCGCTTTCAAATCGAGCCGAAACTCGACACTGTGTTGACCCCACCAATGAAATAGTGAGTTTCCTCTAGGATTAGGGGTTTGGTTTCCCCAATCTCTATGTTTGGCGTTTAGATCTCCGGCCATGAGGAAAAAGTTCTCCCCCGACTCCAGCCTTAGGCATCGAAACAATGTCTCGAACTCTGAAATAAAAACAGTAGACTGAACAGCTTCAGGAGCATAAAGCGACATCACATACAACTTCTTTCCGCTACGGAGAGGGATGTACGCAATGCATGCTTCCAGCTCCCGGAACCTTCGCACTATACCTCTATACACGGCCTTATGCTTAAGTTCTTTGCGAATGAAGATCGCAACACCTCCTCCTCGAATGGAGTTGGGTCGGTCTCTTCTTACTACGTTATAATCTTTGTGCCTTAATTTACGTTTCCGAGTTAGCTTAGTTTCGCTAACAAGACAAACATCAGGGCTTTGGTCGTTAAGCAACTTAAAGAACGTTTCTCTTCGCTCGATCCTCAACAATGAATTTACATTCACCGCTAGGATCTTCAAGGGATTTTCATTCGCGGTCGTACCCATTACGATTTGTTGTGCGCTAGGCTAGGCAGAAGCGCGTAGAGCCTGTCCACACGAGTCGCCTGCTCATTTAACTGGCGCTGCATCTGTACCATCTGCCCCTGGATTTGGAGCAAAATGGACAGTACGTCGCCTTGCACCTCCGGAGCCTTAGGCACTGAGGCCTGTGCAGCTACCTTTGGTTGTTGCTGTCCCGTGCTCACCCTACCTGACGCCATTTGGGCGTAGGTGATTTGGGGAGTCACGGTTACTTTTTGAGCTGGACCCTGTGGAACTTGCTTTACGCTCTTCTGCTTTCGAACCAGATTTGCTGTTTTTATGCTCTGGAATTCAGGACAACCCCTATAATTAGCTGAGTGTCCTGTACCTTTGCAAAGCACACATGAGAGCTGGCTCTTCTCAGCTTCATCTTTCCCTAGCGGACATTCCTCCGCCTTGTGGTTCTTGGCACACTTAACGCATCTAGGCTGCATATCGCAGTTAAACGCGGCGTGACCGAACCTTTGGCAGCGAGCACATTGAATAACGGTCTCGCTGCGCTTTAATTTGTCCCAGGAAACAAGCTGGCAGTCTAGGACTTGAATTTTCCTTAGACCATCCAGCTTGCTATCGGGAGACAGCTGAACCAGGAAGATCGGCAGTTTCCTATTCTCCCTTTTGGCCCTTGCTGTGACGAAGGGCTTAACTCCTACAAACGTAAGCCCATCGCACTTAATTGTCTGGAGCATCTTGAGGAGCTCCTCCGGCTCGGCCGACGGGTCCATCCCTTTCAGGAGCACTGTGTGCAACCTTTCCCCCTTCGGGGTGAAAGAGTAGAACTCCGTGGTTGAGTCCCTTAATAAATTTTTAATGGTGTGGTACTGCTCTACAGTGTTACACTGAATGGAATGCCTATTATCATTATAGCGTTTAACAGTAAAGTTATTGCCAATGGCCGACTTACATAACTCTATAGTGTCCTTCAGCTCCATCTTGCACACGCACCTTGGCTGGCTTGTTCTCCTGCGGTTGTTGCTTTTGTTGCTGTTGCTGCTGCTTTGTCTGCTGCTGTAACTGCTCTTGCTGTTTCTTTTGCTGCTGTTGCTGTAGCTGCGGCTGATTTTGCTGTTGCCGTATCAGCTGCTTTTGCTGTTGCTGCGGCTGCTTGTTGTTTTGTTGCTGTAACTGCTTTTGCTCTGGCTGTTGTTGTCTGTTTTGGGCAGTAGGGAGCACAGCCTGTTTCTCCCTTTCCCGCCTCGCCGTTTGTTTGGCTTTAATAGCCAGCACCTTCTGCTGGAGTTGCTTGATGCTATTATTAAGGCACTCCAGCTCATCGTCTTCGTCGTCGGATTCCGAGTTAGCCAGGGAACCGAAGCTGTTGCTCGCCCCGGTGTACATGCCTTCCCCACCGTCGGAGACGTATGGGTACTCTGTACTTGCTGCTTCTTCGATTGAATGTTGCGTCTCCTCCCCCGCCCCAACAGGCAGCTTTTCAGCTGAGGCTGACAGGCGAAGACGCTGCACCAGGTTGGGCTTCGGATTAAGCCTCCTCATCCTTCTTCTCTTCACAAGCCCCTTTGATGTCGAAGGGACTTCTTTTTCGTGGCCTGTTACAACCGCCACCTCGTCCGATGTTGTTTTTGCAACATCTTCCGCTACTTTGAGCGCAGACCGGTTGGCCTCGCTCATCACGTGTTTGTCACGCTTAACACTTTTTTCTTTAATTTAAATTAAAGAAAAAAAAAAAGAACTATAATTTTCCCGGACTCGAACCTGGGTCTCGTTTTTGCCGGTCTAGTGCTCTTCCTTCACACCACGTCGGCTATGAGAAACTTGCAGTCTGGAAACTTGCTTAATGCACTGTCTGGTATAAACGAAGCCGAAACACGTGTGTTCTCTGCGGAGGTCTGTGAACGACTGACGAGAACCGATATTTTCAGCGTGGTATGGTCGTTGGCGAATTTTTATGAGCAGACTTCTTATAAGCGTTAATTTTTTTCGGTCAATCTGTATTTAAAACTTAAAGTTCTAGTTCATTAAACTAACACTAGGACATCTATTAGAGTCAGATAGTGTCCATTAAACATTTATCAAAGTCTGAATCGAAGAAAATAGATTGAACTCCGCGCTATTCTAGGCATAGAAGGGGGCGACGGAATGCACTGGATATGCGTCTATATCAAATCATTTGCTCCACAGAAATGCTAACTTGGTCACTTCAAACTGGGCCAAAGACATGCTTGAAAGTCGAAAGATCTCCGCTTATTGAACGGAAGGGATTCCTCTGTGGTCGTTAGTCATTGATATAATCTAATCAAAAAATTAAGCACCATTGGCTTCAACGCAATATGTAATGACAATGACTTGCGCACCACGGCTAAACACAGAGAGGCTAGCAACGTTAAGTGTCAATGGACGAGAACGAGACAATCGTTCAATATATCCAACGAAGTCAAGCTTCTGTGAGTAAGGTAGATACCCTAAACCTTGGAGAAGTTTTAACTTGCGCTAAAACAACAAAATAATTTAGGCAGGTATAAGTTCTAAATAAGAAACTAGTTTAGCAGGCCAATGCTTTATGAGCTTGTCGTCTCCAAACTCCAGAATGTTATCCTTGGATTTACATTGTGTAAATAGTTATAGATGGTTAGACCGATAGAATTTGCTTTCTGTTGGGTGGTCCTTGTCTTAAGCTCAAAAGAGAGAACACCTAGGCGCGTCTAGGTTTCTCTGGGTTCATACGGACATCCTTCATATTCATACCGAGAAGCATACGCATGCTAACACTTACAAATGCTGCCAAAAGACGTACCTACTCTACTTTCAGTGAGACCAAAATAGAAACGCTCTTAAAACAAGTAAGTCCAGGAGTTTGTCTATGTCTATACCCGACCCTTTATACCGTGGAACACCAAATCTTAAAATTGTTTGTCCCGTATTCATATATTATATGTAAAGGCCACGCCCCCAAAAGTGGGTCTGGGCTAAAAATTAAAATCAATTAATTACAATTCCGTTAGAATCATGACAAAAAGCATTAAAACCGAAAATTATTTCGGAAAAATTTTTTTTCCTGAAACCGCATCCTAAAAGTGGGCGGAGCTCAAAATTTTGTATGAACCAAACTTAGCAAATAGCAATATCTTTAATATTTGTAATATAATTTTTTTTTCGATTTGGAGTGAACTTTCCGAGAAATGGGGTTTTTAAAGATCTAACATGTTAAAAGTGGGCATGGTCGATATTGTCTTCTTAGAGCTTTTGGGCCATTATTGCCCTATACCAAAGTTTGAGTTCCTACGCTTTGTCCAACTTGACCAAAATGCATTTTGAAAGAAAATTTTAAATAGAGGTTGTCTTGCATTGAAGCCTTTAGTGGGCGTGACCGTGTGTCGGCGGATTAAAACAATTTTCACACTTTGTCTGTACAAAATAAGAAACAAAATACACTCCAAGTTTGAGCGTCCTAGCTCAATTTTAAAGACCTTAAAACTTCACACATACGGGCAGGCGGACGGACATAGCCTAATCGATTCACCTGTCGGTCTCGATCATACCTCTAAAAGGTCTTAGGGGTCTACGGTGATTATTTCACTGGTGCTACAAACTATGCATCAAAATTAATATACCCTTGGTCGGGTATGAAAAAACAGCCGATGTATATCACTAAAACCACTAAGTTCATCAAGGAGCTTTGGCTAAGGCATGTTACTACCGATATGTAACACACAGCTCCTACTGCTGCTGGTTAGTGCATGAAAATGGAAAGGGAATTCTCTTTCAGGTGTAGCAATCCACGTTTGAATTTAATGCGAGGTTTCGGGTAGAGGGACACCAAATCTTATCCGCCTTCGAAACTCGAAAGGCTGGATTTACCCACACCCACTGTCGCATATCCTCGAATTCGGTTCACGCTAAAAAGTCACCTGAAATTTGAGTATTAGGAAGTAAGTATTTCAAAAGGCTGAAAGCGCGTTCCAGAACTGTAATCGAGCCTTTGTTGCGAAAAGAGCAATGCGGCTTTCGGCCTGGCAGAGGCACAACCGATCAGCTTTTTACTCTGAAGGTTATTCTTGAGAAGGGCTGGAAATATGCCAAACCGGTCTACGCGTGTTTTCAAAAGAGGCGCCTCCCGGGTTCCTTGATAAACTCTGGAGTGTTTTGCAGTACTATGCACTGAGTGGGCCTCTTCTGAGAGCAATTCAGCCTTTGTATGGTAACTGCAGAAGCTGTGTTCGGATAAATGGCGTTAAATCCTATCCTTTAGATGTGTGCGTTGGACTTCGCCAGGGATGCGCCCTTCCTGTATGAGGAATCTTTCTAAATGGCTGGCGTCAGGATAAGCCATCTGCTTTTCGCAGATAATTTAGCCATCCTGGCATCGTCCGAGGAGGAACTTCAGCCAGCACTGGATGGGTTTGCAGCTATCTGCGGTGAGACTGAGATGAAGGTAAACGTGAGGAAATCCGAAGTGATGGTTGTTTCCCGAACTCCTCTGCAGAGTGTACCCTGCTCATAAATGGAGTCACATTGAAATAGGTAGAAAATTTTAAGTATCTCGTGGTCTTTTTCACGAAAGATGGAAGAAGTGATTCTGAGTAATCCTGTAGGATTTGCCAAGCTGGAGCAATACTAAGGGAACAGCGCCAGCCGGTCTACAGGAAAGCTGAGCTTGGAGTGAAGGCAAAGATCTCAATTTTAAATTCAGTGTTCGTTCCAAACCTCATCTATGGTCATGATATTCGGGTAATGGTCGAAAGAATTAGATCGTGGTTACAAGCTGCCGAAGTGATATCTCTCAGGTTCTTTGCTAGTGTTGCTCTTAGGGATAGAGGGAGAAACGTCAATATTCGTAGAAATCTTAATGTTTAGCACCTACTTCTCCGAGTGGAACGATCAATTCTTCGATGGCTTGAACACGTTGTTCGCATGCCCCCGACAGACTTCCTAGACAGGTCATGTTAGCCGAGATGCAAGCGCGTTGCCCTCCTAGTAGGCCAAGAAACGGGTGGTGGGATTGGGTAAAGAAAGCCTCCGAGACTCGTCTGGGGATCTCTTTTAGTTAAAAATAAAAATAAATGTAAATAGAGTGGCGCAACAGCTCGAGGTGAACCAGGGCCAACTTCTCAACAATGTATGCTGGTGTGTTAATTTCTTTACATACAAGGGGACCTACAATTTTTTGCCGAATCCGAACGGCTTGAGAAGTTTTCCAAGACAATTAATACTCCCGGAGGGCTTGACAAACCCTCGCGGAGGTGGGGACCGTGAAAAAGAACAAGTCTTTTTTTTCAGGTGACGATGGCAGGCTTCGAACCCAGACCTCTGGCGTAGTAAGCACACACACTAACCACTACGCCACGGCACCCCACGATCTCTTTTAGTTGGTGGCGAAGAATCGGGAACGACGAAAGGACCGCTCCGCGATCTTTTAAAGGATATGGGGTCACAAAAAATGTATGTATAAGTTGAGTTACTATGAAATTTCAGCAACGGATTTGCGTGACGGTCTTACCAAAACTGATTAAAAATTATTGCAGTTCAATAGGTCTAGTAGTTTTAACTTAATCGATTCAACAAAACCAATAAATAAAACAAACATGTGTTAGTGAAGTGATAACTCAAACTGTTGATACCAATACACTTTCACCAAAAAGCAACCTCCACTTTCATTGATAGTAATATTTAAATATAGATAAAGAGAAATCTATCAGATATGATAAAAATCTAAGCTTTTTTGTGCCAGGTAGGCTTACAATTATATCTATGTGTTAGGAATACAAGCTTTCCAGATACATAAAAGGGGTGCACATACGAGACAAGTATACGCGTATGTCTATGCAACGCACGAAGCATCCTAAAAAAGATCTATTTTCTGACAATCTTATCAACATGACTCACTGATATAAACAAAGTTCTTACAATGAAAAAGTAAGTAGAACAGGAATATATACATATATTTTTTCAATTGTCGCAAGATAAGATCGAGTCAACTTAGCAAAAAAAAATAAGGTATTGTTATCTGCAGAGAAGAGCGGCGTTTAGTCAAATGAAACCTTACTTTAGTTCAGTTGGTTGCATTATAAAGATCATGAGATTTTTTGCGGACTTTTGATTAAGTAACATGTAAAAATTTTTGCGTTTTGGAATCCAATCGTTACATAGTTTTTATAAAAAAAGGTGAAAAAACCTGTATTTACGTGCAATGTTGAAAGATTGATAAGAAATTAAATTGTTCTTGAGTGCAGCAACATTGATAAGGCTTAATTGAAATCTTTCAATACCTTCTTTTGGATATTTTATACGTTTTGTGTACCTAAAATCAGTGATGAGTTTTTTTTACTTTCGATGCAAGGAATTTTTTAAACCACTACCTAAGTCGAGATACATATATCTCGTAATACAATTGTGAAAAAAAAACAATCTAAGCCTGTGATAAAAACATTGTGACTTTTTTTCTAATATTTGATAAACACAAAATTCAAGTCTGCGAAATCGATAACTAACATAACAAATGTTAAAGATTCTTTCGAAAAACTTAAAGTTAGAAGCTTCTTTAAGCTCAAGCCATTTCCAATACGAACCGTAAAACTTCTTTTTTTTAACTCGCGTATAAACACGCGTTTGGCATTTTGATTTTGCTTACGTTATCAAAGCAGTTAAATTGCATCTAAATTTTTTTTTTATTACATATTTTGTTTTATATCTACGATTGTCACAGAAAGATTGTTAACACTGAGGCACTGTTTTTTTCTTTTCATATGCGACAAAAAGTTTAATGAGAGAGAACAAATAGTAGTAAAAGTATCGTAAAGATATGCGATGTGCTTAAACTAACCGGAACACCAACAACATGCAAACAAGCCTTCTGTGACAGTTGAGTTTTTTGTTGTTGTTATACCAGCAAACGCCTTAAAATCTTTTGGAGAATTTGTGGAGATATTTCTAAACGTCGACACGAGGTTCTTTCGAAGAAACTGGCCCCAGTGCGACCTGAAAATGCATTAGCACTTTTCAGTGCGGTCAGCTGAATATCAAAAACTCGGTAAAAATCCGAAAATTAATTTTTTTACCGAATGCAGAAAGGGTGCAACTGCGAATTTATGAAATTGCACTGCAAAAATGATAAAAAAGGAAACGTCAAATTATCCCAAAACTGAACTTTCTGCCTCGACAAAATTCTCGGCGAATACAATGCAAGGTATACTGGGTTGTTGTCTTCGGTTCATCGAACGAAGAACTCAGAAAATAGTGCGCTCTGTCGTGTAGAACCAGCTGTTACCCGTATATATTAACCCGTTTCCGTCTAACGAAAACGCGACCTGATATCTTGTCGACTTGTTTTTCTTACGTGTTTTCGTCAAAAACAACTTTAAGTCTCATTAAGGTTTCACATTTTCAAAGCTTTAGGATACTGTTTCCAATGTTTCCAATAAAAACTTAATGAATAAGGAAGAAGAAACAACGTTACCCCTCTGGTGATATCTGCCCATATGTGGAAATTAAATGTCCGCCTGGTAAGGTTTGGAGCATTTGTTTGCGTCGCGTCGGTTTTTTGTACTTTTTTCTTAAAATAAATTTTGATAGCTCTCAATTTGAGTTTTTATCGATTTCATACAATTTCAGTCGTGTTGTAAATAACTTCACATACACAACAAAGCTACACCCAGCCTGCACCGTCAAATACGACTGTGGCGAATTTTCGAGTTCGGTGTCGACATCGAACTGATTCGGAATTCAAAGGAAGATTTACATGAGCACGATTGCGTTCAGGTGTAGGAGAAAAGAACAATTTGTTACTATATTCCACACCAGTTTCAATTCGGTGTTGAAAAGAATACGTCATTAGAAAATTCTGTGTTAACAAAAACAGGAGAAACAAAATGTAGAGATTGTCTCAAAAGCATAGCAACTGGGGGCACGATGACAATTGACCAAAAGATCGCATAGTCCAACATATGAAGGTACATAAAAAAAAGGATATAATAGATAGCAATAATTGCAGCAAGAAAATAATAAGCAGGTAAATGTTGTTAATTTATTACACAGACGCACGTGCGCGTAGCGAGGAGATACTAGTCAGATACTAGTCAGTGTTGATTAAATCAGATTAAAACTGATTAAATTACAGAGGCGTGCAATATAGTACGCACCGAACAGAGACTAGTTTTCACCTCATGATGACGTACCAGGTATCTAATAACAATCTTTGGAATTCCCACCCGCAACGCATCTGATGATGACAAAGATGCAAACGCTGAGATAATAAATCTATACGTTGATATGGAGAAATTAATATAGTTTGCGGATACAAATCGGTCAAGTGTACGATGAACAGTATTAAAAACGTCTCTAGAACTGGAACGGGCTATACTGTATATTATTCTGTTATGCACTCTAGGCAGAAACTGCACTTTACCTAGGTTTAACCAATTACCACAGCTTCAGTTGCCTCTAGGAACTCGCCACCTAATAGAGGACAAGCAATTCTGAGCTATACGCACTTATTGTGAACATTCTTAGTCACAAAACGTTCGAAACAAATACTTAGTGTCATCTCGTAGAGAATGGAAAGTGCAGTGCAGTGACCGTTATAGTTGATAACAGCTATCATAATTTGTTCAACTTTGGACTTTGTTTTGATATGGTACGTAATAACAGAACATTTTTGCATAAACTAAACTGCAATAATTTTCTTCACACGAGTCTTACATATGCATACCCCCGGCAATTAAGGACAATACTTGAACGATAAAACAAGCGCCGGAAAATGTGTTAGATTTTCAAAAAGAGCAATTAGTACACAGTGTAAAAAAAAAACATTTTCAAGTTGACTTAGTGTCTAGCTCTCACGCGAAAAAGATTAAATTTCTAATTGATCTTGGTGCGGTTTTAAATATAGATCACCATTTGATTTACATTGAATTATTGTAAAAAAAAAACAAAAACAATGTAATGCGACTTAACTCGTTGGCGTTCCCCCAAACTACGTGCTTGGGTGCAACTCCACTACATTAATGTGCGATTGTAAGCTTTGTTATGATTATTGACACTGACCCCGACTTGAGGATTGAGGTTTTTTGTTACGAGTTTCCTAAAGCGCGCTCTTGAAGGTCCAAAACCACTCTGCGGAATATGATTGACCTGACATAAGTTATGTAAAGGGTGGTAAAAGAGATCCCTTTAACCATCTTATCATGTTGGCAACATAACTTTGGGAGTAGAGCTCGCTTCCACACACAACTCCTACATCGCGAATTGTCGTCGTTGTTGGCACTTGTTTGTTATCGATAAAGTAAGTTCGAGCACAAGGTTTGCGAGAGTGAGGCATGGCCTAATATTTAGTGACGTTACATTTCAAAGGGTTCTCTTCACGCCAAACTCAAAGTATGCTCTTGTAAATAGGAGCACCCAGGTCGAACAAGTTACCAAACAAAGTCTTATGTCTCTGTAAAAGCAGATAAATCTGAAGTTAACATGAAAACACGGACATAATTTTTTGGGATGATGAAGAGGACTGGTCCGAGATGACTACCTTGAGGAGCCCATAAGTTGGCATTAATTGAATCTGAAACTAAAATCTGAAAATGACTCTGTTTTGTCGATCCATTAAGTAAGATTTGATATTTGATTAAACTACAGCTGAAGTCGAGCAAGCTTTTTTTAATAAACTTTTTTTTAAATATGAGCATCTCTTGGTAAAATATGCTTTCAAAGAGTTTGGGCGTGCACAATAGTTTTGTGATTGGACTATGTTTTTTGATTATGTAAAACGCCTTCTATCCACAGCGGATATATCGATGTGTTGAGCAAACGGAATAGAACCGTAAAAGAAGGTACCAAATTATTGATGAATTGTTCTTTAGGACAAGTGCAGGCCTTCAGGGCCGGTAGTAACTTGAAAATGCACTAAAGAAGTCGTTAAATGTATAAATAAAATACCTGTAACTTGTCTTCTTTCCTATCGATGCTCTCAAACAAAGGGAAATTCTTAAATTATACTGAGGCGCAGAAAAAATTGTCTTATCTTTTTTAATGCAATTCAATGCTCTACATTCTTGTCATTTGCGCAAGGCGACACATTTTAGAAATTTTTATTCAATTAATTTAAAATATGATTTTATGGGTTATCAATTCTTTGGCATAGCTTGCAATTGAACGGAGACTAACCTCAAATTGATCTTCTTGAATTAATCAATTAAAATGCAAACATACTGATTAAATTAAAAATAGATTTTTCTGCTTTAGAACAAGTAAAAGTGTATTATGCGTCTAATAATATAACGAATGCAATCTTATCATCCATAATGTAGCGAAAAGGGCAGACTAAACAGAATTAAAAATGCCTACACAACCACCCTATTGGAAAGTGCTTACTCGGCGAAAAACTCTGAAAAATGAAGCAAACGAAGAAACAAAATTAAACAGAGTCCTTGGAGTGTTTGACCTGACCGCTCTGGGAGTTGGCTCGACACTGGGAGCAGGTGTTTATGTTCTAGCTGGACAAATTGCCAAAGATCAAGCGGGGCCATCGGTGATGATATCCTTTGCAATAGCAGCACTGGCCTCAGCTTTGGCAGGTATGTATTATTCGGGGAATGGGTCGTATTCGTTAAAATAAAGAAGATCAAAGTTGCGATTTAACTTCCTACCCTGGGAAGAGAATCAAGAACCTTTAAAGCAAATTTGTTTTTTAATAAATACGACTCCTTGCTAGGATCAAAGCTGTCTTGCCATATGGTTTATTTGAAATATTTTTTAAAATCTTTTTTCAAAGGAATATGCTATGCTGAATTTGGAGCAAGAGTACCCAAGGCTGGTTCAGCATACGTGTACAGTTACGTGTGCATCGGTGAGTTTGTTGCGTTTGTCATTGGTTGGAACCTGATACTGGAGTACATCATTGGAACTGCCGGCGTTTGCAGAGGCATCAGCTTGTATCTGGATACTCTAATTAATGATACCCTAAAGACGAGCTTCGCAGAAGTAGCGCCTATCGAGTGGAGTTTCCTGGGAGGATACTTTGATTTTTTTGCCTTTTCATTGGCAGTTATTTTTGGAGGTATGTATAAATGACTGCTATATAAATGCAGCATTTTTCTAAAAGCATTTCATTGAATATTTTAAAAAGATTTAGTAGTATGTGTATAGATAGGCTTATTAAATAGATACCGATCGTGATTTTAAATCGAAAAAGCTTTTTTAAATCTTGTTAAATAGAGAGTCATTATAGGCAAAGAAGGATTCACACAATGTTCGTTTGTATGATGGTTGCACATCTATAAGCAGCGAACTTGTGACCAAATGGCGGGAAGTAAAGGTGGTTGAATGAACCCGAGTAGGACAAGGTGTGCCGTTTGGTTATTATACGATTTATGTGATCGGTTGATGACGCGTGTAGATAAAATCTAATGACAAATCTGAATCTGAAAACTCTAAGACTCGAAAATGCAACGTTATAATTTATTAGCTTTAAGTACACTTGTTGCTCCTTCGGATAATTCAACTAAAAGGCCTCTATATTTGCCGTTTTAGCGGTGATCTGGAAGTTGTTGAGGACATAATACACATACTGTGTAAACGTGAGGCAAAATCGCGGGTTCAAAAAAATTATCCAGAGCGATACTTCTTCGAAGCCTAGCGGATGACGATAGCACAAACTTCTAAGGCTATCGTTGGCTAATGAAGTGAAATCACCAGGGACCATGTTTATTTTCTTTGCCTTTTGAATTAAAATTGGACTGGTTTTCCATGGATAGCCATGGGCCGGCCCACTTTGACGCCTAGTGCTGTATGGATTTTTCGACTCCTGCTAAATTAAATCTGACCTAGGTTTATGTGTGATGTAGTCGGTTGGAAACATAACCATGGCATTACGCTTGGTAATGCCTTGGTTAATCAAGTTGCAGTAAGGTCAAGCAATTAAGCATCTAGGTTGTTGTCTGACTGCGCAATTATTTTATTTTTTACGACTCTTTTAGTATCTATGTAAGTTAAGACGCAAAGGACCAAGACTAACTGTAGCAATCTGCCGATTTTGGAGCACCTTCATTTTTGTAGGGGCTATAACCTTCTTTATCCAACGAAGGGCAAACTCTTATACCGGCCGATAAGTGAATATGTGGCGGGTTCGTAACGATACGCCGCATATAAATTTCTCTCTTACTTAAGATGGCGTACAGTCCAGGTGGATTTGGGCCACAACCAACAAGCTTCGGCAGCCAGCTCTGTTCCAAGCTAGCTGTCTCCAGTTTTGCACGCGAAGTTGGCTGTGGTCCCCTAACAGTAACGCGCGGCACCTGAGTCTCGATGCTCCTCTACTGTGTCGTCCATGCGGGGTGGATTTGAAAATTCTCCGGACACGCCGGGGATTTGGTGTCATTCCCTTTGAACAGCGTGAATTTTCCATCGTCATCCTGCACATACTGACGAGTTTGGCAGGGATGCCAAAACAAGACATTGCTCTATGTAGCTCATCTCTATAGATGCTGTCATACGCGCCTTGAAATCGATGAAAAAGTGGTGTGTATCAGTTTTGAATTTCTGGGCTTTCTCCAAGATCTGGGGGTTTCTATATCCACCTCGATCAGATAAACTTTAAGACTTCAGTATGTACGGTTTCAAGGCTCCTCTTATGTCCAAGAAGTCGACTGTACATTCGTCGTTTTGCAGGGATTTCTTGATTTTTCGCACTATATAATATTGAAGAGTAGCAGCAGTCTCCTTGGTCTTCGCACGAAGTGGGAGTGCTGCGAATAGTGTAGCGGTTTTTTTTTTTTTAGAATGCTAAGTAGATATGTGCATGGCCTAGACGCCGTCTATGCAAAAGGCTTGATTAGTTGACTAGAAGTTCTTTGAGGGTTGATGCCTGCACTTACCTACTTTAGATGTAAGCAACACTCGAGAGCATTTAGAGTAGTGAGACAAAAGGCTTTATATAAGACAGCTTTTTAAATAGTAAAAAATATCACATGTGTAAGGTTCCTTTCACAACAAAATTACATTAAGCACCGCATGGGCAAGCATTCATTGCTAATTTTTTCCTTTAAAGAACTTAAGTTCCAATAAGGGTCCAATGCTAATCTTATATATTTTTCAGTCCTAACAGCATTTGGAGTGGAGACCTCAACTATGTTCAATAATGTGTGCACACTAATAAATATTGCTGTGCTGCTATTTGTTGTAATCGCTGGTTCTATCAAGGGTACGAACTCTATTTAAACTAAAAACAGTAATTTTTTTTAATATTGTTTAACATTTTTAGCTGATATTAAAAATTGGCAGGTCGAATCTCCCGGAAACTCAAATGGCACAGAGTACAACATAGGAAAAGGTGGATATTTTCCTTTTGGTGTAGAGGGCACCTTTAAAGGCGCAGCCACATGCTTCTTCGGCTTTGTTGGATTTGACTGTATAGCAACAACTGGCGAGGAGGTGCAAAACCCTCGGCGAAATATTCCCCGATCCATTTTGTATTCGCTTTTGATAATATTTCTTTGCTATTTCGGGGTTTCTACTGTGTTAACACTCATGGTACCATATTATGCACAGGTAAGTGTTTTTTTTTTAATTTTTATTAATGAAGGAGAGTTTAATTTTTTTCGTTAATTTTTATTAAGGACCCGAATGCACCTTTACCTTATGCTTTTAAGGAAGTTGGCTGGATTACTGCAATGTGGATTGTTACAATCGGTGGCCTGATTGGACTCTTCGCAAGGTTTGTTACTCTGTTATTTTTTATTGTGAAAATTAGGAGGAAATAATGCTGATCATTAAAAATTTAGTTTGTTTGGGGCTCTCTTCCCAATCCCAAGAATTATATACTCAATGGCCGAGGATGGATTATTGTTTAGCTTTCTGGGCAAATTGAATCCGCGGTTCAAGACTCCTGTAACTGGATCAATTTTCGCAGCGATTTTTACGGGTATGAAACGTTAGTGTGAATTAATATATGTTCTTAACCGAATTATATTTTAGGAGTCATTGCTGGAATTTTCGATCTGGCGCAGTTGGTAAATTTACTTTCGATTGGCACACTCCTTGCGTACATTGTAGTTGCGTTTTCCATTGTCATATTAAGGTAACCATTATTCCGTGTTCAAATTTGTTTTTTCTATCACAAAAAAAACTATTTTTCCTTTTAAGATTTATGGATAATGGCGATCCTACCAATGAAAGGATTGATAGTCCACCAGATGAGAATTCGACGTTGACTTTCAATGGAACAAAAACGACATTTAAATCGATAATTCGCCAAGTTTTCAACGTTCAGCGTTTGACGACACCAAATTCTTTGTCAACCAAGATCGTAGGAATAGTAACCCTATTATTCTGTAAGACAAACGATTAGAACCAACATTTCAAGGTACATATTAACAAACAGCCCTTTCTTTTTTCAGGTTTTATATCAGTGGCATGTGGGCTTCTTATTATGAATGCAAGTGAGGCTATCGTTAATCACGAGCCTTGGGCACTAGTGCTTTTAGGTTTTTTCGTGATATTAACGCTAATATCATTAGCAGCCATTTGTTTGCAGCCACAGGAAAAGTGTACGACGATATTTCGAGTACCACTTGTACCGTTGGTACCAGCCATCAGTATTTTTATAAACATTTACTTAATGCTACAGCTGGATGTAATGACATGGATTCGTTTTGGCCTCTGGATGGTAATAGGTTAGTATTAAAATTTATTTATTTGGCTGGGTTTTGGTCACATAGAAAATTTAGTAAATAATGTAGAAAGCCTGGATGTAACTAACATTTCTGATCAAATATTATATGCTGATGATAGATTAGATTTAACTTTGCATGTTTTTTAGAGGCCGACACTCTTTTCATTCCCCTTTCCAGTATCTATTTTTATGTTTGTCAGATAAGAAACAGCTGAATTTCTATCTTCTTTGAGCTAAGACACACCAATTGAGCAACCCTTATTCACTTAGGATTAATCCAATTTCAGCGAAGAAGAAAATTCAGGCGCCCGGTCAAAATTCGTCGATGTAAATAGTCAAAAGCTGCAAAAGAATGCTTAGGGACTACGGACGGTTTTACGGGCTACGTAGACTATAAAAGTGAAATCTCCGATAAGTGTCCTGTTCTTCAGGGCATTTCACACTTGTCTTGCAAGCTCATCCTAACATGCGTTTTTAGAACTCCTCGATCTCTGAAAGATTCTTCAAAATTAATCTATGCTGTGATCAGTAATTTTGTTGCTACTGCTTTTCCCAATCATATCTATTTTCTATTCACCAAATTTGAATCTAAATTATAAATTTCTATATCAGTGATCATGATAGACATCAAGGATAGTAAGAACGTATGCTACTAAGCGCCATGGTGCAGAGATGGTGCCGTGGCATAAGAATTTCACAAAGTGACTTCAGGCCAAATTTGGAGATTTGGTCTGATGTCACTTGGTCTTATGTCACGGCACCGTAGAGAGCTGTTAGAGTGGTAGATCACTGTGCTCATGTCTTCGAAACCGGTTGAAATTGCCTGATGGAGTAGATATAAAGATGCGTTCTTCAGACACACTATCAGACAAAACAAAGAAATATCATACTACATACACAGAAGATACATACTATCAGCACACAGAAATATCTCTTAACAGACATAGTGCTCCCAGAAAAATGATCACAATCACAAATATGCAGTTCGCTCGAGAGAGAAAACGTACTTTGCTGATAAAAATCCCCTCCCAGCAGGGTATATTTATTTAAGTTCATTTAGTTTGTAGCACAGTATAATTATCACTGTTGACCTCTAAGACTTCCTAGACACATGATCGAGACCGAAAGATGAATTTACCTCTTTTTGAAATTGAGCTTGGGTGGGATCGGCTAAGGTGATCTTATAATGAGTGATGTCACAAGTCACAAATATTGTCTGAGTGAACAGACTGTGAGTAAACTGTGATCATCACAATTTTATTGTGACAGCTCTCGATCAGCTGGTCCCCAGTTTTCAAACATTCTGGTTAGTAGGGTTTTTTGCCTACACTAAGGCTGACTTCCTGCATGCACGAATATCAAAAAAAAATGTTATAAAATCAAAAGCCCAAATAAAGAAACGATTCGGAATAGAAAGAAAATGGAAACGCTTAACGTGAGCCGGTGGGCGATTCCACGAAATGATGGTAAAGAAAAGCGTTTACCGCCCGGGATCTCTCTTGTACTATCAGGCAGAAGAAATTACCCAGTGCAATATGAAGTCACGTTTAAGGCTTGAGCTTCTTCCTTGCTAGAGCCTATCAACACCTCTTTCGATCTAGAAGCCCGGAGCCCCAGAACGGGACTTCTAGATCAGCAAACGTTTCCGCGATTTTGGGCAACCACAGCCACCATGATGCTCCCCCTAGGGGGTCTACCTCTTTTAGACAAAAATTACCCAAGCCGACTGGAGACGTGTCACCGTGTTAAAAGATCACCCTACGCAGACGAATTATTTTGTTTGAGCACATTGACTGTCACAAAATGTGAAAATCACAGATCACTATAACTGATTTCACCCCTGTTTTAAAAGTTGAGCCAGAGAACTGAAGGTTGGAGTGTATATTGATTCTGATTTTGTACAGACAAAGTATTAGAAATTGTTGGTATTTGACAACCTTAAATTTATATTATATGTATTGCAAAGTTAATTTTTTGAAGTGGTGATCTTCTACGCTGGCAAAACCACTGCGTTCTATCTGTCCTACTTTTCTGGTCTCTTTCCGAGCAGATGGAAAACAGCGTTTGTCCAACCCGTTCCGAAAAAAGGCTATTCTTTTTCTCCGACCAACTACCGACCAATTGCACTTACATCCATTCTAACGCTGATGAACTGTCAGGTAATGAAATATCTTGAGTCACGGAAGCTTCAGAGGTCCACTGGTGATTTGATGGCTTATCTCACCGAAAAGTGAAACCGCTCCTTGCATCTCCTCGGGGAAAGTAAACAGAGTCTGGCATCAGGCTCTCTTGCCGAAAATGCGTGCCTTTGGTAACGATGTGTGTTTTATTCATTGGATTAATAAATTCCTTTCAAACCGTTCAATCCAAGTAGACGGCTTCAATCCAATTCTGGACGGTTTCAAGTCTGATACTCACCGTATAAGCGCTGCGTGCCCCAATGCTCAGTTTTATCTCCAACGCTTTTCTTGATTTTCATCAACGATCTTTTGTCTGCCACCTCTAATCCAATTCATTCTTTCGCTGATGACAGTACCCACAATTTTTCATACTCGTTTCCAGGAAGTCGTCCTTGCTCTTCGGACGTTGAAATGGAACGGTCACGTATGACAAATTCATTAAATTCGGACCTAAACAGCATCTCAGCCTGTGGGGTTGTTAACAGAGTAGAATTGAATGCGTCCAAAACACAGTGCTGTCTACTGTCCCTCAAGCGAAATCGAAATCTTCGACCATTGTCCATGAATGACAATTCCATCAATCAAACCGAAAAGCTCTCCGACCTCAATATGTGTGTTAATGCCAACCTTCGTTGTATGTATTCGAGTCGCCAAGAACGCCGCGAAATACTTAGGTTTTTTTTTTAACGATGCAAAAAATACTTTACTTTACTGGCTACTTTGATCTGGCTAACATTTACAAAGCGTATATACGACCAAAACTGGAATATAACTCACATGTCTGGGCAGGTGCACCAAAGACAGCCTTGCTTGACAGGATCCAAAAACGAGCGTTAGCACTCATAGGTGCGACCCTAACATAGTGAGCTCGATTGACTCCTTGGAACATCGTCGCAATGTGTCATGTCTTTCATTGTTTTATCGCTTTTTTCATAAAGAGTGCTCCAATGAAATAGCCAGCTGCATACCACCCTTCAAAGAATTCAACCGCAATACCTGCGGTAGCAGGAATGCCCATCAGTTTACCCTTGAGTCGAATTTCGGACGGACAGAACTTCACAGGTTTTCACAAGGGATTTTTCCACGCCATTATAGTCCCCAACAATTCAAAGCCAAAGTGCAGCAGTATTTTTCCTGTCTCTTGTCTGATACTTGCCACTCGCGGTATGTTAAGGCAATTTAAGGGTTACCATAAACCCTTGATCGCAAGTGAATTAAAAAAAAAAAGCACAAGACGCGGTAGGAATTTACACTTAAGGGTGGCGTTAAATAGCTAGAAAAAAAAATCGAACGCACACAACATCGCTCATGTCCACTTTTACCATGTAAGATCTTAATCGCGTATAAGAGCTTAATCGAAAATCTTTTTAATGACAATGAAAGAAATTCGCTTGTTCGTTTGTTTCATGCAAAGCATTAAGCTCCTACCAATTTGAGTGGGCGTTTTTAAGAAAAAAAAAAGCTTTTAAGCATTAATTTTTGCTTTTAACACATTTTCTCATGATTCTAATGAAATTAGAATTAATTGATTTTATTTTCAAGCCTACCCCTTTTCTGGGGGCGTGGCAATATATGAATTCGTGCCAAAAATTGATCACAATTTATTATTGGAGGATATAACATAGGGTAGGGCATTAAGTATTTAGAAGCTTCTTATAGGAAAACTCTTGGACTAACTTGCTCTTCTCAACTAGCAATGATCATATCTACTGAGCAGTTGAGGCAGAGCTATTAAGACCAGCAGCGTTTTTCAGGATCGAGCAAACTTCTCCGCTGAGGCGCTATTTTATAAGAAAATTACTTATCACAGAAAAACTATATTTAAAAATAACGGTTACATCTACAATGTCATGATATACATTTGTGCAGTCAGAAATCTCTTCGAGGTAAATTCTTACTTGAGTCGCCTTCATAGTACGCTTTTACAACGTGAACCCGTTTCCGTGACTCAGGACGACCATCTCACACTGATGCCTCGGCCTTTTTGCCCAATCGGTGTTTGTATTATGAGTATATGCAGTCCACTGTCAGTGGCAGCTTCGGGGCAGAAAGAGATGGCTTGCCCCGTGTAGGCTACCTCAATATAGTCTGATAAGCGAGCGTAGCACTTACAGCCACCTAACCTAACCTAATAACCTGCAAGCAAGCTTATTTTGCTTGCGAAATCTCTGCCGTATATTGAGCTTGCTATAAGAATCTTGCGAAACAGTAGGACCAGTTTCATCCCTGTCATTCCATGGCCTTGATGACAAACCTTATTACTCGCTTGATTACACGGTGCTTTGTGCAGCGTTTGCTAAATTTCTATGTGACCTAAGGATTTCTTAGCACAATAATTCATGTAACTATGTCTTTTATTTTTATTGCATGCCACTACTAATTTGCTACTATTAGGAATTCCAATATTTCTTATTTGTTACTGTACGCTTGACAAATCAAATCAGCAAATCAGAGACCGAAAGCTGTCATTTTTCAAAGCCTTACAAGAAAGCGAAATTAATGATCGACCGGAAGTGATCGAAAATGGAGTTTGCAATGGTCTCGTTAATAGCATAACTTCAAGATCAACCGAAGTAGTCGATTTACAATCGGGAAAAATTGAAAGTTTTGACGAAATAACGTCGGATTTTTCGAGTCACGTTGAAAAAGCAGACATCAATGCAGATATTAAATGGTTTGGTTACGCTAGCTTAAAAGAAGAACTAGCTTCGTCTATGGATAAAGAAAAACTAGACGACAACAAGACTGACATTGAAGAGGAAAATTCGGTGATTGCTTTGCTAGACGATGTATTGAAATATGAAGAAGACTTTTTGGATACTCCCATTGAAGAATCAGTACCAAATTTTCAAAAGTTGACTACCGTAGCTGTGATTCACAATAGCCTTGAACAAATTTCTGAAGAAGCGGATAAGCAAAATAATGCACAAACAAAAAATGATCTTTTATATTCTGAGGCACGGGAACTAGCAACAACTTTAGTTGACGACATTTTAAAGAGTGATGAAATATTTGAAGCCATTGAGGCGAGAAAAAAATGCAGAAATGAGACACACGAATCAATGGAATTGTGGAATAAAGACTCTGAGCGTAAGAGCAACATGTCCGAGTCTTCACAAGTCACGCTAACATCAGTAGATGAAGACCCCTTACATTCAAATAGTTTTAAAAATAAATTAAGTCTGCTCATTGTCCAGACACCTCTAGAAAAGAAAGAGAAAAAAATCAAAGATTCATTATCACCAACACCGGAACCCGGTCAAGAGATAAAACTTACGAAAAGTGAAGCCGATATACGAAGGATGGTCTTGAGAGCAATTGAAGGAATATCCACAACGCAAAATAAAGACATTTCGAGCAAACAGACGGCAGATATACCAGCTCCCCCGAGATTCGATCCAGAATTGTACAAAAGTTTGGCCACGATTTCAAACAGAAATGTTCGAACCCGCCCGGGTATAGACAAACTGATAGCGGAGCCACCCAAAGAAATACCAGCACCAGAAGAAGATGTGCCTTTTAAGAAAAAATTAGAAGCAGTTCTTAAGCGTGGTCCTTCAAACCGCGTGCAAAGGCAGGGAGAAATAGCCGCACAAGTTCCAATGATTCCAAACGGCAGCTTAACTGTCAAGCGCCCCTCACAAAGTTTACATGTTCCTAATAGCGGAAATGAATATAAATCACCGAGGTTGATGAGAAAAGTTAAAGCCGCTTCAACTAATCTCGAAATTGTTGATGTTCGAAACAACTTGCGGCATGTTAATATTGACAGAAAATAATTGTTTTCTTTTGCATGTATAGCGTTAAACACTAGTTTATTTAAACAAATGGTAGTGAAAGAAGTAGTATTCTCGGTAGACGTAGTAGACAATAAAATAGTTAACAACCAGACATCACAATTTGAAAACAGTATTTTTTAGTGTAATAATACTTCAAAATATTCAGTTATCATAAATAAAGTAATTTTAGTATGTGCTTTAGTTTTAAATTGGATTCTCATTTTCGTTAGACAAGGCCGTTAGCGTCAATAAAAAAAATTAGTGGAGCTTTTTTATTCTTGGGAAATTTCGGCGTGCCTCAGGGTTCGGTTTTCAGTCTGGCACGTTTTCATCTTTGTTTTTAAGGAAAGAGTAAGAAATTTTGTCCATGTGAGAAATTATATAATAGCCAGTGTTGTAGGTCATCAAAAAAAAAAAAAAAAATGCCGAAATAAATGGATATTTAACGGTTCAATTTGTATATAGCCTACGAAAAAGATATTGATTTTAAGGGCAAATAATTAAAAAGGATGGCGCTAAATAAACTATATCTTAGCATTATGTCATAAAAATTTAACTGGCAAGTTCCTCTTTTGTGTAGTATCGAACATAAAATTAAAGGCCCAGCTATTTTTCTTTTCATTCCATGCAGTCATACAAAGCGAGGCCTGTTTGTTTTCCTTTTCTGAAGATAAATGTCCTTCGAGAATTGTCCCTACATGACCAACAAAACCAGTTTTTATAACCAGTTGTACAAAATTCCTAGTTAGATAGTTTTTGTAAAGGTAAAAGAGCTTATAAATTCCGACTTACTGCGCAGAAAGATTTTATCCAATGCCGAGATATTAACTGAGGGATCTGAAAAAAAAAGAAAATAAGGGCGTTTTTTTAAGTCTAGTCCTAGATACATGCACGAAATTTTAATTAAAAATGTTTTGTAATCTCTAACGCATGTTGAAATAAATAAAAGGGTTTTTTTTAATTAAAAGTATATTTCAGTTGATAAGTACTAACACACTATTTTATTTTCAAGCAAACGCACTGCATGGTAAAACTAGAAAAAATGTGAAAATCGTTAAGTTTTAAATAAATTTAAAAGCATATACATAAAACAAAAATACTATTGTAATTTTAGGATTGACCCTTTACTTTAGCTACGGATTTCCAAACAGCCTGAGGCAAGTAAGCAGACAACGAATTGGTTGGCATAAGCTTAAGTACAGTGAATATTTTTAGTACTATCGTAATTAATGTAATAAATGCGAAATACTAGAATTATTTTTTTTATTATTTAAAAACTGGTGTTATTTGAATAAATTTATGACTCTATAAGTAAATAAAATTGTGTTTATGTTTACGGTGAGAAAGCTTACTTTAAATTGCAGACAATTATTGTGCTGACGTTTTCGGGTTATGTTTTCATATGAGCCCCAAGAAATTTTTGAGGGGAGAGCAAGGAATTTCTTGCAAAAAAATTAAAAACATTGTTATATAAGTTTTCCTTTGTTGATGAAAAAATGTTGTCTGCTTTTTGAGACGATTTCCCAAAGTTCATTCAAGATGTTACAATACTATTAATACATGAAACACGATGGACTAGATGTAAAACATACTCTTTTTGAGATAATGCCAAGGAATATTAAGAAATACCACTGTGTTCGAACTATTGCGGGCTGAACCCACTGGAGATAATCTTGGAACACAAACCATTATATAAACTGCAATCAAACACTGTCTCATGTCATACTGGGATTCTGTTGTTAATCTCTGCAATTTTGCTGAGGACATCAAACTTTGCGACTAAATTTGACGGTTATCGCGCAATCAAAACTACAAAGAAAACAAGTGTGAAAATGCAATAGCGCATATATAAAAGCTTCAGTCCATCTGCGACGGCTTGAAAAATGCCCTTTCCTACCTTAAAAAGAAATTGCCACGCCTCCACCCCAAGATTGGGCAGGATAAAAAATATTACCTTTAGATGCTGCATGCAATGCGGTTACATCAATTTTGGACCGAAAATTTTTTGTGATAAAAAAAAATTAATTTTTTGCACAGCATTTTTCGGAGAAGATTGAACAAATTTCAACTGACCTTTTGAATGTAGAGGAGGAATGGCAGCTGTTTTTATCGGCAGTCATTGCCTCTGCAGGAAATGTTTGTGGAGTGAAGCGGCTTGGGGTAGCGGCTGGTGGTGAGAAAAGAACTGCTTGGTTTAAAACGCCTGGAGCTCAAGAAGCCATCAGAGAGAAGAAGAGAGCCTAAATTGCGTGAATCCAATGTGGAAACTCAACTTCTCGAGCTCGGTACAATGAGGCGCGAAGGACTTCCAATCTGGCAGTCAGAACAGCCAAGGAACAGTCATGGAAAAAGTTCGACGAGAAGTTGGAGCACGATTACAGATCTGCAAACAAGATATTTTGGCAGACCATTCGCCGGCTAGGTGAAGGAAGTAGAATATCTTTCAAGGGGTTAAATCCAAGGACGGTACACTTTTTCAAATGAGAGCGATGTCTTGCGCACATGGAGAGAGCACTTTTCGGAGTTGCTCAACCTCCAACAGGGCACTGAAGATTGCATTCCCACTGCTGACGAGATAAGAGCGGAGAATAGTCCCTCAGTAGACGAAGTCACTAAAGCGATTAAATCGTTAAAAGTTGCCAAGTCTGCTGGAGTTGATGAAATCCGGCCAGAAATGCTCAAGGCAATGGGTGAAGAGGGTGTTAAATGGCTAACACGTTTAAAAAAAGGGAACAGGAGAGATTGCACCAACTATAGGAGCATATTTCTCTTGAGTCTTCCGGGAAAATTATTCGCGAAGGTGTTGGAAACGCGTTTCAGAGCTGTAATCGAGCCTTTGTTACGGGAAGAACAGTGCGGCTTTCGGCCTGGCAGAGGCACAACCGATCAGCTTTTTACTCTGAAGGTTATTCTTGAGAAGACCTGGGAATATGCCAAACCGGTCTAAGTGTGTTTTGTAGATCTGGAAAAGGCGTATGACCGAGCCCCTCGGGATACACTTTGGAGAGTTTTGCAGGACTATGCGCTGAGTGGGCCTCTTCTGAGAGCCATCCAGTCTTTGTATGGAAACTGCAGAAGCTGTGTACGGATAAATGGCTGGGATGAAAGTAAACATGAACAAATCGGAAGTGATGGTTGTTTCCCGAACTCCTGTGCAGTGTACCCTGCACATAAATGGAGTTCCAAAACAGGTGGAGAAGTTTAAGTATCTCGGGGTCGTTTTCACGAAAGATGGGAGGAGTGATACTGAGTTGTCCTGTAGAATTGGCCAAGCTGGAGCAATAGTAAAGGAACTGCGCCGACCGGTCATCAGGAAAGCTGAGCTTGGAGTGAAAGCAAAGATCTCAGTTTTTAATTAAGTGTTCGTTCCGACCCTCACCTATAGTCATGAAATTTGGGTAATGACCGAATGAATAAGATCGCGGGTACAAGCTGCCGAAATGAGATTCCTGAGGTGCGTTGCTTTGGGACAGAGTGAGAAACGTCAGCATTCGTAGGAATCTAAATGTTGAGCAGCTACTTCTCCGAGTGGAGCGATCGATTCTTCGATGGTTTGGACAAGTTGTTCGCATGCCCCCTGACAGACTTCCTAGACACGTCATGCTAGCCGAGATGCGAGCGCGTCGCCCCCCTGGTAGGCCAAGAAACAGGTGGTGGGATCAGGTAAAGAACCATTCAGCCACCCTCGCTCCGCGACCCTTTTAAAGGATAAGCGGCAATCGAAAATGATGATGATGAAGTGTAATGGCGTATTCTTTTGAACACCGAACTGCCACACCGAGCTGTCAAATAATACTCAGTGTTCGCGACAAGTCCAGCGTGGTGTACACTCTGTTTCATTGTGTACAGAACGTTAAATGCTGCACCGGTGCAGTCATTACGTTAAGTGTCAAATTGCTTTGCTTCATTTTGTTTACTTTTTTTTCGTTTCGTATCGTGATTTTGTTCGAGTCGGGTTTTTTGTAATTTTTACTTAAAATAAATTTTGATAGGTTTGAGTTAGTGATATTTAGTAACTTTTAGTAACTTTAGTTACTTCACACAAAACTTGGACATCAGTCTGGCGGTCTCGATCATTATCTTCAAAAGTTCTGGGAGGCCTACGGTAATTTTTTTTTTTAATATGTGAATGACGTTTTTATACCCTAGTTGGGGTACGCTAATTTCAATGTAGCAGACCTGTAAATCCTTTAAGAGTCAAAAGCCTTAGCTCAACAGAAATTGAACCGCCCATTAACCATACCCGCTTTATCATGTTGGGTCTTTAAAAGCCTTCTCGGGTAATTCATTCTAAGGCCAGTGAACAGCGACAGAAAAACGCGCGTCTAATTACCGCCCGACTAGAAGCACACGCGTTTATATTCTAGACAACACACGATTGCGACTACAACAATATCGCGCTGGTTTTGCGACAAATTTCCGAATTGCGACTCTTTCAAGCCGCACGACAAAAAATACGATTTTATTTTATTTAACGATTCAAAAATTAATGTTTTCATCACAATTTACCGGAATTGCCCCGAAAATAAGTGTTTGTACGCAGAGGTTACTACGAAAAGCTTGCAAACATTTTTCCAACTATAAAAAATTAAATTCTTCACCAAAACTGGCAGGAACCACAAGGAAAATTATGGCTCGTGTGCTGAGTATATTTGCTACAGAAAATCGTGTTTTTTTTGTCTCGCGTTTTTCTGTCGCCGTGTGTCCCTAGCCTAAATCGAAAAAAATATAAAAATATATGAATACTAAACATATTTCCATTCGCTGAGTTTACTACATACAAAGCATTGAGGACCACCCACTTTTTAGAGGCGTTTTTAGAAAAAAAAAACTGTTTTCTAAGGATAATATTTCCCTTTTTACGCATTTGCTTATGATTAGTAGTTATGTGCTTTAGTTTTAAATTGGATTCTCATTTTCGTTAGACAAGGCAGTCGTTAGCGTCAATAAAAAAAATTAGTGGAGCTTTTTTGTTCTTGGGAAATTTCGGCGTGCCTCAGGGTTCGGTTTTCAGTCTGGCACGTTTTCATCTTTGTTTTTAAGGAAAGAGTAAGAAATTTTGTCCATGTGAGAAATTATATAATAGCCAGTTCATCAAAAAAAAAAATGCCGAAATAAATGGATATTTAACGGTTCAATTTGTATATAGCCTACGAAAAAGATATTGATTTTAAGGGCAAATAATTAAAAAGGATGGCGCTAAATAAACTATATCTTAGCATTATGTCATAAAAATTTAACTGGCACGTTCCTCTTTTGTGTAGTATCGAACATAAAATTAAAGGCCCAGCTATTTTTCTTTTCATTCCATGCAGTCATACAAAGCGAGGCCTGTTTGTTTTCCTTTTCTGAAGATAAATGTCCTTCGAGAATTGTCCCTACATGACCAACAAAACCAGTTTTTATAACCAGTTGTACAAAATTCCTAGTTAGATAGTTTTTGTAAAGGTAAAAGAGCTTATAAATTCCGACTTACTGCGCAGAAAGATTTTATCCAATGCCGAGATATTAACTGCACGACAAAAAATACGAATTTATTTTATTTAACGATTCCAAAATTAATGTTTTCATCACAATTTACCGGAATTGCCCCGAAAATAAGTGTTTGTACACAGAGGTTACTACGAAAAGCTTGCAAACATTTTTCCAACTATAAAAAATTAAATTCTTCATCAAAACTGGCAGGAACCACAGGAAAATTATGGCTCGTGCACTGAGTATATTTGCTACAGAAAATCGCGTTTTTTTCTGTCGCCGAGGGAGGGCTAGGGACTTAACATATTTCCATTCGCTGAGTTTACTACATACAAAGCATTGAGGACCACCCACTTTTTAGAGGCGTTTTTAGAAAAAAAAAAAACTGTTTTCTAAGGATAATATTTCCCTTTTTACGCATTTGCTTGTGATTCAAAACAAGTTAGAATCACGTCCCCATTTTTTGAGGCGTAATATAAACAATTGGCATACGGTACCTAACCTACATGAGCTCAGACCAAAACAGCTTTCAAATTTGATGCTACAGTGAAAATAGAGAAAGGTATCTAGAAGTTCGTTACAAACGGACTCATGCTTTTATTCAGTTGTTTTCATACAAAAAGTACATATATTAGAAATACAGATCACGATTTCTTAGGAATACAGATAATAAGATTCTCTTATTTAAAAAATACTTTTTTCAATTTTTAGCTATGTTACAATGACGCACTAATTTTTGGTATGGTATGTAACATTGCCTTGTCTTTGAGGTAGCAGAAAAAGTTTGGCCTTTTCATTCATCACGCTCACTTTTTTAAGGGATTTTTTAGCCTAAAATGATCGTTATTCAATAAATATAATAAATACATCGAAATTTGACTAAAAATTTATATGACAAAAATTGTGGATATTACCATTTCTACCTTTTTTATAAACCTTTTATAAACCTACCTTTTGTGGACATGTCGAAAAAGACATTTTAGAAAAAGTGATGTTTTGAGTTGAAAAGGCAGACACTTAGGACGAAATGTATGCAATCACCTTACTTACTTACTTAAGGTGGCGCTACAGTCCGGGGTGGACCTGTGCCTCAGCCAACAAGCTTCGCCAGCCAGCTCTGTCTCTAGCTAGCCGTCTCCAGTTTCGCACGCGAAGTTTGCTGAGGTCCCCTTCCACTTGCGTGCGCCACCTGCGGTGCTCCTCTACCGCGCTGTCCCTGCGGTGTGGATTCGAAGATTTTCCGGGCAGGGGCGTTGGTGTCCATCCGCTCTAGATGACCCAACCATCGTAGACGTTGTGTTTTGATTCTTTTGGCTAGGTCGGTATCGCTGTACAGCCCGTACAGTTCGATGTTATATCTCCTCCTCCACTCTCCGTCTATGCAGACGGGACCGTAAATCGTCCGAAGAATTTTCCTCTCGAAGAAGCCTAAAGTGTTTTCATCCGTCTTTGACAGGGTCCATGCTTCTGCACCGTAAAGCGGGACTGGGATGATGAGGGTCTTATACATGGACACTTTAGTTGCTCGAGAGAGGGCTTTGCTACTCAATTGCCTCCTTAGCCCAAAGAAACAGCGATTGGCAAGAGTTATCCTTCGTTTGATTTCAGCGCTGGGGTCGTTGTCTGAATTGATAGCGGAACCCAGGTAGACAAAGTCCCTAACTACCTCAAAATTATAGCTGTCGATGGTGATGTTTTATCCAAGACGTCGGTGTTGGGTGTCTTTTCTTGATGACAGCATATACTTGGTTTTGCCCTCATTAACTGCTTAACCCATATTCGCCGCTTCCGTCCCAATACTCACGAAGGCTTCACAAGGCATGTAAGCACCTAGCATAAAGCATTCAACATGTATATTTTTATATCCCGCCCACTTTTTGGAGGCGTAGCAGTTTCTTTTTTCGGTAGGGTAGTATATTTTGCATTCCGTCACAGACGGACTGAAGTTTTTACATACGCGCTGTTGCACTTTCCCACTTGGTAATACTCAAGTACTGAGTATCTTATCTATCTGCCATCAGATATCAAAGTAACCAAAACAATCTATGGGTAGAAGGTGAATGATGATTTCTTAAATAATAATAAATTTTTCCTTCTTAATAAATAATTCTTCTTCATTATTTTGTTTTCGCAGAACAACTGAATATGAAATCTATTTCTCTAAGAGCCCACAGCAAATTTTGGCTGGGGTCAAACATACTTCAAAAACCAAAGTCTGGCAGCTGTGGGGCGTGGCGTTAGTGGCGTATAAGACTTCGAAAATGTATTTTTTTTCCAAAATTGAGATAGTTTAGTTAGCCAGACAATATTGATTTCATCGTATAGTTTATTCATTTAACCGCAAAATTTCAGTCCCCAGACGAATCAAGCATGTCCAGACCTGTGCCAGACTTTTTAAAAAAACATGAAAAATCATTTTTTGTATTTTTAGACATAACCAAAAAAAAAATGCAGCAGTATATAGAGAAACCATATCTTGCAACTAATATGAAGGTCCCAGACCATTCGTGAGACGTGAGCGCGGCTGTCACCGCGCCAGACGTTTTCGAAGTTCTTAAAAAATCGATTTTCGAAATAATGAATATAATCAAAATTGACCAAAACTCCAACACTCGTCATTCTGTACTGATTACAGATCTGCAGGTCCCAGATCATTAGAGCGCGGCTTTCGCCGTGCCACACGTTTTCGAAATTCTTCAAAAATCGATTTTTGAGGTAATAAATATAAGCGAAATTTACCAAAACTCCAACATTCGTCATTTTTGGCAGATTACACATCTGTAGGTCCCAGACCATTTGAACGCGGCTTTCGCCGTGCCAGACCATTTAAAAACCAGTGAGTTAGTGCTACAGTGTGTACGCAAAAGTTACAGTCCGTAAAACGGTTGAGTACCCCAAAACCGTTGAGTACCCCATCCTATCCCATATTTTAAAGTGCTGATTTTTTGACATTTTATAAGTAATGCAAACTTTAAAAAGGGGCGTGGTTCAACCGCCCTAATTGCAAACTATTGATTATAAGATTTTTCCACAGATATTTCCAAGTTACACTTAAATGTACGTAAAAATGCAGTTTTTTGGTTAAAATTCAATATTTTTGAAAAATTGACCCCTAAAAGGGGGCGTGGTTAAGCATTTTATACGAACGACATCTGTACTGAAGTCTCGTCTACCTAACCTGCTACTTTTTTTGTTTCATGCTTTCCTATATTAAGCTCATGGCCGGCCGAAATTAAGTTTTTCTGGAAAATTTTAGGTTTTTCTTCAATTCTGCCTCCAAATGTGGGCGTGGCGGAACCAAGCGTTTTCTACATAAAATACTAAGTAAATTTTTTTCAATTTCGAGCAAATATATTGAGTAAGCTGCATTTGAAAATTTACCCTTAAAATAGATGCCATGCCCACTAGAGGAGGTTTAAATTTGTCAATTTGCCAATTTAATTTGTCTTTTTTGTGTCTTACATTCACTAGGAGATGCTAAGCGTCAAAATTTCAGCCTTTTAGAACGTCTTAAAATTTTGAAAACTATGGAGGTAGTTGCACATTTAGACCGGTGGTGGGGGTGCCTTTGGGCGGATTTCAAAAGTTTTTACACTTTTTTACACGTCTCACGTCTCACGTATGGTCTGGGACCTTCATATTAGTTGTAAGATATGGTTTCTCTATATATGCTGCATTTTTTTTGGTTATGTCAAAAACTACAAAAAATGATTTTTAATGTTTTTTCAAAAAGTCTGGCACAGGTCTGGACATGCTTGATTCGTCTGGGGGCTGAAATTTTGTGGTTAAATGAATAAACTCTATACGAAAATCAATATTAAAATCAATATTGTCTGGTTAACTAAACTATCTCAGATTTGGAAGAAATTACATTTTCGAAGTCCTATACCCCACTAATGTCACGCCCCACAGCTGCCAAACTTTGGTTTTTGAAGTATGTTTAACCCCAGTTCTCGACTCATTTACTTTTTTCCCGGTTCACTTTTACACCCAGAATTTGCTGTGGGCTCTTGGCCTATATACAAAGGATGGTAGGTAGTTTACTTTGCGGAAATAAGTAGGGTTTCACAAAATCAAAACTGTGGCTGCAGCTGTCAGACTTGCTGTGGGTTTAAGGCATTAGGTTATCATACTGTCTAGCTTTACTGTACCACATAGTACTATTGTACGACATGCGCATTCTTTCATTTGGTGTTCACGGAAAGAAATGTTGAAGGGATGCCTTTGTTTGTGGATTGAATGAGACGGAGCAATACAAGCTTCGATTATATGCTTAAGTTGAGGGTTTAAGTTTAGTTGAGTTGGAGTTTCGACCTAGGTTTTTCAGCACATCAAGAAGAGTTGATTCAAGTAGTTGAAATAACAGAAATTAAAAATTGAAACTGAAACAATTTGGTTCCTTTTTTCATATTGAAGATGCAAATATGCCAATCAAGATGAAAAATATTTAGCATATTCAAAGTAAAATGCTCTGATTGTAAATTCAACGTAGGTATAGCAGCAAAGTTTCGAATCAACCCCGCAGAGCTTGTGCGATCGAGTCGACTCGACTCAACTTCAACTCGATCCGCGTTTATATAATGTCGAACCTGACTTGACTCTGCATATAACCAGAACTACAGATAAATATGACTTTTGTTCTTACTGCAAAGCGTTATTTACTGCGATCCGGTGACGTGAATGCGCGATGAAATCGAATTTGGATACCCATGTGTCATAGACATATATTGTAGAGTTTACTGTACTTTACAGTAAATTTTCATGTTGATAAACAAGCAGGTGCAGACTCAATAATGACACATCATACAGTTTGGCCAGACAGAAACCAAAAATAAATCAAACGCATTTAAGTAAGTAAAATTACTTTAGTCAGATTAACAGCTCTATTGTGTTATGATGACTAAGAGAAACACTTTGTTTTCTTTGCAGTAAAAGCAAATATGACAATGATTGCCGGTGGCCACGGTGAACCCAATCCTAACAGGTCATGGTTGGGTGCCAGAGGGATGTGGTTAGCTTACCTACTTGGAGTGCTATCGGCGCATTTGATATTTTTGTCGGTGCCCTTTATCAGCATCCCATTGGCATGGACATTTACGAATATCCTTCACAATGCAGTGAGTACAGTAAACTGTTGCAAAGAGACAATGTCCGTCTTTAATCGGTTCTGATTTTTGAAAGGCACACCTTTACTTTCTGCACATAATCAAAGGCACACCGTGGGTAAGTACGGAAAGTGACGGCGCTTCGCAACTAACACACTGGGAACAAATCGATGATGGTGAGCAGTTTACAGCCACCCGGAAATTTCTTACAGCTGTGCCAATCATTTTGTACGTATACTCTTCAAATAATTTGTACCTACGAGGTCAAATATTATACCGAATTTCATTTCAGATTTCTATTGACTTGCCTCTACACCAGAAACGACACAGACCACTTTATTGCAAATTTTATATCCTTAGTTGTTGTCGTTTTACCCAAATTACCACAATTTCACGGGGTTCGATTGTTTAACATTAACAAATACTAAAGGTGCTGCAAGGGAAGATTGTTAAAACATTTTTATTATACTGTAAAGGCAGAGGGTGGACGTTTATCTTAAAGAAATTAATAGAGTTAGATATCTGTATATTATTATGCGTTCAACGTTTAAATAATTGTTTTTGTAAATTAATATTCATTCAAATTAAAAAGGTGATAATATTTTGAAGCATTTTTTTTCTCATAATTAGCTAGTACAAAGGCAAAAGAAAGAGGGGCCTTTAAGAAGAAAATTTCTAATGTGTGGAAATAAGGCAAAATAAATTTCTAAAGGCTTATGTAAAACGACAGATGATATCATGCCTCTGCATCGCATGTCTGCTCCTTTTATAACGATCCATCCAAAAATGGGCCATTTTTGTGTACACACATAGCAGTTAAACTACGTTTTGAAATTCGATGTAAGCTTGTTGAAAAGTTTTTTATTCTTAACTTAGCAGGTAAAAATTTTTAAAAAGTTTTGCAGCTAAAAATTTTAAAAATGAATTCTGGGCCAAGCTAACATTAAGTTTTTGAACAAGGAATTATTTTTTTGAAAATCTTAAAATATTTTCGAGAAATAGTGAACTAAAATATGTATATGCCAAATTACAAAATGGTTGGGACCGTAACTTCTTAGTCAATGTATGTGCAAAGCCAAAATTTGGCACATAGAAAGCAACTGACAATCAAACAAATTTTTAAATAATTGTTTTAAAAAAGTTCTGAAACTGCAATTGAAGAAGGTATTTTCGAAAAATATTTTCCCCCTTTATCACCGATTCTATTAAAGCAAATGATTTAAAAACCGATCATATGTATCAGAAGTTATCAAAAAAAAATACCGAAAAATGTAGCGAAGTTTGAAGGTTTAACATATTTCGAAATCTCCCAATAATTTTCAAAACTAATTTTTGAGAGTTTCTAGCACCTAACCGGTGATAGCGATACCGTTAAAGTTGGTTTAAATATAAAGCACATACGAGATAAAGTACATAACTGTTTCAAAAGTTTTCAAAAATGTTTTTTCTAACCTAATTTTTCATTTAAAATGCCGTTAAAATTTAAGGAAAACACGTTTTCCACAGTTAATCAAAATTCTGGGGGCAAATTAGTTTTCAAAAATTGTCACAGACGTGAAAATGAAAAATGTTGGTCAATTTTCAGCGCGTTCTAGTGGGCTAACTGCGCGCCCAAATGAAAAATTTTATATGTGAATTTTGTGGGAAATTGAATGTTCTCTTCTCCGATCCAAGTGACATTTTACCTAGGATGCCGTTTCAAAATTGCGGTTTCCGACCCCAAGTTTTTAAGTCCATTCAATCAAGCGAAATTAAAAACAGCATATTTTTACCGTTTTCTCAGTAATCCATGTTCGCAGAATTTGGGAAAGGTGCCAAATGCTAGCACAGGTGGTTGTAAAATTGAACAAAAGTCTAACAGTATTTAAAACTAATCGAAATTGCTGTTTTATGGGTTTTAAATTATAAAAAACTTAAAAAACGTCAAGAAAACGTTTGTCCTTCCCTCTATTTTCGAAACGATAAAGTTTTTTGCCAGCCTTTATATACAATATTATGTAGGGTGGTGATTATATAGAATCACCCAATATAAGAACAGTAGGCAGCACTACCAAAAAAGTATATTACACACTGTAAAATATATCCACAAAGAAGTTTAATAAAAAAATAGAATGTTACACAAACTGCGCAATATAGATGACCATAACCTTCAACAAAAGCCGACGGACCGCTTTGCGTATGTTTTCATACTTGACGGTCTTCTTTTTGGCTTTATTTTATTTTTGTAAAACTTCCTCATTTTATATGAAAAAATTCTTCATTGGACAATTAAAAATTAATGGGGGCTGGCTGCCCCCCTGCAACTGCAATCCTGACTTGGGTGTAGTCCTTGATTATATGCTTGAAGCAAAACTGGCGGACCCGAAAGTAGACAATTTACTGTCTTAAAAATTTAATTGAGTATCAATATCAAGGTCTCAAGCTCCTAGCTAAAAATTTAAGGGATTAATCACAACTGTCATTAGTTTGCTGTCATTGAAAATTTTATTTTCATGTTTTTAGACGATGGAGCACACAATGTTTTATTTACGATAGAGAAGGCAGAATGCGATACCTGGTGATCGAATTTTGAATATTTGAAGACCTATGACTGTCAACACAGATGCCGAAGTGACGCACGTTTGATCTGCCTTCGATTGACGAGATCTGCTGACGACCTGCCTTCGATTCGCGTTTTTCCCTGTAATTTATCAACCTGATTTGTGAACAAAACAGTTTGTCCTTTCATAAAAAGTTAACTAAAAGGAATAAATCTCTTCTGAACAAATAGTTTTCGTACTCGTTTGACAAATGGGATGACAACATAAGCCAGCCGTTCTTCACGAGCCAGGTCTTCACATATTCCAAAATTGATCGCCAGGGGTAAGCCTTCTATCGTCAATTGATATCAAAATATGTTCTCACAAGTTACAAACAGATTGTCTTGCCTAAAGAAAATGTAAAAGTTATAACAAGGTTTTTCTTGAAGTTGACTTTAAAACTTAATTGATTATTGAAATGATAAGTGAAATTTAAAGAATGAGTAAAAAAAAAAAAAAACAATATAATTTATATGTGTATGTATATTATATGTATATATGTATATATATAAGCTTTGTTTGTATACCAATAAATGCGTAAATTGCTTGCTCAATCGTCTGAGAACATGACAATAAAATTTTGAATGACAGCAAACCAAGAATAGTTTTAATAAAGCCCTGACAAACGGATGGACGGACATGGCTCATTCGACCTATAATTCGGCAATAATTTTTTCGACTTAACGCAACATTTTTAAGAAAATAACTATCCGCGTCCGCTTAAAAATGTTGTCGGGTATTGGGAAAATTTTTATATGAAAAATGATAGAATCCAACCTTTTCGTCTTATTTTTCCTATTTCTTCCTTACTTAAGGGACGCTACAGACCGGGGTGGCCAATAAACTTCGTCAGCCAGCTAAGTCTCCACCTAGCCGTCTCCGTTTTCGTGCGCGAAGTTGGTTGAGGTCCTTTCCACTTGCGTACGCAATCTAAATCTCGGTGGTCTTCTATTGCGCCACGATCCCTCCAGGGTGAATTCGAAGATTTTTCGGGCAGTTGGTGATGATTCATCCGATATAGATGAATGAGATATCGTAGCCGTTGCTCTTTTGGTTAGGTCGGGTTCGCTAATCAGCTGTACAGCCTGCACAACTCGATGTTATATCTCCTTCTCCACTCTCCGTCTATGCAGACGGGACCAAAAATCGTTCGAAGAAATTTCCTCTCGATGCAGCCTAAAGTGGTTTCATCCGCCTATGAAAGGGTCCGTGCTTCTGCAATAAAGCAGGACTGTTTTCTCCTTCCTGCCAGTAAAGCAGGACTAGGGATTAATAAGGGTCTTATATATGACAAGGGTCTTATATATGACAAGGGTCTTATATATGACAAGGGTCTTATATATGACAAGGGTCTTATATATGACAAGGGTCTTATATACGGATCTTAAACAAGCGGATATGAGCTTTTATCTTCAATAAGTTGATTATGGGAGGGCATTGGTCGTCAACCCCCCCCCCCCCCCCCTTTCGTCTGCTACCCCCAAAAACTTTCCAAAGGGGTTGGAACCCAATCTCCAGTTGAGGTAACAGTATTAGGCATCCGGTGTTCACCACGGGGAGTCGCGAGTAGGAGTTGATAGACAGAGGTTGGTTTAGAAAACCTGTGGATGCTTGTATCCTCTTGAGTGCATATGTATGTCCTTTAACCACTCGCTCTTTATAATGCCCATTAAGCAGCTGCTATAAATGCTGCTTCAGATGTTTTACCATTCCCTCTGCTTTTAGTGTGACTAAGTTTCCTTCACTGCATTAAAAATCCCATTTAGCGTTCGAATTCAAAAGTCAGCAGACAGACACTTTGATCTCCTGAAAAGAGAAAGAGATGGAGACTTCGCTGACATTTTTTTCCTACGCAGGATTATTTTCCTACGCATTTACGACCCATCGTTGGATTTTGTCAGATTCCTCTTTAAATTGTAAAAACACCATCGGCGTTGATGAACTTTTTTACTTATTTAATTAGCTGCCGCCCCATGTTCTTGCTTAAGACACTCCCGAAGAAACAACTTCTATACGTGAATATCAAAGCGGGAGTTTTTTGTGCAGTCCTGTAGCTTATGACTGCAATTTACAGATCTTCTAGTTGGCTGGAGCGCTGACCCCCGATCAACATTGTAGAGCCAAGTGTAGGCGTTGTGTTTGCATTACGTCTTGGATAAAAAAAAGTCCCTGTAGAACCTTGTCATCGAAATCTCGAAATATAATAATCTTTCCTCTTCTTCATGACGTGTCATCAACAATTCGAACAAGCCTTTTAGAATTTTTCCCTCAAAATGTCGAAGTATAACGTTTTCTTTTCTGCTTATCGTCTACAACCCGCTGCTATAATGCAGAACTGACAGGATAAGCGATTTGTAATCCAAATTTTAGGTTTGATTAAAGGCCTTTTGCTTTGTAAAACCGAGGTATGTTATATGAGCTTTATGTTATAACCGAGCTTTTCGGTGTTCTCTCATGACCAGTGACTTCTCGTTTTCATGTGAAACAAGGAAGGTCAGGTGCTCGTATTGTATCGAGAAGACCAGCCCTGGAACTCCAGAGCCAAGAATCCACCTCGGAGGTGTGAGTTTCCATTGAGAGTCTACCTGCCATCGTGGCCGCGTATGTGTAGGTAGAATTGAAACGCCGGCTATAATCAGGTTGACGTAGGTCAGTGCCTTCCATTATGCTTCACAGTCTACACCCTAGACATGCAATGGTAGACTCATTTGATTTATAGAAGTTGTGGCGGAGTGTTACGATTTTTTTATTGTAGGTAAAATTGCCCCGTTTCTATGCGACAATATATCTGGCCAGCTCCCAGTTTTGTTGCTAGCGCCTTCTAGTTACATACTTAAAATAATTCTGTTGTGGTTTAATTGGATTAAATTAAACCACCGACACTGATAACAATGTCAAATGGACAACAAAGCCGCAGTCAAGTGATCCATGCATTGACTACGTGACAAAGAGAATGTTTGACTTCTCGCCCACGCATCACGAAAAAAGAAGTGAATTAAGACTCCCCCATAAAAGTAAAATGATACAAAGATTGATGTTAGATCTTAAATACCATCCCTTATCTTATCTGCTCATGTACAATAACTGTTTATTTAAGAACACTCCTGCTCAGGTCTGTACTTAATTAAGCATTTACCAGTTTAATTAAAAAAAAATATTGCAATTTATTTAAAATAAAATCCTGTAAGTCTGACTGTAACTGTATATAAACGTAAACTTGCCCACTAGTTCATACTATTTCTATGTAGGCATCTACTGCTTCTCGCCCAAATACGTTGTTGCCTTGCCGGTCTTCTTCAGTACCTCCAAGAGTTCATCGGCCGATAAATTCGATGTGATTTGGACCTTTCTGCCCTCCAAGTCAATGGATACATTCGCTATCTTATCTAAACAGATAAATGCGTTCATAATAGGCTTACTTGTGCCGAGAAAAAGTGATGTGGAATGAATTTACACCAGCAACCGACCAATGATAAATGATACCTATTTTTTTATATTTGCACACTTACCACCAAGTTTTCCAAGTACACGTTCCACTGCTCCTGAACAGCCACTACAGGTCATTTCAACTTGAAATTCATGAACCTGCAAATAAAGGGAAAATTTGATTTAATTATGAGTTGATTGCTTCTTAAGGTTTTACTAACAAGCATTTTGGTTGCTAATCTGTTTACGAATTTATTTTGAAGTAAATAAAAAAGTTAATGAACTTTCTTGCTTGGCATTTCGCGTTGACAATTGTTCGCGCTGAACAGTACAGTCCGGCGCGCGCCCTGTCATTTTTCTACCAGTGGTGCCAAACCAGCAATATTTTCTGGTTGGGTTCAGCTTGGGATGCGTATACAATGCACGAAGAGTTTATACACGTATTGGGGAACTCAGTTTTCTTTTTAACAGTGCACGGATATATATGGCTGAATAACCTGTTATTCAAACTGCATAATTCTTGCCATCCTACACCCATTTGTTTATTTTTTATTATAATAAACAAATGGGTGTAAAAAGCCTTTACAGCCTTTTCAGTTTTTATAAAGCTTCTTATTTCCGTGTCAGCTTTTAATATTTACCTTGCGTTCAGCTGATGTAAAACCGCCAAACGACGAATTTACTTGACGAATTTACTCGAGTATGGATGAATTCGTCAATTTCAGCTTGCAGGTAGAGCTTTTACATGTCGGAAGTTGAGTATCTAGTTATTCAATAATTTATGCTCCAGATCCGAATATTTCCAGGATTAACAGAACTTTGTTTATACTATGTCTCCACCGATAATTAAAAGAAGATTAACGGGAGATGATTAAAATAAATCCCAAAGTGGCTCCATCGGACAAATATAGGATTAATTTGACACGACAACTCTGTTTCTGTCATTTTGGCTCTCAAAAGAGTGTGGCGATGTCATTTCCAAGGAGCGAAAACCGATTTTCGCTGTAAAAATCACAATTGAAAACGTACTTGTGACAGATTTTTCGTACAGGGACAGTTTCAGTTTCCTTTTTTGATTCTCAAACTGGTACAAAGGTGCAGAAAATAGGTTTGTGAATGGGGTGAACATTTGTATTGTAAATCGCGTGATTTGTAAAGGATTTAATAAAGATTTATATTAATCGACGATTAGTGCTTGGTGGAGGCATGGTATTAAGTTGGTTTTAACCATAAATTACTGCATAACTAGATATTCAACTTGCGTCCCTCATACCCTCCAACACCCATTTGTTTACGTTTTTCATAAAGCCTTTTATAAAGCTTCAAATTTCCGTGTCGGTGAATACGTGTAAGAAGATACAACAACAATTCACCTTAAGCGATCAGCTGATGTAAAAGCTCCAAAACTAAATTGCATGGAAATGACGAAGTGGTGAATTTACTCACATTCGTAAACAAATGTCGGTGGATGGGTAAATTCCTCAATTTCAGCTTGTGGGCAAAGCTGTTTACATGTCCGAAGTTGAATATCTAGTTATTCAGTAATTTATGGTTTTAACTCTACATTGATAAACCTGCCCTGCGCAGTGTCCCAGTACCTGCCCCAACAATAGTGTTATACTTTTGAGATCATGACAAGCTTCGAAATATATTATTTTGCATATCGTATTTTAAGCCTTAAGGCTCTACCATAATAGACTTTGATGAGCTTAAGTCGGGTTTCCGAAATGCCCCATTGCACGCGATGGGACATTTCGGAAAGTCATACATTTCGTATGCCACGACCATAATAGCCTTATGCTGGGTTTCGTAAGGTTTTCGTTAACTTGTGTGCTCATATTTATTTTTAATTGTGCTTAAAAAAAGCCGTGAAAGAAGGAAATATACCAAGAATTGTACGCTGACCTCAAAAGTTTATACACATTTTAGATCTGACAATCGGTCTAGGAGATCCAAAGTTGAAGAAAAAGTGACATAATTATCAAATCTTATTTAAAATTTTCAAGGCAATGTGATACTCGAGACGCTCACAGTGAAATCTCATAAGATTTTCAAATCGTTTGCTTAAGTCTATTATGGGAAACACAATCTTTTGGCAGAACTTGAGTGAGATTTTCGTTGTATTTCGACATAAGATTAATTCCGGTCAAGTCTATTATGTTTGGGCCTTTAGAAATGCTTAAATTCAAATCTTCAACTTATAAAAAAAATTTCCCACCAAGAATGCCCAAACACAACATATCCATTTGACTGAATTGAACGATTAGATTAAACTGTAGACTGTTTAGTCTGTTTTTTTTTTTGTTTTTGGCAAGAATCATCGCGTTGGAAACATTGAATGAAACATTGAATTCAATTATTCTTTTTTTATAGTTTATTTCACAGAAATGGAGTATATTAAGTGTGATACAGACAAAAATGTAACATAGGAAAAAAATAACGATAAAGATGAGATTGACGTTTGTGAATTTTAGTCGACTAAAATGTAGCTTTTAAAAGTTTGTTTTATTTGTTTGCATATTGTAAGTGTGAGAAGTGATTTTAGAAATTCAGAAAATATTTCACACAAAACTAGGTGAGTCGCCAGTCACTATTTTTTTAAGTAATAGCATGTCTCTAGCGGGCACTAATCCGCGATTAATATAAATCTCTATTAAATCCTTTACAAGTCACGCGATTTTCCATACAAATTTAAATCCTCTCGGCAAGCGATTAAAAATAAATCCCCTCATAAATCTCGTTCACCCTATTCACAAACCTATTTTCTGTACCTTTGGAACAGCTTAAGAATCAAAACAGGAAAATGAAACTGTGCCAGTACGACAGATTTCTCACAAGTACGTTTTCTATTGTGAATTTTACAGCGAAAATAATTTTTCGCTTCTGGTTATTGACATCGCCTCTTTTGAGAGCCAAAATGTAAAAAACAGAGTGTTCTAGTCAAATTGATCCTATATTTGTCCGGTGGAGCCACTTTGGGATTTATTTTGAATCATCCCGCTAACTTTTATTTTTAATCATTCCCGCTAATCATCTTTCAATTATCGGTGGAGACATAGTATGAAGGCATCTAACTAAAAAGCTGGGGTAAAATCGCGATTAATGTTTGTTGGAAAAAATGCTTCAACAACAGATCTGTCACTCATACCAGCAAGTACAGAGTTTTTGAGGCTATATCAGAGTTTAGGAGGCATATGGTAAGACACAGGGAAGAAACTATTTCGGTTCTACATAAGGAGGATGTTTCGCCTACCACCAAGTAATACGTCAAATTATATCGTTATACTGAAAACCGAATTGCCACCGCTTTTCATCAAAACGCATAAGTTATATTTAGAATATATTCTCAAGACCCACATCATGCCTGAACAACGGTTACCAAGGAGGGCAATGCTGTAGTATATGTAACAAAAGAGAAGCGGGTGTCATAAAGAACTACCGAAACTTTCTTATGTTAACGGCATCGATTTTAGTTTGAAGGGTGCACAGAGCAACTGGATGCCTAAATCATATCGGCTCATTGTACAAGTCGATAAAAAAATAAAGGAGGAATTTGTGACTAAAGCAACCGCATAATTCCACCGGTTGGTCTACAGTCGCCTATGCTACGATCTTGGAGGAAAAAATTATTTCGACATCAAGTATACCACAGAACAAATTGGACAGTTTTGAGTCCCGCAGAGAGATCCTTTGATAAAACTTTGAACCACACAGAGACGATTAATATGTTACATACAGGGTATATGTATACAGGGGATGTTTTCGTTACCTTTGGCAAGTCAAAAACTATTGTAAAGGTAATTTTTTAAGTGATCGCGGTAGAAAATCGGCATTATAAATTCTCTTCGGATATTACCGCGGTTTAATCAAAAATAAATTCTTAAACGTACTCATCTCGAACGTTTCGCTCAAGTTTCATTGAGGGTGGTAACCGGATTATTTTTTATTTTTATGAATTGGCGATTAACACTACGCAGCTTAAGGCGGTGCGTAGGTTATGTTCTCTCGGTTATGCGGTAGATTTTGTCTGTTGGGAGCATGACGTGCTCACAATATCCCTTGGTGTCGTAAGCATATTTGAGATCGACCGTGTGGTGTTCATTATGAGTTTCTTAGTTTTTGAGAGGTTAAAATTGTCGTACCTATTGACATTCTTATGTCGTTTTATTTCAATAGCCTCCCGAACTAAGCGAGGGATCAAATGTGGCTAAAAAAAAATAAAACGCGATATTAATCCGAAAAGAATTTATAATTTTATAAATGTGTTTGAAAACCGTTAAAAGTGGCATAAGCGCTTTGTGGAAAGGGTGAATGAGATGTATAAGGGTCTTAGTAATTGGGTTAAATTAAACCACAACTTTTGCCCAATTCTCTCATGTCCCTTGTAGTGCATTTGAATCCTTTGGAATATCGTTCCAAACTGGAAAGCAAGCTGCTTACATCTTATCTCTGTGCACTTTCTTTCTATGATTTTGACAGTAACTAAGATTTATTGAAGTTGTTTGACTACAATGGAGGAGTGCTTTTAGATTATTTTTTTTTTCGATTGTTTATAAATTATAGACATCGTATACACAACTCTTTTTTCATAGTAAAAGATTACCTATTTAATTGTTTAGTTTGTTTTGTGTTTTTAAGCACAGGTTTGGATTCGTCACATAATAAAGTTATTGTAACTCCACAACTAGAGATAGACACGAAATTGGTAGGTTGACATCCACAAATTATGAAGAATTTTATCCTTTTTGTTAAAATAAATAAAAGTAAATTAAACAGTTACATAGCAATGAATAAAGAGGTACATGAAACTCATTGGTACATATGTAGTTGCAATCTTAAAAAAAAAACTTTGAATAAGTTTCAAAACGCTCTAGACTTGGGGTAAGGAGTTAAGCCCAAACCAAAGTGTTTGTCACAAAAAAAAGTGAGTTTTTCTACATGTGTAGGTTACCTTACCAAGCTATAAAGGACATAAACAGCAGGTTCCTGGACCTTGTACTGTTTTACGTGATTTTGCAGTGCCTTAAAAAAACTGTCCAATTTTCAAGAATAGAAGAGTTGTTAAAGCTGATCTTGATTCTTTTCTTGAGCCGTGTTTATTCAAGGACCTTCATAACTAGGATTGGACCTCTTTGAAATTTATAAAATCGTCCCATCGTAGGATCCGAGTGCCTGTTGCCTTTAGCTTAAGCTTATAGGAGGATGAGCGGTTAGTTGTCTGTCTCGCCGATTGCACCAAATTTAATTTATACCTCACGACAGAGAATTTCTGTTACTGGTAGAGATCAACTAAAAGTCACAGTGAGCTTATATGAGAGTCATTGGTAGTTTATCAGAGAGCATAGACAAAGAAAAAACAATTTTCTTATCGACAGGGATCTCGTATTAACTAGAAAAGCATACGATACAGTTGAAAACTTTTTAGATACCTCTTAACATCCCGAATCTCTTATTTTGTGGACAGGGAACTCACTTTGTCTGTGTGTCAAAATGTTTAAGTAGAGTTGTTAATTTTTCCATTAATAACTTACTCTTGAGGGTCTTATAAATGGACACTTAAGTTGCGCGAGATAAGGCTTTGCTCCTAAATTGCTTTCTTAGCTCAAAGAAGCGATTGGCAAGAGTTAACTTTCGTTTGATTTCAGCGCTGGTGCCGTTGTCTGAATTTATAGCGCAACCCTGGTAGACAAAGTCCCTTACTACATACCTGAAAGTTATAGTTGTCCACAGTGATGTTTTGTCCAAGACGTTGGTGTCTCTTCTTGATGAATGCATATACTTTCTTTTGCCCTCGTTGACTGCTAAGACGATACACACGAAGGTTTTAAAGACATCACGCTGTGTTCTTCCGTCAATGTCGTCTTAAGGTGGCGCTACAGTCCGGGGTGGACCTAGGCCTCAGCCAACAAGCTTCGCCAGCCAGCTCTGTCTCTAGCTAGCCGTCTCCAGTTTCGAACGCGAAGTTGGCTGAGGTCCCCTTCCACTTGCGTGCGCCACCTGAGTCTCGGTGCTCCTCTACCGCGTCGTCCCTGCGGTGTGGATTCGAAGATTTTCCGGGCCGGGGCGTTGGTGTCCATCCGGTCTAGATGACCCAGCCATCGTAGACGTTGTGTTTTGACTCTTTTGGCTAGGTCGGTATAGCTGTACAGCCCGTACAGTTCGATGTTATATCTCCTCCTCCACTTTCCGTCTATGATCTCGTCATCTTCCTCTCGAAGCAGCCTAAAGTGTTTTCACCCGCCTTTGACAGGGTCCATGCTTCTGCACCGTAAAGCAGGACTAGGATGATGAGGGTCTTATACATGGACACTTTAGTTGCTCGAGAGAGGGCTTTGCTACTCAATTGCCTTCTTAGCCCAAAGAAACAGCGATTGGCAAGAGTTATCCTTCGTTTGATTTCAGCGCTGGTGTCATTGTCTGAATTGATAGCGGAACCCAGGTAGACAAAGTCCCTAACTACCTCAAAGTTATAGCTGTCGATGGTGATGTTTTGTCCAAGACGTCGGTGTTGGGTGTTATTTCTTGATGACAGCATATACTTGGTTTTGCCCTCATTGACTGCTAAACCCATATTTGCCGCTTCCGTCCCAATACTCACGAAGGCTTCACTGACATCACGCTTTGTTCTACCGATTATGTCAATGTCGTCTGCGTATGCGAGTAGTTGAACGGACTTTTGAAAGACTGTACCTCTGGTGTAAGCGCGGGAGTTCTGCACAATTCTCTCAAGAAAGATATTTAAGAAGTCGCATGACAGCGCGTCGCCTTGTCTAAATTCTTTTTTGACATCAAAGGGGTCGGTGAGGTCTTTGCCGACCTTGACGGAACAGCGTGAGTTTTCCATCGTCATCCTGCACAGACTGACGAGTTTGGCAGGGATGCCAAAACTAGACATTGCGCTATATAGCTCGTCTCTATAGATGCTGTCATACGCGGCCTTGAAATCGATGAAGAGGTGGTGTGTATCGATTTGGAATTCCTGGGTTTTCTCCAAGATCTGCCGCAGTGTGAATATTTGATCGATGGTGGACTTTCCTGGCCTAAAGCCACACTGATATGTTCCTATCAGATTGTTGACAAACGGCTTCAGGCGTTCGCACAGCACAGCAGAAAAGATCTTGTATGCGATGTTAAGAAGACTTATGCCTCTGTAGTTGGCACAACTCAGAGGGTCTCCTTTCTTCAGGATCGGGCAAACAATGATGAGGTTCCATTCGTCGGGCATGCTTTCAATGCCAATGTCAATGTCGTCTGCATATGCATAAAAGTTAAACTATAGAGTTTTGAAAGATTGTGCCTCTGGTGTTGGTGCAGTAGTTCTGCATACTTCTCACAAGAATGAAGTTAAGGAAGTCACATAACAGCGCCCCACTTTGTCTTAATCCTTTTTTGACATCGAAGGGGTCGGTTGGGTCTTTACCGATCTAGATAGAACACCGTGAGTTATCCATCGTCATTCTGACACAGACTGACGAATTTGGCAGGGATGCCAAAACTAGGCAACGCTCTTTATATCTCGTCTCTATAGATGCTGTTATACGAGTCGTTGAAATCGTTGAAAAGGTAGTGGGTATCGGTTTGGAATTCCTCGGTTTAAATCTGCCACAGTGTGAATATTTGATCGATGGTGAACTTTCCTGACCCAAAGCCACACTGATATGGAACCTGCTTTCAGATTGTTGACAAGCGACTTCAGGCGTTCACACAGTATAGCAGAAGAGATCTTGTATGCGATGTTAAGAAGACTGATATGCTTCAAACAAAAAAAAAACCGTCTGTGTAGATTGTGATCAAATTCAGCTGGTCACCAGTTTTCACACTTTCGCGTTAATAAGGTTTTTTTTGCCTAGACTTAGGCAGACTTTACTTGAAGAATGGCGCAACAGTTAGAGGTAAACCAGGGCCAACTTCTCAAGAATGTATGCTGTCTGTGTAAGTTTCTTTACATACAAGGGGACCTACAATTTTTTACCGAATCCGAATGGTACTTTTGAGAACTTTTTCAAGACAAATGATACTCTCGGAGGGCTGTCAGTCCTTCGTAGAGTTGGGAATCGTGAAAAAAACGAGTCTTTTTTAGGTGACGATGGAAGGATTCGAACCCAGACATCCGGCGTAGTAAGCACACACACTAACCACTACGCCATGGCACCCCACAGCAGACTTTACTTATTTATTTTTTTTTGCGGTGACCTTTTCACTCAAGTTAAAGGTTCATTCTGCCTGACAGCAGGATTCGGTTCGTTTTCGCCATTATACAGTTTGCAGAAATTGTCTTTTCACATAACCAGCACCCACAGTGGCTTCCTTGATGCTTTTTACAGGCTTCAGTTTGAACTTTATAGTCTTGACAGAACCTTAAGATTCGTTGGTAAAATTTTCGAACCTCGTTCTTGTTCTCTCTAACTCCTGCATCTCTCTATCTCTTTAACCGAGTGCTTCACGTGTTCCTCTCTCCTTCTCTGCCCGTAGAGCTCGCAATCAGCTTTAGTGCTTTTGTGCAGTGCCGCTACCTATTAATAACGTTGTATTAAACAAAACACTGATCACCAACAAAAGCATTATAGCCTTCACATCAAGAAAAACTTCCCCAACAAATCTCGATTTTCTAGAATTTAATTCCATCGACAACTGAATTTGGTTTGGTCGAGTATCGCGGATAAAAAACGGTTCAAAACCGAAGAGCTCCTGAAAAATATTTAATTTGGGTTGTCCACATGAGTATTTTTTAATAATGACTGAAAAACCAGATCTTACATTCGGCTGTAAAGAGTCAAGTCGTCCGGTTTCCAAGAATGTAGTTGAAATGCTTCGGAGCGCATTTGACTGTGCTGCCCGATGAGCTCTTGCTAAGTTGAAAGGTGAATTTTCTTCGTTGAGTCAATTGAGGATTGTTTAAACCCGCGTGCCAGTGTGGTCTGACGCAGTCATCTTAATGCGTCGTTAGTTTGATGCAAATATCTTTCTGGGAAGTAGTTGAACTAGTTGTTTTCGATCCAGGTCTCCAAGACTACTACCAGTTTCCTAACGCCATTGCCAATACATTCAGACTAGCTCATCGTAACATATTAGGGCAGATCTCTTACTGGCTCTTGCTGCCGTTTCTAGGTCCATAGTACCGCGAGATTCAGGCATGGTTATCAAAATAATGGAGTTCAAAGAAAACGTAGGGCAGACCCTATTTTTTCTTCCCTTGTGAATGGACAAAACAGACCCAAGATTCCCCAGTTTAAACGCATTAAAATATTATTAAAATTTTGAGCGATAGTTTACTCAAAACTTTTATTTTCTTGCAGCGTTTTATGCGACAAAATCCGGTAAAATGTCGTCAAACAATAACACCGTTATAAAACAGACTCAACCTCCTGACAGCAACGCAGTAGACAACTTAGCTTCAACCGAAACCTCAAATCACATCCCTTTACAAGGAATTTTTCGAGTCGGTGGGCATCGGAATTTGAGCGTAGCAATTAAGTCCAAAGATTTGTCTTTGGTTTGTACAAAATTCTGGAACGGCGATACCTTAAACGTGGAGATATCAGCAGACGGTTTTAACATATTAGAGGTACTCAAAACCAAGTTGCTTCAATTTGATTCGGTTCTAATCAAGTTTTTTTTTTTGGTTTTAACCCAAGGTATTTCCACTAACCAATGACCAGCAGTTTTTGGACAAAGTTCGGAACAATTATCTACACATTGAACTGTCCAGGTGTAGTAAAAAACATTCTAAGAACGATATTGTGGGATCGTTTCGCTTGCCTTTGCACCAATTCTTCATAGCCTACCGAGATGCGAACATAACAAATAGACTGTGTAATGAACAGGTAAAAAATTTGCGCAAAAAAACGTTTCATGCCGTCTAACTCCGTAAAACTGTTTTTAGTTCCCAGTGATTTCAACGGATGCGTGGATAACCATTTCAAGTCCAACCAAAGGAGAGAAGATTGGCGAATTGGAATGCTTACTGGCAGTAGGGACAGATAAACAGATAGAAAAATTAATTCGTTCTCGCAGGTGGCAAGCTAATGGGATTACTTTACCGCCAACGGACGACACTAGTTCTTCGGAAACAAGGACAAACCCTGGTCTGAGCAACATTCAGCTAATAAAGTCCAATATGGAACCAGAGACTTCGACTAAGAAAACATCAGACCTACTAAACATGCTGCAAAAATCGCTAGCAGCAAAACCATCAAATATTTCCCAACAATTTGATCACTTCAGGGAAAGAAGTTTAGAGTCTTTTCGCGTTTGCTTAGAAATAAAGAGTGCAAGGAACCTTCACCTCAATCCTTCGATTAACATAAAAAATAAACTTAAACGTCCAACCGCTAGCAAGGCCAGACATTCACGATTACATCAAGACGACGAACCAAGCTCCTACGTGACTTTTCAGGCCAACGAGGGTCACGGGCCTATGATTAAATCCCACGAGGGGATGGTTTATTCGACGGATGTAACAGAAAACTCGTATAACCCGATTTGGAATAGGTCTTTCTATATATCCGTGCCTTTGGACTACCTTGTGACGGTAGGTTAAATAATTCCTTGAATAATTCCAAGTTTAATAGTGGTTCAATTTTTGTTCTAGAAAAACAAGCGATTCATACTGAAAGTTTGGAAAAAAGTCACCAAGCGAATAGGCCATGCACGAACTATGCCGACTCCAATGGAGGACTCGATCATTGGATTTGCATCGATCGACTTTACCCGTTTCCTTGATAATTCGTCATCCGTTGATGATTGGTTCAACATTGTCGATTTCAACGGCCAAATATGTGGTCAAATAAAAGTGAACGTGCAGCCTTTGGACGATGCACAGAAGCTGATCGATTCCATAGAGCAGAAACGTGAAAATCAAGTGGATCACTTGCTCGATAATTTCGAATCGAGCATGAGCATCAATAACGTAAATCTAAGTCGAGCTATTAAGAGAAAATTCACCGAGCTCGAGGAGATATCACAGAGATTACGGGCGCGTTTGTTTGACGTGACTGGGAGTCCCGATTCGGATGCAGACTCTGCAGAAATTAACGACGAGCAATTGGATGAATTTGAGCATGACTTGAACACGGAGGTGAGCGAGGACGAAGACGGCTTTGCGGTTTGAAAAAGACTGCCAGAGTTTGGGACATGAGTACTTAAATAGTTGTATTAAAATCTCGAAACGAAACATTTATTAAATTAATTTAAACTAGAATAAAAATGCTTTTCTATTACATACATATTTTTTATTAGCTTTCGCCTAAGTCGAAGATGTCGGTTTCGAAATGTAACAGTCGGCAGATTCACAGTCTGAAGATCCATTAACTATGCGCGGGGTGTTTTAAAATATCTTTATCAAACACAATCACCTCTTTGAATCCGTTTATTGGGCAAAGAGCCTCATCTCCTCGCGTTGACTTAATGTTTTTGGTGGTGAAGCAGCCTCGAACTCGCCCAGCTCTGCGTCGTAATACAAAGCTGCACGGTATGGTCGAAGTTCCCATGGTACTTGGCTTTCCATTGAGGTCAACTGCACACCCAAGTCCTCCAATGTTGGTACACCAGGCAAAACATTATCAGTAACACACTCCCGTTCGATACGCTGCAAATGCACCTCTCCGACAGGGTTGCCTGGGCATATCATCTCGGTAAGCTTGGCCTTAAGGAGAAAAGTTGGGTCGAAGCGCATGTCATAACGCATGTATCCCCACCACTTTTCATCCTTTCGCATCAAGCTGTGGAACCAGTCGACTAATTCGCTCAGAAGATAACGCTTGGGGCTGAAAATTACATTGTTTTATGTTGACTGCATCTAAGTAGAGTTTATTTCCAACATACCCCACAGCTTGGTAGACTTTTCCTGCTGTGTCCGGATCCTTTGCACAATTGATAATTGCCTGTGCAACATCGCTAACATAGACTGGCTGCTTCACGGTGCGCTCCCCCTTATACCAAAGAGGAAATGAGCGGAACTGGCGGCGCCAGACGTGAGCATAATACCTGAGGAATCGATCTTCCGATCCGTAAATGTCCGACGGACGAATAATCGTTGCTTCGGGAAACTCTTCACGCACTGCAAGTTCACCAAAGTACTTGCTTCGCAAGAAACCGCTGCCGGTCTTTAAAATATGACCAGCTGGATTCGGCTCAGCGTTGAGCGCAGACAAGTGGATGAGACGTTCAACGCCCATCTCCTTGCATACTCTAAAAGCAAATACTTGCGTCGTTAGGATTGTAAAAAAGTATAAAAACTAATATAAACCTGGCAATGCGTCTTGCGCCAGCTACATGCACATCGTCGAACTTAAAATTCTTCGTCTCAAACTCTCGGCCCACAAGATTGATGACAACGTTAGAATACTTGACCGCATCACGAATTGCGTTTTCGTCTTCCAAATGGTAGAAATGGAACAAAACCTGTCCCAAGTCGCCAGTCACCTTCAGACGAATAGCCTCCCCGTGATCGCCGCGGTATGGCAGAATCATCTGGGATCCAGTTTTTCCCAGTTTATTGCAAACATATCGACCGACAAAGCCAGTACAACCGAAAACAGTTGCCACAATTCCATTGAAACTACTGCGACCGCCAGTACCCCTCTTGAGAGATGACAAATTTGTAGTTTTTAAGGGTCGAGGACTGTCTGTTGAGTAGGCTGCCCGAAGACACACTACTCCCAGGGCTCCGGAATGATTATCTGCAGAGACAGGAGATGGACACACAACCAATTTTTAAGTAACCTCACATTTTATTGAATTACATAATAGCGGTTATTTTGTATTTATGATGGGTTTTACTGTTCTAGTTTTTAACTCACTCGCAAGTAAAGTGTTTCTCAACAGAATTAACGATGCCATGGTTGGAAAATTCCTACAGCAGGCGTATAATAATTTCAGAAGTCGCTTGCTAAAAAATTTCGATTTGCAGAATAGCCTTTGTTTTGACAGCAAACATGGCGATGAATTTTGACGTTTGTGTTCAGGCGACTATTGTTTTGCGCAACGTTTGGATCTTGATTTGGTCTGTTCACTCGGTGAATTCAAAAATAGCGTGTCGTGTGAGTTGATCTAATATTTTTACCATAAACCGTGCTTAACATAAATCTGTAATATATAATATTATGCAAAAAGGGTTGAATGTAGCATAAAGAAGAATTGCGATATGGTGAATATGACTAATAAGGGGATTTATTTTTAATCGTTTGCCGAGAAATTGTAAATTTCTATGTTAAATCTTAAGATTTGAGGAGGATAAAGCAAAAATTACTGAATAACTAGATATTCAACTTGCGTCCCTCTTAAGCCGCGTTGTCACAAGCAACGTAAAACAGGAACAGAAACAGAATCCCATACATTAGCAACTGAATTCGCTGAATGCTTTTTGCGTTGCTAATGTATGAAATTCTGTTTCTGTTTCTGTTCCTGTTTCTTGTGACACCGCGGCTTTACCCTCCAACACCCATTTGTTTACGTTTTTATACAGCCTTTAAAGCTCTTATAAAGCTTTAAATTTCCGTGTCAGTGAATACGTGTAAGAAGATAAAGCAACAATTTACCTTACGCGATCAGCTGATGTAAAAGTTCCAAAACGAAATTGCATGGAAAAGATGCATTGATGAATCTACTAACATTTGTAAATAAATGTCGGCGGATGGGTAAATTCCTCAATTTCAGCTTGTGGGCGAAGCTTTTACATGTCCGAAGTTGAATATCTAGTTGTTCAGTAATTTATGGGATAAAGTGAGGATGTATAGGTATTCATATCGGATTAGTGCCCGGCAAGATATTAAATAATAGTGTCCTCCCAAATCTCATCCAGCCTTTCAAACGCCTTTTTGTATGCCACTTTTACCCCTTTTCGCATACATTTACTACAATTTACTTTCTTTCTTTCTTTTCGACCTCGTGTCCTTTCACAACAAGTGTGTCTAGAGAGCCAATCTGAAGTTGACTGTATTTACACTGACTTTTCCAAGGCTTTTGATCTGATTTCACATGAAATTATTGTTTTTAAACTTACATCGCTAGGTTTCCCACCTAACTTCATATTTTGGATTATATCTTATCTTCACTTGAGAACTTATCAAGTAAATTTCAGAGGGGCTAAAATCAAATATCTTTTTCGCGGTATCAGGTGTTCCACAAGGGAGCCATCTTGGTCCTCTTCTCTTTATACTCTCGATTAATGATTTCCCGTCAAGTGTGAAACATAGTGATATTCTTGCATATGCCGATGATATGAAAATATCAAAAACAATAGTCATTGTCGAACTATAGTTTTCTGCAGTCAGACATCGACAGTTTCTTCATCTGGTGTGATAAAAACGGACTCACACTTAACCCAAATAAGTGTCAGGTTATGACGTTCTCAAAAAAACGTACGCCGTCGGAGTTCTCATACACTATAAACAACTACATCCTTGGTCGTGTCTTTCGATTTAGTGATCTTGGTGTTTTGTTTAGCTCCGATCTTACTTTTAGCGAATACATAATTAGGTCATTAATTAGTCTAACTGTATGCTGGTCTTTTATGTTATTACTATATGTTTTTGTGCAACTTTTGTTTGTTTTCCATATAAAAAGGTATTTTGTTTGGCATCCCGCACTCGATAATACCAGTAGGCGCCAATTTGTTAAAAGCTCTATTGGCATAATATTTATAAGCTCGCGGAAGGCTTGCTAATTGGATGCAAACGTCTAATGAAGAATTTAAAAGTAAAACTGTAAAAGTTTTAACTTCTTTGATAACAACGATAAAATTTTTTTTTTGCTTCATTTGTAAAAATTTTTTCAACCGATCTTTGAATAAATAAGGGATGGATAATACTAATAATAATATTTAATTCGAAACTATAAGAAAATAAGATTTTATTTTTGAAGTAAAAAGTTTTCTTTAATAATTTTCGTATAAACTAAAGAAACCGGGTTTAATGAGGCAACCGTTGTGATTTCATAAACATTAACGCGCAACACAGAATGTTGTTGGAGTTAAAAGGCGTTTGAATCTTTGAATTTAAAAAGCGATTTAAATTCAAAATTCAATTTAAACGATGAAAATCATGGATAGGAAATTCATTTCAAACATTTAAACTTTGAAGCATGTCTATACAGATTGATGAACAATAAACAGCAAAGTACATTAGTGGCATTTAAATGACACCGGATTATCTATGATTCGTTCGTTTCCCCGTCTGTGATTCTGAAAGATGTTTCTAACACTATGTTTCTAACTGAGATACTGAGTCGACGTTTCATCCTAAACGGCGGACAAACGTTTTTTTGCTTGTTGTTAACATGTACACATCGTCGCACACATCATCGATGATCAACATCGTTTTCTTCAAGACCAACCAACTTCACCTGTTATTCAATCGCCGTAGGAGCATCTACTATGACACAATCGGAGCGATTGATGATGTTGTATTTGCAAGGATCTGTTGATATAGTGCGCGGATGACCTGATCACTGGCGAAATCTTTAAAGAACTACCGAAAAAGACACTAGTCAAGCTACTTTATATCACAAACGCTTCTCTTAGACTCTTATACGTTCCAAGACAATGGAAAGTTGCTAAAGTCATTATGGTTCGAAAACCAGGAAAATGCCCAAACGACAAAAAATCTTATAGGTCCATATTGCTTCTGCCGATAATATCGAAGGTCTTTGAAAAACTTCTGCTGTAGCAATTACAACTAATAATTGCAGAAAGACGCTTGCACGCTCACACTAGATCCCGGATCATCAATTCGGCTTTAGAACTAATCATTCAACAATAGATCAAGTTAGGAGGGAAAAAGATATATTTTAGTGCTTTCCTTGACGTATCGCAGGCCTTCAACAAGGTGTGGCACGAGTGCTTAAAGTATAAGCTACAGCAAACACTGCCAGAAGATATGTTTAGAATATTGAAACACTATCCTGAAAGCAGACTCTTTCGTGTTAGGTGTGGTACTGAATACTCGAGATTCAAGCAAATTCGAGCTGGCGTACCCCAGGGAAGCGTCCTTGGTCCGACCTTGTTTCTGCTCTACACAAGAGGCATACATCTAGATGACGAGACAGTTTTGGCCACGTTTGCGGACGACAAGGCCATCCTTGCAACAGGTGAATTAGTCGAGTCATCAACGAGAAGCCTCCAAATAGCTTTGGACAAAATTTACGCCTGGAAGAAGACTTGGCGAATCGTTCTTAACGAGAATAAGTCAACCCATGCTAATTTTGCGTATAGAAAGGCGAGCAATTTACCTCTATTCATAAACTCTGTGCAAATTCCCTATGTAAACGAAGCGAGTTATCTAGGAATGACTCAGACGCTAAACTTAGGTGGAAGCCACACGTTAAGAAGAAGCGTGACGAGCTCGAAATAAGACTTAGAGAAATGTATTGGCTTATAGGAAAATTTTCAAAACTAAGCATATATTTATAACAAACTGCTCTTGTACAGGCAAGTGTTAAAGCCCCCTTGTATATACGGAATACAACTTTGGGTTTATACCAAGCCGAGCAACATGTCCATGTTGCAGACTTCCCAAAACAAGACACTTAGAGCATTTGTGAATGCTACATGGTATATCAGGAATATTGAATTCACAGAGATTTAGGAATAGCTACTGTGAGCGAAGAAATATTGCTCGAAAGCAAAGTGCTCGTCTTCATGTTCATTGCAACAATGGAATGATCCGTACTCCTAACGAGACAAACAACGAGACTACAAAGAACAAGCAACCTACTCAACGCGATAAACACTACAGAAGCGTAAACTACTTGTTAAGTTAACTTAGTTGTAGTCAAGAGTAATTGTGAGAGAGCGAAAATTTACTAATATGACGCGCGTTCTGGCAGTTTTCATAGTGTCTCTCATAAAAAGGTGGTCTTTTTTAGCACGTGGAAATCGGGCATTACCAATATCAGCTACTTCGGTATTATATACCTGCTATAGAAGGCATGTATATATCTTTAAAAGATTTTTAGTCCACCCTAGTATTAAAAATATATATATATATATATATCCACCGGAAGAAAATATGTTTCAAAAACATCTTTACGATTTTATTCACACTAAACACAGAAAATAAATCTAAAAAAACATAATATTATATATTGAACTTTCCGTTTCTATTATATTAGCTTTTTTTGTGGTTAACATATAAAATTTAAAAAAATTTAATTTAATTTAAGGTTAGGAAGCGCTTAGTGAAAGTCCAGCTAAAAAGCCGGACCGTCAGAACCTCTATTCAAATTAAGTTCCTTAACCGTAAGCGATGAGATGTTCGATTTTAAATTGTTGCGTTGTTGTGGATTTTTAAAATTTCTACCTAAGCCTTTATTTTCACTAAGGGCCAGTTTTTCAGTGCTAGATCATCCGAGTTTCGGAGCTTAACTGAGATCTACCCAAGAAATGAGTTTTTCGGTTAATTCAGATCCGGAGTTAATCTCGGCTTAACTCGCCAAATTTGGTGATTTAATACCAGATCAACTTTGAGAATAGTATGAACTTCTTTGAATGTTTTTCTGTGTAGAATGGCAGTCGATTTGCGTGTTTATATGTAAAATGGCATCAGAGAAAAACTCGAACTTCTTTTCCTGTGTTTTTATACCCCATCCCATAGGATAGGAGGTATATTAAGTTTGATTCATAGTTTGTAACTTAGAGAAATAATCACCGTAGACCCGCAAGACCTTAAGGGCATATGATCGAGACCGAATTGTAGGTCGAATGAGCCATGTCCGTCCGTCCGTCGATAGTTTTTAGGCCTCAAATTTTGAGCTAGGAGCTTGAAACTGAATATCTGTTCTTTCTAGGTCCCGAAGCAGTACAAGTGTAAAATTTTTTGAAATCCGCGCATTGACACCCGCTTTACTTATTAGCATGAAAAATCAAAGTTGTCGCAGGAAGTTGAAATTTGGTATGCGATATATAAAAAAAAACGAAAACCGCCCCCTTGTAGGCGTGGTCATACTAAATATGCATTATAATAAACGGTTTATTTGATATACTTGCTTTAAATGCAAAAAACTTACACTATCAAATGTTCAGATATGAGCGTAAGCTATCAACTCAAGTGAATTAATTTTCGCCACGCCCACTTTTGGGGGCGTTTTTAAGTATGAGCCAAATTTTGAATATGAAAATGCAATCAACGTGTATACCACTTCTGTTAAAAAATATAAACAAAAATACGATGTTATTGAGAAGGGGTTGATGTCACGCCCCTTTCTTAGGGAGAAGATTCTTAGCTGAGAAATTATAAATACAATTGAAGTGAAATGAAACTGAAATTTAACAACCAAGATTTATGACACAGTTCGGAGCTTGAAAGTGGTCAATTGGGATGGGGTATCCAACGATTTGCCTAAGCGCATTGTAACCCTCCCATAGTTCTATGTGAAGTAAGAGTTAGGAGAGTCAATAATTTCAAAAGTCGAAGATTTTGACAACTTTGCTGACAGAGTTAACTCTGCACTGAAAAACTGCTCGCTGGGTTAACTCCAGATTCGTTTTGTTACGGGATTAGGTTTAAACTGGGCTTAACTCAGCACTGAAAAACCGAGCCTTAGTATCACAAACGCCGGGCTGCTCGTCAATTCCTCGGGTTAAACCCCTTAGGCTTAGCTTCAAAAGGTTCTTTATTCTCTTCATGACGGAGAGTAAGGGGATGTTTTATGCATTTCTGCAAAGCTTATACGCGAAATCTAGCCTGGACAACAGACGCCAACCAGGAAGCTGCTCATCTTGAGCGGCTCTTCATCACTTGCAACCCCAATTTTCGGCCATTGTTATTCAAACCTTTAGATTTAAACAAAGAAGAACCTAGGTTTTGTTTAGGTTTTTTTAGTTTAAGTTTATTTCAATTTCAATTTTACATTAAATTAAAATGTAGTGTAGCAGTTTTCATACAGAATCTTAATACAAAGCTTCTTTCTCTAAAACATTTGGTAGGAAAAACTGTAAATTTGATGCTATTGAGTAGCAGTTTTAAGTGTATTATAAGAAAAAGTAAATTTTTTTTTACTGTAAAGAGCCGCACTAAGAAGAGTAAGAAAGAGCAATGAAAAGAATAATAAAAAAGAAATGATAGTAATTGTAAAATAAAAAGTGTATCCAGAAGAATTAAGTTAGGTTTTAATTTAAGATTAAATATCAATTAAGGCTGAGATTTCAAGTGGAGGTTGGGAGGTGATCTGGAATTAACTTTGAGTTTTATGAGACAGTACAATTTTATTTAGCCAAGTAGAAATATCTCACTGATATTAGAATTAAATAGAAATAGAAATAGAAATAGAAATATCTCACTGACTAGAATTAAATCATCTACACTAGATTTGGATATAAGCCAACTTCTGAGATTCTTAAGGAACCTCTTGAGTCTGAAATTTCTGCTTAAGTCGGCAGGAAGTTTGTTCAACATATATGGCGCTATAACAGTAAAAGAACATCTGAATTGTTCTGTTCTAGCCCTGGGAACTACAACATTATTTGTTGATTTGCCAGTTAAGTTTGTATAACCACCTTGAAGATAAAACAGTCTCAATACTTTATACACGTATAAAAAATGCCTAAGGTGCAACACTTGGACCGATTGAAATAGTGGGAAAAACGGCTCCCATCTAGGCTTGAACAATATTACTCTTTTCATCTTTTTTTTGGGCTATAATGACAGGCTTCAAGGTACATATTCCAAGAGAGAATTGACAAGAGCATAGTAAACGGGTGTAAGTAAAGTAGTTTTGGTGGCAGTAGCTTACATATGTAAAATATTTTATTTAAGGTAAAATATATATATTTTTTTAGATTATTAATATGTGCTTTCCAATTAAGTTTTGAATCAAGAGTAACTCCTAGATATTTAAACTCAGATACGCAATCTCGCTATATGCAGAAATCATTGCAGTTAAGTTGACCACAATTTGCAGTATGTACGCCAACTCCCTGGATAAATAACTCATGAGAGAGAGAGAGAGAGAGAGAGAGAAATACATGACTTTAGATTTGCTGCTAAGGACCATCTGGTAATACCTAAGCCACCTTGTCAAAGTAGCTAGGTCATTATTCATTTGTGTTTTTACGACATCTAGGGACGGAATAGCATACGACAGAACTAGGCCGTCAGCAAAAGCGATAATGCTTCCATTTAGCGAATGTTTAAATGTAGAGTTAATATAAAGAAGGAAAAGTAATGGCCCAAGAACTGATCCTTAAGGAACCCCTGTATATGGGAAGAAATGGGTTTACTTAAGGTAGTTTCTATGCGCACAAGCTGAGTCCTGTTTTTAAGATAGGAGCTGAACCATTTCGAGATATTGCCTCTGAATCCATATCTGCAAAAAATATTCAGCAACAGTTTGTGATTCTTGAGATCGAATGCCTTTTTCAAATCGAGGAACAGAGCAGCAGTTTTGCTGGTATTCTTTCTGCATTTTATACCTATCTGCCAGGTTTAAATTCGGCCGATCCTTACCCGGACAACAGATGCGACCAGGAAGCCGCTCGTCCCGAGACAGACGCTCCTGGATTTCTGTTACTTGAAATTCAGCCGTCCCTCTGGGATCAGACGCTGACCAACGAGCCGCACAAAATGTATCAGACGCTGCTGGATTTTATTTAAACCGTCGGGTTCATCTTTTTCAGTTATAACTTTACTGCCAAGGGTGGCCCCACAAGGAGTTTATACTCCTGGACAGCATCACTTATGCCTGAAGATTACTTCCTCCAGATCTGGAAAAGGCGTATGACCGAGTCCCTCGGGATACACTGTGGAGAGTTTTGCAGGACTATGCGCTGAGTTGGCTCCCTTCTGAGAGCCATCCAGTGGTTGTATTGAAACTGCAGAAGCTGTGTACGAATAAATGGCGTCAAATCCCGTCCTTATGATGTGCGCGTTGGACTTCGCCAGGGCTGTGTTCTGTCACGATCCTTTTCATAGCAAATATGGACTGGATGGTGAAGCGCAGTCTTGGCGAGCAATGTTTCGAATTGGCTGCCATCAGGATGAGCCACCTGCTTTTCGCAGATGATTTGGCCATCCTTGCATCATCCAAAGAGGAACTTCAACGAGCACTGGATAGGTTTGCAGCCGTCTGTGGTAATGCTGGGATGAAAGTAAACGTGAACACATCGGAAGTGATGGTTGTTTCCCGAACTCCTGTGCAGTGTACCCTGCACGGAGTTCCATTAAAACAGGTGGAGAAGTTTAAGTATCTCGGGGTCTTTTTCACGAAAGATGGGAGGAGTGATACTGAGTTGTCCTGTAGAATTGGCCAAGCTGGCGCAATAGTAAAGGAACTGCGCCGGCCGGTCATCAGGAAAGCTGAGCTTGGAGTGAAAGCAAAGATCCGTTTTTAATTTAGTGTTCGTTCCGACCCTCATCTATGGTCATGAAATTTGGGTAATGACCGAAAGAATTAGATCGCGAGCACAAGCTGCCGAAATGAGATTCCTGAGGCACGTTGCTGGTGTTACTCTAAGGGATAGAGTGAGAAACGTCAGTATTCGTGGGAATCTTAATGTTGAGCAGCTACTTCTCCGAGTGGAGCGATCGATTCTTCGATGCTTTGGACACGTTGTTCGCATGCTCCCTGACAGACTTCCTAGACAGGTCATGCTAGCCGAGGTGCGAGTGCGTCGCCCCCCTGGTAGGCCAAGAAACAGGGGGTGGGATCAGGTAAAGAACCTCTCTGAGTCCCGTCTGGGGATTGCGCCGGAGTCTCTTGAGTTGGTGGCGGAGGATCGAGAAAGATGGGAGGAGCATTTAGCCACCCTCGCTCCGCGACCCTTTTAAAGGATAAGCGGCATTCGAAAATGATGATGATTACTCATGAGTTAATAAACGTTCTTTTGCATTTTTATGAAGGAATTTCTTAGGCTTGGTAAAAATATTTTTAGCTTTTACTTTCTCGCAGACATAGCATATAGTCAGTCATCCAGGGCTTAATTTTTTGTATCTATGATTTTGTTTAACGACTTTGCTTGCAGAAACATGGGCAGAGAGAGTATTAACGAAATTACTAAAAGCTTTTGAGGGACAATCAAAATTTCAGAATAAACCTTTAAGCCTCCAAATAAACCTTCAGGTTTATTTCTCCACACCTTCAGGTTTTTTTCTCCACACCTTCCTGTCAGGGGTGGCCCCACCAAGTGATTAATAATCCTGACAGCATCGCTTATAAAATCTTAGAGACTTCTTCTTCTGATAGCCAGTTTTTCAGTGCAAGATCATCCGAGTATCCGAGTTAAACTGAGATTAACCCCAGAAATGAATTTTTCAGTGAATACTGATCTGGGATTAATCTCAGCTTAACTCGCCAAATTTAGTGATTTAATCTCGGATCAGCTCTGGTGAACAGTATGAACTTCTTTGAATGTTTTTTCCTGTGTAAAATGGCGGTGACATCTGAAAATGACTCGGACTTCTTTTTTTACACTTCTTTCAAACACTCAACAATTCCCTGAGTCGAACATTTTGACAACTTTACTGACAGAGCTCTGCGCTAAAAAACTGTCCACTGGGTTCGTTCTGTTACGGGATTAACAGATGTTGGTTTAAGCTGGGCTGAACACAGCACTGAAAAATCGGCCCTAATCGGCTCTTAAGAAAGATAAACCTTATTTCAGGGTTATTCTAGACCTGACCTAGCAGAGGAAACCTTTTTTCCGATAGGCACAGGTTTTTTTTTTAATATTACCCAACCCAGTCTACTGTAAGTGAGAAAATTCACAATCTCGATATATTTAATGTATGGGAAATCTCGGAGATTCGATAAAGATTTTACTGTTTCTACAAGAGCTTTGAATATTGAATAAGGTGTTAAATCAGCTTTTTAAGATAAGAATGTGCTTAAGTTAAGAATTTAAATTTTTCATTGTCAGTGTCAACTACTTTTAATTGATTTTAATTTGTTCCCTTCAAAAAAGGTTGCGCCTGCATATGAGGTGGTGTAATCAAGGTTTTGAAGGTTGCCTGTAATGACAACCGTGACGCAGCAGAGTGATTTGAATATTTAATGTCAAACTTAAAAGGTTAAAGATAAATTTCTTTTCGTGTGGCGAATATGTTATACACAACTGATGCAACGTTTTTTTTATGATATTAGATCATTTTTGAAAATCTCTATATACCTACTTTATACTATATTGTTTGTAAGAAATCTGGAAAACGTTAAGTCGTGAATTCTGACATCATTCCTGGCGTACCTACCTACACGTATAAATTTGAAAAACAAACTGTCATTAGCCGTTGGGACACTTTTTGAGCAAAATTGGCAATAATTAACGGTAATTACATTATGTCAATAGTTACCATGCAAAAGTTATTATATTACTTAACGACAAATCGCCTTATCGATCCTATAACCATATACAGAGCATGATAACGTTGTCTGTCTGTCAATCACTAAGTAAAGCACGGCCATTAATAATTCAAATTGATTTCTTGTGCTTGCCTTATGTCAATTGCCAAGCCGAATACAATATAGGCACCTGTAGGTATCCACACACTAAAAACTCTAAACGAGACAAACAAATTTTCGATTTTCACGGCGGCGGGTTCACCGGCTTTCAATGGGTTTGTTTATATTCACTGGTCGCTTCAGTAAGTCTGCGCACATGATTCATACATTATATGCCTTATCATTTAATACGAAAATAAAATAACGTATGGAGGATGGCGATCGGTCTCATCGCTTTCGTTTTCAGTTTGCAAGTTCGCTCTTTAGGAGACTGACCGAAATACCGAGTTCAGTTGTAGGTGGTTCGCGTGTTTTTTCGATTTGACTGAAATTATTATTCAAAACAAATTTGTTCCTAACAAAACACGACAGTGATATAAATTTGTGTCTTTACCTCTTCCATAATTGTTACCTTTTTAAAACCTTTGCAACGTTCTTACAATTTTACAGAAGCTAAAGACCGCAGCAAAGTGTGTAGGAGTTATTTATTTTTTGGTTTTAATAAATTAAGCTTCATCACATTATACAGAAGAAAAAAAAATATTTATATAAATTGATCGAGTGTTTGTCACCAATAATGGTGAGCTAGCAGCGTGTGAAAGAGAAATGAATTCGACAAATATGTGTACAAACGAGCAAAGGAATTTTTTCGTAATTTGAACAAACCTGTGTTGACGATACAAAAAAAAAGTCTGTTAAAAAAGTGTGCAAATATAAGGTAAATCTATAAACAAAAAATTAAGGCATTGTCCAAATTAAGATGTTATAGAGAGCACCGCACGCTAAGTTTGGAGAGAAAGTTCAGTGTATTTGATTTATTTGACGAAACATAGACATTTGATTCAGCACATTTAACAAGAGGGGAAACAGGCAATTCGCACACCACTAAACTGTAAGTTTTTCTTTAAATAAACAGATTAGATTAAATTAATTTTTCTGATTGTAGTACGTATGGGTATAATATGCACTCAATTATGAGAATATACATAAGTTTGAAGTGTCTCTTTTGTCATACTTTTGTTAAGAAAGATAGATACCAGACGATTCGAATATAATTCTTTTTAAATAAAAAACATATTTAATAACAATGCACAGAGTGTCTTACTGAATGTATCAGCGACAGAGTGATCATCACCGTCATCCGTAATTGACAGTGAATAGGAGCCAAATTTCCCCACGGTAAGAAAAATGTCAACACTCGGTCATAGTGTCAAAAGGTCTAAATAATTTGCTTAAGATTTTCTTATTTGCTATTCCCACTTCATATACATATCAAAATTATTCTTAATAGGTGTCAGTTCTTTCTAATAATATTCATTATAATACTCTTTTAAAGACCAGCAGTCAGCATCCCAAGTTAACAGAATAAAAAAGAAAAAGACTATAATCTCGATTTAATAATCCGGGACTTGAATTGATCCAAAAGGGGTTAATAAAGTAGTTTTTCAGTGCTCAGTTCACATAAATACTGTTATAATTGTTGCTTTGCCTTAAGTCAGGCTTAGCCTATAAAATTTGTTAACTTTATTCGGGATTATCGTGGCCTTAATATAAGGTTAACTTGTTACTTATTTCCGTGTCAACATGAAGGAATGCCACAATCATTTCTAAAATCGGGGCAGAAAGCTCATGATATCAGATTGATAAGGGATGTTTTTTGCTTTCATATTTTGTACTCACCTCACCTAGCCTTAGGCCATCTGTGTCCCGTCGAGGTCGTGAAAGGAAGAAGGAAGGAAGATATCGTATTTTTATGCCCTTATTATGGAGACAATTGTAACCTTGATAAGCTTTTGCCTGGCGTTATTGCGTATCATTCGTATATCCTTCGTTAGATTGATTAAAATTTTTCTTCTGTGGCAGGTCATCGACAAGTTTTCGTCAGAACGACATTTAGATTGACTTTTTACTAAAAAAAATAATGGACGGGCTACAATCCGCTTAGGCGAACTCTTGGAAACCCCATTCCAATTGACCCCTGTCAAGATCTGAATTGCGTTAAATCATGATTGTTAAATTTAAGTTTTTATCAACTTAAATTTTATTCAGAATTTAACATTTAAGAATTTCTCTTAATGAAAAAGTGTTAATGAAAGTCGTGGCATCAACCCCTTTTCAAAAGCATCGTGTTTTCTGTTCAAATATTTTATCTGCTGTGGTATACTCGTGTTTATTGTATTTTTATATTAAAAATTTGCTTTACACTTGAAAACGTCAAGTGTTATGCAAATTGCGCTTTAGCGACAGTATTCATTTGCCACCCAGGCGAAATCCAAGACGGGTGACCCGCATACGATTGAGGTTACAGGATGCTGAATCTGATTACATAAAGCGGTTTGCACGGCACGTTTCGGAGAAGTGAGAACAAATTCCAACTGATCTTTTAAATGTAGAGAAAGAACGGCAGCTGTTTTCATCGGCAGTCATTGCCTCTGCAAGAAATGTTTGTGGAGTTAAGCGGCTTAGTGTGGCGTCTGGCGGTGAGTAAAGAACTGCGTGGTTTAAGACTCCTGGAGTTCAAGAAGCCATCCAACAGAAGAAGAGGGCCTATATTGAGGAAGATGGACTAGATAAGGTGTCATGACCCGAGCTCTCGCAACAATGTGTTCTTATACAGGCGGGCGAGACCAACAGCTCTTACCGATTCCGAACGCGTAAAACGGTTTATCAGAATCGAGCGCTGGGGCCGTGAAAAAACCTTTATTGCCCCTGTCGGAATTCGAACTCATATTTTTCAACTGTTTTACGATGCTTTTAATGCTCCTTGAAAGAGTTCAGCCGGCTGAATGTGTGATTATGATACTTGAATTAAATGTTACATGCACTTTTTTTTTCCACTCAAACCGGGTCTTTGCACCGATTAAAATAAAATAATCAGTTAACCACAGCGCTACTATGACACGTTATATTTAAATTAAAATATTAGGTACTTGGGTTGAGTGTTGAGACATTTTCAATGAATGTTATATCAATGCAAACCCGTTTAAGTACGAATAAATTAACTTAACATGTCTGCTGTTTGGGGTACAGTACAGTACAGGTACAGTTACAGTTACAGTACAGTACGGGTACAGTACAGTATTCATAATTTTAAGGCTCTTTACAGAAGTTGTTCACAGAATTAAACCTTAAAGTGCAGATTTTTGTTTCAATTCATGCCACATTCAAAAGTAACAACCTTGTAATCCACATAGGTTTTCAAGCCTGCATACAATGCTTTAGAAGTTCATTAGTATTAGTTACGTAAAATAAAGATGCGTGAGTTGAAAGAATATTATGTTGGTTTGCAATGAAAGTTGAGTTATTTTTAAGATCAATTCTTTTATTCAATAAGATACAAGAACATTTAAAATTATTTTAAATGTTTATTGTTTATTGTTATTAAAAAAACAAGAACATTAAAATTATTCGTAAGGATTAATGGGTTATCAGGCACATTATATTACCAGCAGAGTATTTACGAAAAGGTGTTATTGGATTCCTTAGGAAAGGTTATTAAAAGTTATTTAAATATCATTTAAGACAAACGTATTCAACCGGTAGTATAAGACCGCTCAATTGACGTAATTTTTTTTCACCATAAAACGGCGATTGGTGGAAGAAGGTTTAATGTAAAACACGAGATGTTTCCATACTGAACAAATATTCCATACGGACAAAGATTCACTTGACGTAAGCACTCTTTTCTTGTCACTTTGGCTCTCATAAGACTCAACGTCGTCTTTTCATTATTTCAAGTCATTTTCTTAGGGCGAAAAGAATCCTCGCTTAAAGATTCTCAATTGACTTGAAGGCGTGCCGCTGGCACTGGCAGTCATATTTGAAATATGTGAAGAGCTACACGCCAAGAGCTTTCCGTTGATTTTATCCCATTTGTAAAACGACTACGAAAATTATTTCTTTACGAAAGATATTTTAATTTTATTTTTTTAAAAGTTTGCCTTTACTATGTCTCCACCGACAATTAAAAGAAGATTAGCGGGGGACGATTTAAAATAAATCCTAAAGTGGCTCCATCGGACAAATAAAGGATTAAAAAAGATTTATATTAATCGAGGATTAGTGCTCGGTGGAGGCATAGTTTCACAAATCAATCAAACGGAAAAACGTGAATTCGTTCATCAAAGGTCAAACGCTTGTACGTTTGTCAACATCGGACTCTGTTGTGACAGCTATAGGTCTTCAAACATTTCTAGTTTGACCAGAAGATATCGTATTCTGGCTTTTCCAATTTTCAATAAAAAATATATTTGTAACAGATCGGGTCATTTCCTATTTCTTGACAAGAGCTGAGGTGTGCGTAAAGCTTTAAAGTTGTTTGAATAGGCCGAACGCGATTTATGAGGAGTTATAATTTTAATCTCTTCTCTCTTTTGTGTGATAAATCTCGAAATTTAGGGGAGATTTGTTGAATATTTTTGTTAAACGCCGACTAGGGTCGGGATGAAACATATAGTAAATTGGATCAGGATTATGTGTTTGCTTTAAAAAAAAACACGTTTTACAAAATCAATCGGATTTTTTCGAGTTTTCCTAAGTAGAATTCAAACATTTGCCTCAAGATTGAGACCTTATACAAACAGCCACATCGGTGTTGGTATATAAGGCTTGCTTCTGGTCTTGGCCCTGACGTGTGAGTGCTTGTACTAATTTTAAAACTGTTAGCAGTATCACATTTTGGTGGTGTCCGTCATTTTCATTGCAGGTGCAGTTGCTATGGTTGGGCCAAATAAGCGGCAATGTAGTAAACTTTTTTGAGTCGCAAGCGCAAAAGGTAGCAAAAAAATGATTTTTGAAAAATTTACCTAAAAAAATGGTGGTGCACGAAAAGTGCACATTTGCCATTCATTTTGTCCGACAACTAGGAAAAAGTGGACATTCTTAAGATTGACGATTTCTGGGTTTAAGGCAAATGTGTCGGTTGTGTAAAGTTTAAATTCACATTCGACACCTCGAAAGCCATATAAAATGAGTGCAAAAACATACCTATATTATTTTTTTTGCAACCGGCACGTCAGAAATGATTTAACTGGAAAAGATATAACATTTCAATGTGGTGGAGTTTTAACAAGGTAAAAATTGACGAAGATGTGCGAATTTTAGAAAATTAAAGCTGCTTTAGTAAAATGCAGCATTTTTATCAGATTTAGGCATAATTTTTGAGTTGCAAGCAAGCAAGGAACAGGAAAAGTTAGCTTAAATGTGTGTTATTTTTCAGCGCGCTATCCAAAGTTATATATCACAAAACACGCAACTAAGGTAGGTATGCTTTTATAGGTAATTTAATTTTCTATAATTTATTCACTGAAAGTGGAAATTTTGATGACTTTTTGGCAAAAATTTAAAAGAAAAAGCTCGAAATATACGCGATATTCGAGGTGAGGCCATGTCCGTGCATGGGAAGTAGCAAAGTTGAAAATCGGATTAAGTATCCCGAGAACCATCTATAGGTATAACCAGTGAATGCGCAAAAAAACGATTTTACTTGTCTAATAGAATGTTTCTTAGACCTTTGTTCAGACATCAAGATATAGGATATAAAAAAAACGAATAGGATTTTGCGGTAAGAACCAACTGAGGACGCTTTCCGACTGTTACTGTTATGAGCATATATTTAACTTTTATTTGGATGCTTATTGGGATTCCTAGATAATTTTCGCTGATCCACAAATTTCTAGTGATTGATTTTCGGAGAAACCTGAGTTAACATTTGATTCGGGCGAGTTAAAGGTTCTTAACAAAATTTTGAGTAAACGTGTGTTTTATGCTTAATGATTTCGCGGTCAAGAAGATACCCTTAAAATCCTTTGAAACCACTGAAATGAGTAAGAATAGTGCAAAGAAGAATAAATAAAAAAAAATGAGCATAGGTATCAAATCCAAACCAAACCAAGAAGAAAGCAATGGTAAAACTTGAAGAGTTTTAACTAAAGAAAAAGAGGAAAGAAAAAGGGGGAAGCTGTAGTTTTTGTATTTTGGGAACAGCTTTGCAACAGATTTACTTATCAGGACATTAACCTGGATAGGCGTTCAATTTTAGACACATTCTCACATTTTGTCTTTTTGTTACGCCCTCGTCCTGAAGGCCGATTACGTTGTGCGATACGCATCGCACGCAATCCACCTTTTCATGTGCGATCCACTTCGAATGGGTTTATTATGCAATGCGAAGGCAATCGCATCTCGTTGCCTTCCAGCTTCCAGTTGTTAAAGTGACTAAGCCTTTAAAAAAAGTAAAAACAAAATTCAGACAAATCAATGAATTTGTTTTATTTTGTTAACATTAGTGAATAATGAAAATTAATGTTATTTATCCTGCCCGCGCTCAGCCCTCCCGTTGGAATTTCTTTACGGAAGCTTCCAAAACATTAAATTGTTGCGCATTTTTACTATGCAAAATTCCATTAAACATGTTTTAATTTACTTGCGATCGTGTTCGCTTTCAATCCGCCACTAAAATACCTATTGCATTTGACTTGCGCCATGACACTTTGAGTTCGCCTTCGCATTGCACAATTGGGCGAATCCAGACGGGAAGGCGAAAATATCGCAACCACCTTCGACTTCGCTTTACATAATTGGGCGCATTCGGTTTTCGCATATCGTAATACCAAAATCGAGATGCGATGACATTTGCGATTCGATTCGCACATCGTAATCGGCCCCCGGATTCTGTTCGACTCCATATTTGCTGAGAATTCCCCCATCGTGGCTAGTGGTTAGTTCAACGCTCACTTTAAATAATTAACAAAATAGGAAGAAAAATAATTTAAAATAGGCACACAAGAAGAAAGAAAATCGCAATTCTTAAGCAGTCTTTTCAGTAATAGTTCGTCAATATTGAAATCTGCAACACTCCAAATTGTACAGAATACACATGCATTCTGTAAAAGTTCTATTATTAGGAACATTTAACAGACAGATATTGCGTAGGTTATAAGAGCCACAACGGAATTTGAATTTGCAAACTTAAGATCAGGTGTGTGAAAAGTGTGACCAAATAGTATTTGCTGAATAAAATTTGAGACAGGCTCTGCGGGTTGAGTAATTTAAGCCTCTGCGAATAAAGTGGGTAGTTTAATGGATCCTTCCAGGGAAGGCCTCTGAGAACTAAGCGGATAAACTTCCGGTGAATTGCCTCAATCCAGTTTGCATAATAAATTTGGGATGGTATCAAAATCTGTGCAGCATCGAGGTGTGGCCTAACGATACTGTTGTTTTGCGAAAGAGTTATATAGGGATCGTTAAATTCCTTAGCCCACCTCTTAATAAACCCCAACACAGAGTTCGACGACATAGGTAATTAATGTGTTAAGAAAAAGTCAGCTTGGAGCTAAGGAAAACTCCAATATCTCCGAATCGGAGCATATGATCAAGGATGTGGTTATTATTTTTGTATGACATCTCCGTCGGTGACGAAACTCTTGATGCCTGACTGAAGAAAACTGAATACGATAATGAATTTGTTTCTTATATTTTCATATATTTCGCATTATGCAAGAATATCAAAAAAAAAGAAAAGAAAAAGAAAATAAAAAATCGATCGAAGACTGAACACTAAAAAGTGATTTCATGTTTTATAGATTTTTTATGTAGTTTTTATAGATTTAAGGTCTTAGCGATTACACCATCAGTACCGACGTTTGGGTCTTACATTTTCAGCTAAGATATTGCCAATACCATCGTCCATATATTAAATTTTAGACATGCCATATTCGGGTTCATTATTGAACGAATTGTAATTTTTGACTTAAAGTTCTAAACTGATTTAAGTTTAATGCCGGGTTTTTCGTTAGTTTTGTAGGCCACTTTAAACATCAATTGTCATACCTCAGCCCATATTTATTTTTCAAATTAGTTTAAGGAATCCGTGAAAAGAAGGAATATATCAAGAATTGTACGGTGTTCTTAAAACTACAAGCCGATTTCGGATCGGGTATTCTGTTTCGGAGATATTTGCATCCAAAGTTTAGACAAACATGACATTCCTCGCAAATTTAATTTGAAATTCCCAAGGCAACGTGATTCTTGTGACTTTTACAGTATTTTTGAACAAAACTTCATTCCCATTTTCATCGAATGTCGTTTCAAACGACGGTTAGCGGTTTAAACGTTAATCGGCAGTTTAAACCACCAACGGCGGGCATTCAAGTTAAATTGCCGTATAAACTCTCGTTTAAGTTTAAACTAGCACTAAAAAACACATTTTTGTTTTGAACGTCGGTTTAAACTTTGAATGTCGCTAAACGGAGTTTAAACTTGCGCTGTGAAACCGGGTACAAAAGTTTTTTCAGTTAACTTATATTTTAATTTTCTCCAGTTGTGTTTGCTAAACAAGTTGTGAGTCCGAACATAATGGCGTTTTCTGTTCAAAACAATGAGGTTTTAATATTCTCTTATCTAATAGTTTAGAAAAGATAAAGGCGCCCCTACCTGAATATTTCGTAGTGTTTTCTAAAACGACTGTGTAAACAAGTCATAAAATTATTGAATGTCAAAAAGTGATGAGTCTAACTCCCTGTCATACCGACAATTTTTAGGTTTGTCGTTTTGTCAAGTAAAATTCAGAACATTAATAGCTCAAAAGTGATATTATCTACAAGCAGCGATAACAATGTAGATACATATTTAATGTTCATAGCGTAGATACCTGTTTCTAGTATCACAATGCTAATTAGCACAGATAAGCTTTGGCAGTGTTATTAACATTGGAGATACAAAATTTGTTCGTATCTTTGAAAATCATATGAAATGGCAAATTTGTATTATAATAAAATTGTTTTACGAAAAGTGGACTTATCTCTCTTGCCTGGTATCATAAACAAAAAACCAAATTTAATATACATATAGGTACATACGAATAGGCCCACATGTTCTTTTTTATATGTGTATTTATTTTTAGATTATGTGGTGCTCTCCCGCCTCAGCAAATTATTATAGAAATCGTCAAAAACGAATAGATTGCTGCCTAGTCTATAGCGTTGCGATTGCTATTGTTTGTTCTTTTCAAATAGAACTGTTCGTTTGTTATTATGGATTACACAACGAAGGCCGGTCTTTTAAAAAATATCAACAAAGAATTGCTATAAAGCCTGGGTTTATCATAAAAGCTCATAAGAATTAATTGTTTAATCCAACATAAATGTTTTTATCAGAGGAGAATAAAACAAGATAGACAGTTCTAACCCATATTGTGCCCTTCTTAAAGCTGAAATGAAAATACAACGCGAATGTGTATTTTTTTGTTATTAAATAATTTCTTAGTGACCTTGTAGGTTTTATTTCAGCCAAAGAGACTACGGTATGCTGTATGCAGGTCAGGGATGTTCATACTCGTATAATTCACATCATTAGTATGCGGACCACCCTCTTGTCGTACGTATACAATCTAAAACGCATTGCATTTTGAGTGTAATGACAACAACGAATAGACGTAATTTCTCTAGTGAGTAACTTTACGACTACGTATATATAGTAAAACAAACGCTTTATTGATACGTGTTTTTGCTAAACATTTTTACAAATATAGTATGAAATTATGTGTTAATTAATTGTATACTCGTACATGTAGATTTTATAAGTTGTCAAATAAATCGTTTTGGCGAAGATCCATTCGCAATAAATTCATTTGGCTTATGGATAGGTTAGGAGTTGAGGAATTTATTGCGATTGTTATACCAGATAGTCGGAAAATGTTTACTTCATAAAAGAGTATGAAACCATTTTATCATGGGTAACATAAGAAAATTAACAACATTAATATGCATAAGTTCGTAAGCTTAAGCTATGAATCTCCTATCTAATGGATAATGTTTTCTGACACAATGACACCAGAAATCCTTTTGTGACAAAACTACTACGTCGACTTGCCTCAGGCAATGAAATATCTTCGGCCAGACTCTGAGTCAGGAAAAGAACGCATACTTTTTCGCATATGGCTCCGAAACTGGGCAGTGGTCTAATGCTGGGGTGTTTGTGGAAATTGAGTGCATTAGTTCCAGTTCCACTATCACTATGCTACTCCTTACCTCGTCCTAGACAATGCTTGGACAAGGGAATGAAATCTCGGATTAGCTAACTAGGCAAGGCTTCTGAGGTTTTCTGAGCCTGGCGATGGGTCTTCTCGCATCTGCAGTCACGTCTGCCAATGATTCTTTCTCGTGAGCCCAGAGGGCTAGTTTTCGCGATTGCGATGGGTGTATTTGTAGACAAACAAACGACTACGCCCGGACATTTGCAAGAAGTCTGCGCCTTTTTTTCCTTCTCTTAGGAGACCAGTGCTGTCGTTAAAGAAATGACCAGAGCAATACAAAATTACAGATTTATTTTGTATAGCTTCGGGCAAAGAGAAAATTTTTGAAAACCATATCTTATACTAAGTTTTTAAGTATCAGTAAAAAATAACTTAAGAACGATCTTGCCCTGGCCAATTTCATACGTTAGTCTCCTTAGGGTCAGTCTTTTAGTGAATACTAATCCTAGTTTAAACTAAGTCTTTTTTACGTGCTATACTTACTCAGAAAAGCAAACTTATAACACTGAAACAGTGCCCGAGATGCTGCAAGTTGTAATAGATATATAGATCTATTAATTCCCGATTGCCGCTAGGTTTTTGATCAATTTTTCAACCACCTGCGTAAGCATTTGCCACTTTTCTTAAATTCTGCGGACATAAATTTCTCAGAAAACGGTTAAACATGCTGTTTTTATTTCCAACTTGAGGTTGGAAACGGTTTCAATGTAGTTAGCTTGGCCTTTCAAACGTTACTTACTTCAGCCAATTTTAATCAAGATCGTCTTAACCGTTAAGGGACTAGAAATCTTAAAAAAAAATCGTTTTCGAAAATGTTTTTACGTTTTTATCAAATCTTTAAAGTTTTTGAATATTTGCAGTTTGCTATAGCTTCGTATAAAATATCAGAACATTGACTTTTGCTGTAATTTATTTTAAAATTGCTTTATTCCGTTTGGAAGATAGAGGGGGAGACACATACGTTCTTTTGACTCATTTTATACCTAGCTGCCAGGTTTAAATTCGGCTGATCCTATCCCGGACAACAGACGCCGACCAGGCAGCCGCTCGTCCCGAGACAGACGCTGCTAGATTTCTGTTATTTGAAGTTCAGCCGTCCCTCTGGGATCAGACGCTGACCAACGAGCCGCACAATATGTATCAGACACTGCTGGATTAAATTTAAACCTTCCGGTTCATCTTTTTCAGTTATAACTTTACTGCCAAGGGTGGCCCCACAAGGAGTTTATACTCCTGGACAGCATCACTTATGCCTGAAGATTACTTCCTCCAGTGGATTTTAGTCGGCTCTTTCGACAGGCATACCTTACCTCAAGGCTATTCTTAAACTCGACCTTGCAGAGTGCCCTTTTCAAAAAAGGGGATATAAGAGATCGCGCCAACTATAGGGGCATATCTCTCTTGAGTCTTCCGGGAAAAGTATTCGCGAAGGTGTTGAAACGAGCCTTTGCGTACGCATTCCAGAGTTGTAAACGAGCCTTTGTTACGGGAAGAACAGTGCGGCTTTCGGCCTGGCAAAGGCACAACCGACCAGCTTTTTACTCTGACAGTTATCCTTGAGAAGGCCTGGGAATATGCCAAATCGGTCTATGCGTGTTTTGTAGGCGTATGACAGCGTCCCTCGGGATACACTGTGGAGAGTTTTGCAGGACTATGCGCTGAGTGGGCCTCTTCTGAGAGCCATCCAGTCTTTGTATGGAAACTGTAAAAGCTGTGTACGGATAAATGGCGTCAAATCCCATTTTTTTGATGTGCGCGTAGGACTTCGCCAGGGTTGTGTTCTGTCGCCGCTCCTTTTCATAGCATATATGGACTGGATGGTGATGCGCTGTCTTGGCGAGCAATGTTTCGAATTGGCTGGCATCAGCATGAGTCATCTGCTTTTCGCAGATGATTTGGCCATCCTTGCATCATCCAAAGAGGAAGTGCAACGAGCACTGGATAGGTTTGCAGCCGTCTGTGGTGATGCTGGGATGAAAGTAAACGTGAACAAATCGGAAGTGATGGTTGTTTCCCGAACTCCTGTGCAGTGTACCCTGCACATAAATGGAGTTCCATTAAAACAGGTGGAGAAGTTTAAGTATCTCGGGGTCTTTTTCACGAAAGATGGGAGGAGTGATAGTGAGTTGTACTGTAAAATTGGCCAAGCTGGAGCATTAGTAAAGGACCTGCGCCGGCCGGTCATCAGGAAAGCTGAGCTTGGAGTGACAGCAAAGATCTCAGTTTTTAATTCAGTGTTCACTTCGACGAAATAGATCGCGGGTACTTTAAGGGATAGAGTTACTCTGGTATTACTCTAAGGGATAGAGTGAGAAACGTCAGTATTCGTGGGAATCTTAATGCTGTGCAGCTACTTCTCCGAGTGGAGCGATCGATTCTTCGATGATTTGGACACGTTGTTCGCATTCCCCCTGACAGACTTTCTAGACAGGTCATGCTAGCCGAAATGCGAGCGCGTCGCCCCCCTGGTGAGAAACATGTGGTGGGATCAGGTAAAAAACCTCTCTGACGCCCGCCTGGGGACTGCGCCAGAGTCTCTTGAGTTGGTGACGGAGGATCGAGAACGATGGAAAGACCATTTAGCCACCCTCGCTCCGCGACCCTTTTAGAGGACAATGCGGCCATCGAAAATGATGATGATGATAATGAACAACTATTTTGAATTTTTTCAGCTCCCGTTAGACTTTTTTCCAATAGCAAAACCATCTGCGCTATCATTAGATGGTCACCGCCCACCGCCAGTTTTCGGTGCAATTTTGAAACGTTTTTAATGCAGTTAGCTTGGCTTTTCAAACGTTTCATATTTATAAAATTTCAATTTCAATTTTATCATGATCGTCAAATTTAGTCATGATCGTCTTATCCGTTAAGGAATAAACCGTTAAGAGATCTTAAATTTATCGTTTTCGAAAATGTTTTTAGGTTTTTGAGTCAAACCTATAAGGTTTTTAAATATTTGCAGTTTTCTATAGTTTTGTGTAAAATTTGAGGACATAGACTGTGTCCGCTATTTATTTAAAAATTATACAATATACTGTTTGGGAAACAGATTTGGGGAGACATGCGTTATTTTGATCTTTTTTATATTTTTTTAAAATTTTAAATCCATAAAACATTTATTTTGAATATTTTCCAATTGCCGTTAGACCTTTTTCCATTAGCACACCCACCTAAGCTAACATTGACTGTTTTTCTTAAATTATATGGGCACCGATTATTTCGTAAACCGAAAACGATTTTTTAAAAGTTTCTATTGTTTAAATTTTGTTGTTTAATTTTTAAATTAAGTTTTTTTGCTTAAAAATGATATTGTTTAAATTTTGTTAAAGTATGTAACGTGTATAAGGCAAGCTAACTTCATTAAAAACGTTTCAAAAATTGCCGTTTCTAGCCCAAATTTTTAAGCACATTTAAACAAACGAAATAAAAAAAAACATAATGTTTTACCGTTTTCTTATAAATCCATGTTCGCAGAGTTTAAGAAAATTAGCCAACGCGAGCGCAAGTGATAATTATGTATATTGAAAAAAGGTCTAACGGCAGCTATAAAAGTTTTCGAAACCGTTGTTTTATGGATTTTAAATTTTGGAAAAGGTAAAAAAGACCAAGAAAACGTTTCTGTCCCCCTCTATCTCCGAAACGATAATAGGTAAAAAATTTACATGAATAACGGTAGAAGTTCATCTTTTTAGATTCAAAATAAAAGCTCTATACAGTTTTGAAAAAGTATATGGTTTCCGAGATGTGCTGGAAAACACTATAGTTGACTAACTAAAATGATGCAATATCAACCAAATTTGACAAAAGCACTACCATGAACGTTAAGCTAACACATATAAAGATCTTAAAAATATAATAATAAACTTATAACAGTTTTTGTAATAAATAAATAGAAAACTACTCCTTTTTTTGGAGTAACGAAATCTAAAAGTCATCCAATATAAGAACTGCGTAGACTTCAAACCACGAAAAAAAGTATACAATAGAATTTAAAATATATAATTCTTATAGAATGGTAGAATTTTACACAAAACAGATAGAGAAAGATGAGTTAAAAGTTCAACAAAAGCCGACGGACCTCTCTGTGTATTTCTTCATACTTGACGTTGACGGTCTTTTTTATAACAATATCGAGTTTATATTGCGAAAACTTTAGTGTTTTTTATGCGAATTTCGTCATCATTATTCTGTTCATTTCGTTAATAACTTTCACAAGTTATTGTTCAAATTGATTAGTATATTTGTTTGATATAATTTAATACTGTTTGACTAATTGATTGATATATTTTTACTACCCTCATCCCTCATCCAAACACACAATAAAAATGCAGACAGCAATGAAAAAATACAAAAAATGTGTGTTTTTAAGGGAATTTCGGCCACTGTATGTAGGAACAGAACATATTTATATTAGATTAGATTAGTATATTTGTTTGATATAATTTAATACTGTTTGACTAATTGATTGATATATTTTTACTACCCTCATCCCTCATCCAAACACACAATAAAAATGCAGACAGCAATGAAAAAATACAAAAAATGTGTGTTTTTAAGGGAATTTCGGCCACTGTATGTAGGAACAGAACATATTTATATTCTTTAATAAAAAGGAGCTGGTCATAACGCGATTTTTTTATAAAATAAATAAAAAAAAATTGATAAGAAAGGACTTCCGTAAATATTTTACAGACGTGGCAGCGTAAATGGAAAATAATTACGAGCACTAAACCTAGCCTTACAAGAGCGACGAAACAGTTTTTGGGTACACTAAGTCTTATGAGAGGCCTTACACGAGCGACAGCCGTCGCTTTATTAGGACCCAATGGTATCTGAACTGTCGGCGACAACTATTTCGTCGCTGTTGTAAGGAGGTTCTTCGTTTTAGACTATACCACCGCCGCCCATTAAAGATGGACCGAACCAATTAAATAGGTACCAAGTATGCATCGGAACCTATTTACGTAAGCTTATGTCATGTTCACGTGACAGACATAAGACCAAAAGATATGTATGATTAGGAAAAAACTATATTTACCTGAATTTTGAACGCTTTTGGCTTCTATATCTGTAAAAAAAAGATAAGATGGAATTAGCAAGATCAAGTACAAATGACAGAATAGAATGGTATATATAGGCTGAAAAGATCACATGTAGGTACTACGACTACATTTTCTTTAAATATGTACTTAAGACCGCTAGATTAAGAACTCTGTAGACCTCTATAGAATTCTTTAAGAAGATCAAAAGAAACGTTATAATAAGTTATAGCTCATTTGATTCGACAGCTTAAATACACACAAATACACAAAAAAAAAACACGTATTAACCTCACCTAACTTTTTTTTCTTATTTCAGAGGATAAACCTGTCGTGGAATGTTTGAGAGGACAATCAAATACTTTTTCATAAATATCTAAACCTTAACGTGAGAGACACAACACACCCTAAAATGGCGATTAAGGAATTCTTATATCGGTTTCGTCCCGCCCAACTGTATATAGTATTAATTTTATCCATATGCTACTTCAGCCTCCAGATGGTGTTGAGCCATATAACACATGCGTTAACTTTGCTTATGTCCTCGTATCATATGCTGTGCAATATATTCGCATTAACTGGCTGCATATTGACCATAAAGGTAAGTCAACTATTGAAAAAAAATTAAGAAAAGTATAATGAGGAACAATGTAGCAGTATGTAGCTTAGCTTCAGTCAATTATTCACATTTTATTTAGCTTACAAGCAAAAATATGTGCGGTTTTATTTGATCCATTTTACGATAAATGTAATCCTATCTGTTGTTAAAACATTCTCTGGAATAGAATCTCCGTACCTTTGCTCCAGTTGTGTATAGCATGATACTTTCTGAAGCGAAATTTTATTCCTTCGCTTCAGAATAAACTAAAATAAAATAATTAAAAAAAATAAATTTTATTTTTTCTTCTTAAATTTTATTCACTAAAACTTATAATGGGGTGCCGTAGCGTAGTTGTTAGTGTGTGTGCCTACTACGCCGGAGGTCTGGGTTCAAATCCTACCATCGTCACCTGAAAAAAAAGACTCGTTCTTTTTCACGGCCCCCACCTCCGCGAGGGCCTGACAAACCCTCCGAGAGTATCAATTGTCTTGAAAAACTTCTCACAGTGCCGTTCGGATTCGGCAAAAAATTGTAGGTCCCTTTGTATGTGAAGAAATTAACACACACATTATTTATTTATAAAACTTATAATAAGCATATTCTTTATCTTTTGGGTATACCCCAGGGCTCTTGATTTTACCCTGGTAATACCTAGTTTAACAATTACCCAGGTACTCGGGTAATGCGGGTAATATCCGAAATCGCGGGTCCAATGCAATATTATCGGATACCCGGGAATGTTACCGGGTATGCAACTTTGAAAAGGATAACTTTTAGCATTTTGCCCAATTCCGGGTTTGCTAAGTTTTTTTTTTGCGAAGCGATGTCCGTCCATCCGTCCAAATGTAAACATCTTTTAGGCCTGCTAGACAGCTGAAACATGGTGAGTTGGCTGGAAGTCTAGTCCTATGTGCAACAATCTCTGATTTAAAAATTACTTTTCAAATTTTTGGCGCACTAATTTTTGGTATGTTATTGTGTTTGTCCTGTGATTGTCTTTGAGGTAGCAGAACCCACTTTTTTAAGGGATTTTGGCTTAAAATTACTATTTTTCAATAAATACATATGAAATTTGACAAAAATTGTATGAAAAAAGTTATAGATATTAGCATTTTCTAACTGTTTTGTTTATATAGTACATAAATCCGCCCACTTTTGTGGGCGTGGAGTTAAAAAAAATGATTTTTTGAGTTAAAAAGGCGGAGTTTTAGGCCGAACTGTATGCAACCACCTAGTGTAAAGCATTCAACAGTTTTATTTTTATATCCCGCCCACTTTTTGGAGGCGTGGCAGTTTCCTTTTTTGGTGGGGTAGGGTATTTTGCAATCCGCCACAGATGGACTAAAGTTTTCACATACGCACTGTTGCGCTTTCCCACTTGTTTCTAACATGTTTTGATACCTTATCCACCTAAATGAAAATAGGTGTTCTGTGACATATTTTGCAGTGCAATGGGAGCTCGGACTATTAGTGACGATAGAAAAAACGTTTTTTGCGGCATCTGTCTAAATTTTTGTCTTGAAAAACTTCTCAAATTGCCCTTCGGATTCAACAAAATATTGTAGGTCCCCTTATATTTAAAGAATGCAACACACATAGCATGGTCTGTTGCGCCACGCTATTTATTTTAAGAAGACAAGACAAAATTACATAATGTTACATATTAACACTTGTTTCGTTCCTGGTAATTTTTTATTATTTTTTTGTTCATCTCTGTTCTCTTCTGAATAAAATGTCCTTAAATCTTAATATACAGCTATACGAAAAATAAAGCGGCTACCCGGAATAAATAATAAAACCCGAAACCTACGGGTATTAAGGTACCCGGGCAATACCTGGTAGAATGCAGGTATCAAGAGCCCTGGTATATACCCTTATACCTTGTACCGAGCTATCAAGTCTCAACTCATGGGAAATCTCTTCCTGATACAGTAGCATTCCCCTGCGATCCTGGGCACGCTGCTTCAAGTTTTTCTGGCGGTTACTTGAAACTGAGGTTGGGTGTTATATTTTATATCCTACCTAGGGATAGGGTATATTGACTTAAATGCATAGTTTGAAACATAGTATAATAAGAACTGTAGAACCCTAAGAAAGACCTTTAAGAGACATGAGCGAGACCGATTAACGATAACCGTCCGTTCTTGTATCGTTTTTAGTTCTTTGGAATTGAGCCAGAGAGCTTTAAGTTGGAGGACGGCTTAATTCTTCTATTGCACAGATAAGTTATGAAAATTGGTCATAGCAGCAAACTTATAAGCATACAAAGTATTGAGGTGCCTTCTTTTAGGGTGTGTTTTTTGAGATATTTAAGAAATAGAAAAGCACATTTTTGCATATGTGGTTCAATACAACAAATTGGCATAAAAGTTTTAAATATAGGCCAAGGCTCGCTAGAGACGAATTTTCGCACTTACTCACTTGTTGTTGAGAACTTTTTTGACCGTTAAAAAACAGAAATTATGCAATCACCATTCCAGAGTCGTAAGCCTCATCGCATTCCATCTCCCACTCACATTCGTTGCTTTGTGGTCGTTGGGTCGTGTGTCATCTACTGGTTTAAAGCATATGAAGTTACAGCAAAACGAGTCCTGAATAACCTTAAATAATCGTAGCGTCAGCTGCACAAACTGACGTCCTAAAACTTGCCAGAATATATCGGATGTGAGGACAATGCGCCTACTAGCGTAGACAGACACGGAAAAGATGACGACAAGACCATTTTGTAGATTTTTTATTAGCATTTCAGAAAACTACAGACCATTCAATACTTGAGTGAAATCGATTTAAAAAGCAAACCAAATTCTGTATGCCAAACAGCCACCACCAAAGAATGAAACATCTTCTTGCAGATTGTGCAATTAGTAAAAATAATCGGTATAATTATATCTAACTGTGGCCGCAGTGATAAGGCAGCCATTTAGGTTGTTAACCTCCACCTATCAATCTTATCTAATCAGGTTAGAAGTGGTGGATCAGTTCTCATTCTTAATCCATCAATTTAGCAATAAGTGCAGTTTTAAGTTATCTGCTTCTAATGGGTCTTTACAGGAGACCCAGGAAAAATTTACAGGTTTAACGCGATCAAAGTTTGTATTTCTTTGTTATAGCTACTTTTTTTCAAGAAATTGAGAGATATTTTCCTGAATCACTCTTAAATTTAAACAAAGAATTCGTTTCAAATATGCACTTGCACATGCTTATGTGATGACAAACATCACGAGGAGCGAATAAAAACATTATTTAACTGTAGGTTTACTTATTAGGTTAGCTTAATAACTTAACCTGTATTTAACGAAATATATGTTAAGTATTAGGTTGACATAGGTCGTATTCCACATAAGGTGTCATCCCCTTAAGGATGGGGTCCTCCTTAGGGGTCCCCCCTAAGGAATAAACTCCAATACGTTTTCCGACTGCCGGGAGCTTGTGAGTATCCGCACACTCGCCTGTGCAGTCATGTTACGTGGTACTTCAGACCAGAAAAGCCTCCACCCATCAGCGAAGTCTCTGCTTTCGGAACCTTTCCACTTAGTTAAGAAGGTGTCAGTAGGAACATGCTGGTACTTTTTACCCTTCTCAACAAGTTTCTCCTCCTCGCTCCTTCTTCGTTAGCGATGAGACATTCCAAGACAATTTAAGTTGATGCCGTTTTCGATTTCATGCATCACTACCTTAGCCCGTATTTTGTCCAAGCGCTGCCCCCCTCTGCCCCCTTATGGAAAGCGTCACCATTACCTGATTGCTCGAAACTTCACCAGGTTGAATCCGATCAGATGCCGAGCGGGACATCCCGACGACTAAGCGATCGCATGCTGACACAACTCAGGCCTAGGTTTAGAGGGTGTTCTGGGTTACCAGAATCAGTACACTTCCGAGGTTTCTTCTTTTTTCTCTTCATGGTGAGGGTGAGGTTGCATTTTATACCTATCTGGATCTGCTAAGCTTATATTCGGCCGATCCTAATCTAGAAAACAAACGCCGACCAAGAAGCCGGTCATGCCGAGAAAGGCGCTCTTGGATTTTCGCCCTTCGAAAATCAGCCACCCCTGGGACTAGACACTGCCCAGTGAGCCACACACTATCAAACGCTATTGGGTTTTATTTAGACCTCCAGGTTCATATTTAAGTTATAACTTTACTGCCAAGGGTGGCCTCACCAGGAGTATATACCTACATCACTTATAAAATGCTGAAGACTACTTCTTCCAGTGGATTTAAGTTGGCTCTTATGACATGCATGCCATTACACTTTAAAGCTATGCTAGCCCCGACCTTGTAGGGCCAATTAAAATAAATCTCCTCGTAAAGTCACCCTTTCCACAAACCTCTTTTATGCCACTTTAAAGCTTTTCGCTACTTCGATAGCTTTTCGCATATTTTTGTAATATTTGCAGCTTAGTTAGGCATAAGTTTACTGTAGGTTCAAGTAGAATTTGTTGGACTTTTTTATTCTATAATAATATGAATTTGGATGTCCTGATAACGCACAAACTATTAAAAATTGTCGGTGCGAAAAATATATTACGATGGATTAGATTTCGTCTATACAATGAATTTTGATAATATTTCGTGGTTTTCCCATATGTTAAGGGCCTCCTAACATACTATCAGCAAAATTGCGGTCGTTGACAGTTTAGATAAGCTAGACTAACATTGAGTCTTACGGTCTCGACAGACGCAAGGCAATTGTTGCTCCCGTGCAAAGCTTCTTATAAAGTGATAGGACTCAATGAATCATAGACAAAAAAGTTTTGTCGCTCGTGTAAGGAGCTCCTCAAAGACCACAGGCTATCAAAGTGCGGGCAATCGTCTACCATAAAAACTGATAATTATAGCTCAAATAATAATTTACTCTAGATATATATTTAATTTAATCAAGCAACGGAAAAAAAAGTGACAGCTTTCACGGATGGAAAGCTATCACTTAGGGGTCTTACACTGTCATGTTTGTTTACTTTGACTTTGACGGGATATTTAAAAAGAGGTTGAGGAATTTAAAAAGGGAAATATTTTGATAGAATTTTCTTTAGAACCAATAAAAATGATAAGATGTACCTACATAGTCATGAAAGCTGGTATGCATTGAGAAATAGTAAGAGCCCAGCTGAAAAAAACAACCTTTGACATTTTTTCACTAAAAATTGGGTTTTCTTATAAAATTCATAGTTAAGGTTAGTTAGCCTCACAACCTTTTGGAAAGATTTGTTATCATCTCCGACTAGTACCAACCAAGTAGTTCTGTAGTCTAGAAAAATACGACTGCTGAAATTAGCATGCAAACACCATATTATGTGCCCGCAAACACTAATTTGCAGATATGTATTAATGACTAATTTTGAGCTAGAGCTTACACGCTCTTAACTTAAAGCGATTACCAGAACAACACCTTTTTGGCATTAAAATTGAATTCTACGAAAATTTACATTTCCTTGTAAAATGCTTTTTCGATTGTAATTAGCTTCATTAGTTATAGTCTAAGTCACTGTTTGGTTACAATGACAATCTGTTTAGCGATTCTGTTTAAATTTACAATAAATAAAAACTATCTAAGGGCATGACTAGAATGACTCTAATGGAAGATTTTCTAAATTGATTCATTCGCCACCAACTAGGCTTGATAATGACTCAGAGACTTGTGTCGTCAGGAAGACGGCGAGAAAGATTTATTCAATTATGAACTATTCCGGACAAAGCATCTTCATTAAAACCAATAAACATTTCATTAGATTAATTATGATTTTAAATTTTTTTTCTATTTCAGCACAGTAAACGAACCGATTTGGAGGAAGACACAAATTGTGGCACAATTAGAAAGTATAATCGAACTGCAAGTAAGGACGACGAAAAGTTTACTTGCGTCAACTTAAGTGTTGAGGAGCAATCATTGCGCAACATAGAATGTCGGGAGCGGAAGTTGCGGAACACATTCGGCTGGACGAGAATAGACGTCCTCACTATGCTGATAGTTTGCATAATTCTTGCATCTCTGTCGTTTTCCTTATTAGTGGAAGCGCTGCAGACTTTGGTACATATTGACCACCAGGATTCAATGCATCTGCCAATTCCTGTGATGATCCTTGGATTTGTTGGTCTAATACTAAATGGATTTTGCTATCTACTTATTGGAGGATATACAATGCACCAAGGGAGTTTCCTGCACGTGTCGCCCAGTGGGGATGTCATACTAGACAATGGAGTCGCAAATGATGCAAATGCCATTGGCAAGGTGACTTTTGATGCATCGAAATCAGCAACAAATCCTCCAGTGAGCTATAATATTTTCGCTCAAAACAAACAAACCCTGACAGAGATGTTTCGCGATATATCCAGTACATTGTTTGTGATTGTGTGCGCGTTTATCGTTTACATGTCGAACGATGAACACACTGCGAAATTCATAGATCCAGTCCTGTCAATATTTTCCTGCATTGTCCTTGTGACTCTCAGTTATCCATACAGTAAGTTTATGCAAAAAATGTACACTGGTCTAGTGGTGTACCGAAAATACGTCATATAACAGAAATGAATGTTTTACAGATTGTATTTCGGATTACAGAAATGTATATCTGACGAGAAAAGCGTTGCGACACACTGTGCTTCGTAGGTATCATGCCACTTTCTTTGAGGGCTTTATCAATGGGAACAATTGGCATTAGCAGACTCATCGTTTCAGGCAAAGAGTAATGTTCTTTCACAACGAACTGATCGTGCTCCGAAAAAAAAAAAATTCAGCTTCTCTTAGTCGGATCTTGACTAATACTCTGACTTAAGTCGAGTGTTGACTGTCGGATCTTGACTTATACTGCCTCTTTGAGTCGTATAATGTTGTTCTTCAAGGAGTTTGCTTCTTAAATGGATAGTTTCAATTATGCCAATGACACTCACAGTTGTTATAAAGAAGTCTTCTAAATCCTCCGGCCTTACATAGTTTAACACAAGTTTCCTGAAATTGTCAATTTATACTGACTCATATGTGTGAATAACTCATTTTTCCTATTACCTTTAGCACTGATCAGATTACAAGATTATATTTATAATCTGATCAGTGCCTTTAGCTAGACCAAAGTGGAAGCAGACAGTTTTTCCTTTTTAAGACCCGCAGTTATGATTTGGAATAAGGGACTAATAACCCTGTTACTCCTATAATGCATTCCTAATGTCTGCTTGTGGCGTTCGCCAATGCGACCACCGATTCACCTTATTTCCAGCAAGCCACCCGAATAAAGATCACTTTGTGACTGAGGAAATTTGAATACCGTTTTCATTACATTTGTGTATAATACGGTTTTTTAAGGGGAAATTAAGGATCTGTCCATCGAATATGCACCAAAACCAATTGTTTTGCCTCGTGCTCCGTTTGTCTGCATCAGATATAAATTTTTAATATGGAGGTTTTCTCGGATGTAATTTTTATTCCATGAAGTCTTGTTGCTGCTATTTTTATTCGAGTTATTTTACTTGTAATTAAATAAGTACAGTAGCAACTCTTGTGACAGTACGCTACACTTACAAGTACGTATAGCTACTTGTAACTACGTTGTCCAGCATTTGGAGCCATATGTGAGGGCCGGACGCACAACTGCTGTGTAGAAATTCAGCTAATACTACATTTACACCGACCCTTTAATTCTGAATTTAGTGAAAAAATTTCGAAATCCAATTTTGTCGTTTATACTGAAGTTTCAGCGTTTCAAATGACAATCGGAGTCAAAATCTGCTAAAATACAGCTAAAATTGTCGTTATTCAAGTAATATTTGTACTTATTTTTTGTTTTAAAATACGTCCCGGAGAACTTTTATCGACTTATGTCAAATTACAAGCGTTTTGTTTGAGTATTTTCTGTCAACTGCCCTGAATTCTCTTAAAAATAAGAGAATCGGAAGATTGAGAGGTTTGTTCCATTCGACAAACTTCTAAATGCTCAGGCGAAATTCAGCATTTAACTGAAATTAAACATTTATAAATCCTGAAAATATATGGCGAAATGCGACATTTAGAGTGAAATGTTGAATTTAGCTTAAATGCTGAAATTAGGCTCGGTGTATATGCACTATAAGAGGCATTTTTCGGACACAGAATACTGAACCGGATTCACACGACTGATCTCATCACTTCATCGATCGCAGGTTAACACATTTCACACTTAGCTAGGGCTGGTTTCACAGTGGCAACTTAAGTAAAACTTAAGTTAATAACGCTTCAAAACTCAGTCTCCGTTCCGATTCCGCTGACGGTTTTGCATATTAGCCGTAAGCTCCTAGAAAATGCTGTCAAAACGATTTTGTTTTGTAATTTTTGAAACATTCCATAAAAATTTTCAGTGCATCGTGTAGGTTTTAAGCTGTTTCCATTCCTTATTGTTACATTCATGTGCTTTTCATCAAGATTAAAAAAATTGCATTGTTTTTTGTGAAAAACTTAAGTCGCCAATGTTGGTGACTTAAGTGTGTGATTGAAAAAAAGTCCATGTGAAAACGGAATTTCATCCTGCGTGAGTGAAGTGTCAGAACCTATACTTAAGTTTCGACTGTGAAATCGGCCCTTATAGTTCATTTAAGTTTTAGAATTAGGTCGAGTGGTTCAAAGAGAAGCGCAGATACTATTTCTTTTGGACTAGTACGATATTCCATTCCTCCACAGAAAATCAATCTAAACACCAAGTGTTGGATACACGGAAGTATGATCTTCACTTTTTATGATAATCAAGGTATTCTTTGAATGTCTATAGATTTCGTTTGATTTTAAGTGATTCACCACTTGGTTTCTCTGCATAATGTCTGTTTGTGTGTTAATGTTTCTCTGCATATGCCAATGCCATCTCCACCATCATCTCCTCAAGTTTATTATAGACTCCGTTTATTATAGTAAGTGCTAATTTTTATAAGAAAGCTGAAATTATGTGGGTCTGAGAACCTTTCCCTGCTGTAACTTATTTACGAATGGAATACTTGATTTCAGTCTTGTTTGTGATGCAAGATCGATCCTTCTTTTCAATCAACTGTTTTATTGGTTCTGTAAGTTTTGAAAGCTCCGATGTTATCGGCAGGAGCTAAATAGGTCGGGTAAAGAACAGTTTTTTTTTTTAAACGCTGTATTACTCTTGATTGAAACGTGAGCCGTACATAATAATGTTGAAAGGCATCAAAATTTTGATTTAAATTTATTTGATTAAAATTTTGATTTAAATTTAAATTTTGATGTTTTCGGCTCCATGTTTCCTTGTGAAGTCTGTACTCAAATGGACTGCCTATTTTTTCCAGCTGGACCTGGAAATTGGTGTCCTGAAATGTACGAAGCTGTATCGGCCGAATAAGGTTTAAAATTTTTATACTATTGAAGCGTTCGTTTGTTGATTCCCTGTTTCCATTTTCATTTCCACCTATCAAATTAAACAAGTAACCGAAAGCAGAAAAAAGACTCCTTCAAAAGGGGTTTAAAGGCTTAACAATTTTTTACCTCCGATGTATCCTGTTTGATGGATGTGAAAACTTTATTATTGAAGCTTTGTGTTATTCTTGCAAAACTATGGAGATTGGAAAATGGTACTCCCTCCATATCACCCTCACAAAAGGGCGGAAAAAATTAACATAACATGGATGTCTAATTTCGATTAGACTAAACTTGATGCATGCAAGTCAACACGTTTCCTACCAAATATTTATATAAAAGTTCGAGGGCAAGTCAACAAAATCTAACTTTAAGAAATGACAACCAAAAATGACAACCAAAAAAATTTCGACGACAAAACGTGCACTTTTAATAACCTTACCCTACCCAACCCAGGGTATAAAGTTTAATATATACAAACTGTAACGCAGTGAAATAATCACCCTAGACCCCTAAGACCTTTTAGAAATACGAATGAGACCGACATGAGAATCGATTAAGCCATGCCCGTTTGTCCGTATGTAAACAACTTGTAGGACTTAAGTTTTAAGCTAGAGAGCTGGAAGTTGGTGAGTGAGCTGCAAGTCCAGTCCTTCAGATCAAGTTTGTAAATTAGTTGAATCCGCCCACCAGACACGCCTACTACAGGCCTGTGCGACCATCTCTAATTTTCAAAAAAATACTTTTTTTCTATTTAGTTACAATAGTGACAATTTTCTTTTAGTGCATTGCCACCCTAGACTGAAGTTTTCAAATGCGCACTGTTGAAATTTCCTACTTGTTTTTCACTTTTTCGTAACAAAGAATTTTACTTATGATATGACTACTTGATCCTACTGATACTAAACCTTTTAATTCCTAGCGCAGTGCGCGGAGCCTGGCCTTCCACGAGCAACGAAAGAATTTTTGGGTACGGTAGATTGACCTTTTTCTGAAACCTTGCAAGAGCGACAGCTGGCGTTGTCTGTGGCACCCAGGAGAACCAATGTTTTTCGACCTCATTTAAACTTTTCTGTGGCGGAAAAAGACCCTACGAGTAAATTTCTGTATGTGGATCCAAACAAATGTTGGTCGGAAAGAAATTTGAGGTGAGCATTTTGTCCCGCTGCGCCATATCACCCTATTTAGGAACACCCCTATGGGATTCTGTTTCTGTTTGGGTATATTTTTTATGGAACCATACCGACTTAAACGACTATCAATTACTTCAGATATCATGCAAGTTCTACATAATATAGCATAAATAACTCCTTGGAGTGAATGCTGCAAGGTTTAATTTTGCAAGTTTTTAATTCAAGACCAATTTAGTGAATTCAATGTCCTGTGATTGTCAAAATATTGCAGCACAATTTTTACAATCCCTTAAAAAATACTTAATCTTAAGCTAAAACCTTTCGAAACTTTCGAAAAAGGAAATGAAGCACTTTTTTGAAAAAGAACCGCCTGCTCTCCGGCTTCTTGTCATGACCTATATGGTTTTCCACGAAAACCGTCGCAGTTTTTGCAAGGAAGTCATATAGCATACAACTGATCCTTGTTTGTTAGACTTCCGGTTTTCTAAAAAAAAAAATATTGGAAACCTCTCAGGGGGATCATAATTTGTCTCGATCTGCGTTAAATTGTAGCAATTAAGTTGACGAGGTCAGAGATTTTTCTGTCGGTTGATCAATATTTCAAGTTTTCCATCCAATAAAGTTCATGGGCTCACTACGATACTCAGCAATACTGATTTACCGATTTTTATTAAAACCTTCCTATTACTTCTGCTTCATAAAAGTAATAACACAGAGGCATGATGTATGCATTTGGTTGTGCTACAAAAAAATCCTTAATTGGTTACCTCTAACGAGAATTTTTAAGGTACTGATACAAACTTATAACGATTGTTGTTTGAGGCGTTTATGGGTAATTAGCACTGGAAAAATATGATCTAAAAATAGATAAGATAAATAAAGATTTTGCGAAATTGATGATAATTTGCCAGGGATCTAGATTTTTCAAGGGAATTTACCTCATTTGTAATTAATTGAATTGCTAAAAATAGCAACAAAATGACTAAATTTGGGTTGCCAATTATATGACGTATTCGCACCCTTGACCTTGTAATCCATTTCAATTTGTTTCTTCTTAACGTAATTTTATATTAATTACATTTTTTTCACAGTGAAGGAATCTTGCCTCATCTTGCTGCAGACAATACCAGGATCCATTGATATGGACATCTTCGAGCAGACGCTGGGCTCGAAGTTTCCGGAAATCATTAGTTACCATGATCTTCACATTTGGCAATTGACCGCTAATAAATATGTGTCAACAGTTCATATCAAGTTCAAAAGCCAAAAACTTTACACGAAAATAATTGAAGACGTTAAACTTTTCTTCGTCGAACAGGGAATTACAATTGTAACGATTCAGCCCGAGTTTCAAGACACAACATCGACACCTTCTTTGGAGTGCTTAGTCCAGTGCAATACAAATGATTGCGTTGAGAAAGTTTGTTGTCAACAGTCGCGGACGGATTTGCGCGAAGTCAGTGTAGCATCGGTGAATGAAGGAATGAACCCTAAAGGTAACTCTGGAGCAGTTATACAAGAGCTCAGAATTTCTACCCTACTTCAAAATAATCCTGCAATGGAACGATCGCAGTCTGTAAATAACATTACAACACCAAAAGCACTTAAAGAAGTGCCATCAGCTGTAAGAACGGGCTCTTGTGATCTGCAATTGGTGGAAAACAACTCTTTGGCGAAAACGGTATCATCTTCTCCGGACATAAACATTGTTGAAGAGACAAAGACTGTTTAAATAAATTGTTTGCTAGAAAAAAAATTTTACGTTAGGTAATGCTAACATACAGAAAATTAAATAAATATACATTAATGCATTTTATGTTATGTCCTGCGGACATATTGTCATTGTAAATATTAAGACTTTTAAATTTAACAACTAAATTGACATGATAAATTTTTTTATAAAGTATATAAATAATTCCTGCCATAAGAATTAGAAAATCAATTGTTCTTTGACTTAACTTAAATGCTTGTTAAGATAAATAATTGTATTCTTTCTTTTACATTTGTTGGGAGTTTGCCATTTAAGTTATGATTTATATATTTTACATATAAAACTAATCTATTACATGTTATTTTTGCATAAAAATAAATTTAACATTAAATGTAACTTTAGTTGTAACTGTGCTGACGTAAATGGAAACAAGCATAAAAAAAAGAAAATTGGAAATGGAAGGACTAAACATTTATAAGGTAAGAACTGAGTAAGGGTCGAAGGCAAAGTGTGTTCGTTTAAAAACTGTTTGTGTTAAAATTAGAACACGTTGCTTTCGACTTATGCTTCAAAATTATGTCATTTACTCCTCAAGACATTTGTTTTTCTGAAGGTTGTCAGCTTTTAAAAATACGATGGGAATATCCCCTCTGGCGCTTTCGCGTTGCGTCAGGGTGGGGTCGTTTTCTTACTCTGCGGAAACCAGTTTTTTAATTAAGATCCGTGAGCGGCTTTTAGCATCCTGCGGGTAGGCTCAAAGTCAGCCTGTATTTGGAGACAGCATATATGCGTATTCCTATCTCTTCCTGGGTACGTAATACTTCTTTAATAAAAGAACAAATCATGTTTCAATTGAAGTTGCTGGAGATCATCATCTGGACCACGTTTTCTGGGGATATGCACTGTCTACTGCACAAATCTGGTCCTCTCCACCAATCACCTGCTACAGTCGAAGAAGGTGTGCTGAACGTCATCTTCCTCGGAGTCCCCCATCCTGGCAGGCTGTCCCTTGGTTCCGTGTTCCACCTGCGTTGCCATTCCCTTTTGGTCACTTTTTTGTGCCCCTGCTGCAGCCGCTTCAGCTTATTGTTCTCTTTTGTTCTCCTTCCCAAACTTTATCTGCTATGAAAAGATAGAGATCGGAACAGAAATAGAGAGCATCAGTCAATACCACACATCCAAATAGGAGGATGAAAAGAGTGGTGGACATGAGTAGCTTCCGCTTGCTGATTGATGGGCCTCAAATATTTGCAACGACTCTACTGAATAACGTCGTTATTTTTGGTTAAGTTTTCTCTGGGCCTCTTTGAAAGCCATGCTGCTTTTTAAACTTGTATTCTGTTTGCCACTAGCTAAGCTAGTCGGGCCTTAATCATCCTTTTCAGAAGCTTTCCTGTTGTATCTAGTATGAGACTATGGGTCGGTATAAGGTGAGGGGTATTCTTGGTCTCCCTTTATCTTGCTGGCTAGGACCAAGTGTTGTTCATTCCATCTTTTGTAGAAGGTTCCGTCGATGAGGCACCTGTAAAACATGCTTTACAATTGCTAGACACAGGTTCTTTCAGGGCTTTTGCTGGTACCTATGCTTTCGAGGCGGGACCGTGGGAGCCTTTCTGCTTTTTAATCTCAGCGCTTCCTGATTCAATTCACCTTCGCAAATGGTGTGATGGATGTCACAACATACTCAACGCAACATACCCAACTTAAGCGTTAACAACTTGTTAAAGTAAATATTTTGTTGTCAGAAAAAGTAATTGTACAAGAGAACTGAGCTTTACTACTATGGCATGCTGTGACACACTTCACGTGCCTATAGTATTTCTATGGTGCCGCTCATAAGAGAAAAATTTTTTTCTATACAAGGGAATAGTACATTGACCCCAGGATCATGCATATGAATCACGCGTTATCAAGAGATTGGTATATTTGAAGATTGATACGATGTAGGCAGGACCGCCGGGAGAAAATCCGGGCCCCGGGTAGCCATGTACGGGCCCCTTTTTTAATATTTTCGAATGGATTCTGGATTTTAATATTTTCGATGGACAAATGTTTCACAGACAAATTAAAGTAGCTATTCATAAGGGTAATCCCGGACCGTTATGAGTTGCCGGGCCCGGGGGAAATGCACCCGTTACCCCCCTCCCTCTCGGTGGCCCTGGATGTAGGAGGATAGTCGGTAGCAGCAACATCGAGGTAGTTTAGCAGATCATCTATACCCATAAATGACACCTTAGTGGAGATTAGTCGAAGAATAACACTAGGAAACCGTTGACATTTCGGTTTGGCAAAACAAATGGCTTCAAAACTCCTCTCACGGAAGGCAAAGCGAAGCCTTTAACCCAATAAATCCGTTGCGTCCGAAGTACACAGCTGACAACAAAGTTTAATACACGCGTTGTTATGGGAAGCGACGAAGAAGTGCCTGACATAAATACGTCGCTTCCCAAAAGAACATGTGAATTTCACCAAGTTGTCAGTTATGTACTTCGCCGTAACGTATTCAACGAATTCATTGGGCTGAAGGCTTGAGGGCTCTACAAAACCCTTGTTCTGACAGTTTGTCATCTGCTTTATGCAGTCATGTGCTGGACGACAAGCAGAGAAGAAGGAGTTATGCTCGGCTCTTTCGAGATAAAAATTCTACAACAAATTTATGGTCTCGCGTGCGAGCAGGGCGAACAAAGGCGCTGAGAAATAACTCCGCAGGAAATTAGGCCCAAAATAAAAAATTAAATTGGGCCCCAAGAAATTGGGCGAATTTTCATAATGAAATAAGACCCAAGTATGGCTGTGGAAATTAAGCCCAAAACAATGAAAATAACCCCAAAGATAAAATAAAATTAATTGGGTGGCCCCCTTCGCGGGTTCAAAGGATTTAAACTCCCTTTTTCCAGCGCTTAGCCGCTCACGCGACTTCGTCGCTCCGCTAAGGGTAGGTGCTAGTTGTCTGGCAGGCGCCTATGGCCAAGTACGGATAGATATGTTAAAGTGGCAGTCTTCTTAACTTTTTTGCCTATAAATTTAAAAACAATTAATTCTGATATTTTGGCGAATTATATTCGGAACCAGGACGCTAAAAATACATTTGGCAATTGGAAAACAGGAGCTTAATTTGTTAAAATAATAGTTAAAAAATCGCGCGTGTTTGGCCACAGGTGCCAGCCAGTCGACTAGCAGTCGAAGTTGCCCGCGAAGCGCGCCACCCAAACAGTGTTACACCCAAAAGCGATTTTTTGGTACACAGTTTATGCGGCGTAGTTCAGTAGCGCCATTAATCGCCACAAATTTTGCAGCGCCCTTTATTTTGTTTGCTCTCCAAAAATAAGACGAATGAAATTAGACCCAATCACATTCACGGAAATTTCGGGCTTATTTCATTATGAAATAGCACCCAAATTTTAAAAATGAATTTCACCCCAAAGAAATGAAATTATACCCAAAATATGTAACATTTTCTTTGTTGTTGTAAAGCGGGTATAATTTTGGGGCCTAATTTCATTTTTTTTCATTTACTTTTGGGCGTAATTTTCTGCGGCGTAATTTCGCAGCACCGCGAACAAAGGAGCTCTATATTCGCTATACCAATATGTGGATGTATTTTAAAAAGCCAAAACACAAAACCACATTGGCCTTCAAATCTAAGTGTCCAAGGTCGAAATGCGACTTGGCCAGGAACTTGGTGACTTAGATTTGAAGACTTAGGAAGTCCGCAAATCTGTTCTAAGTATCAAACCATCGCGGATGCCAGAGTGCTTGGGGTGTATATAAGGCTACTGTGAACCAAGAAGAGATCCACCATATTGTCAGGTCGGGAGCCCGATAAGTAATTAAGTTAGTATGGAAGTATAAGAAGGTACATATCTCAGGACACAAAAAAAGTACTAAGGTACAAAAAGTTCCTGCTATACGAAGCATTTTTATTAAAAATAAACGTTGCACTATTCCACGATTCACGATTAATTAGTATATTGCAGTATACCAGTGGACGCCGCTGTGGTGCAGTGGTTAGTTTTTCGGGCTACTGTGCACGCGGTCCTGAGTTTAAATCCCGGGGCATAGAAGTTTTTTCCTCGATCCCATCTCCGCGGGGGTCTGACAAACTCTACGAGAGTAACATTTGCTCAATGCTGAACCGAACCAAGGCAGAAATAGCGAATTCGAAGATGAGATTAAGTGAATAGGCTGTCATCAATTGCTAAATTTTATGTTTAGGTTAGGTTGGGTGGCTGCCCCCGCTAAGCAGGGGCACATTTAGACCAAGGAGGTCTATTGCGATACCACTTGTACGACCGGAGTTACCAGCCTGAGGACCTAAGTGATAACTTCCCGTTTGGGTGGGAGGGGTCTTGGCAACCAGTGACGGTGTAAACCTGAACCGAAGGTCATCAATCAATTGTTGATTGGTTGAAAACTTACCCGAGGGTAATTGAGGCTGGGGGTAACCGTTTCGGTGTGAACCAGAAGAGGGCCAGTGAGAGACTTCCTGAAGAAATGGGAAGAGAGAATGGAAACTTCCTCCAGATGGGAATTTGCCTTGAGTATGGAAGGGACGGGGTTTATACGATTTGGGAGGAGCAGCTTGGGGTAGAGGGGTAACCTAGACAGGGAGGTAGGAGGTCAGTGAGGAATGGTTTCTATGTGAGAAAAAAGCCCTGCAGGGGCAACCGATTTCAGTATAAGTCCGTGCCAATTGCTTCTATACTAAGAATTATCCTCGAGGATGCGTAGGTGCAGGGGCAACCGAATTCGGTGTAAGCCCATGCAGGGGGGAAATACTCAGGCAAGAAGCTGAACTTGGCAAAAGTATAGCGTAATATTTCTGCCTGGGTCTTGTCGAATAAAGCTCAATTTTACTCTTTAAATCAAACGAAACACTTTTTTCAATAATTCGTATTATTAAAATTATAATCACAATAAATATATAAGGCAGGCATATTATAATCACAATAAATTAAACTTTGCCACTTACAGTTCAACACTTTATTTCAACTCAATCGCTTTTTACTTTAACTTTCGCCTGTCATTTGTTTAAATGCACATAGCTATATACAAATTCACCACGCTCCAAAAGTTTTCCCTTGGTTATTATCCGTGGGTATTTTTCCACTAATACTTTTCGATTGGAGCGGAAATTCAATATCGAAATTTGAACTTCGAATGTCAGTTTGCTGAAAGCTAAGCTTAACTTATGTTTATAATAGTTTTGTTCGCGTATCTGCCCTAAGCTACACAAAACGACTCAAACCTTAGGAAAATAGCCAAATCCTGTTCCCGTACACGATTTATGTGTAGCTTTGGACAGGAGAGAGAGCAAAATGAGAGTTTGCAATTTTTCCTCCCTACATAATTTAGCCCAGGAAATTTCTTTGGGCCGATTTATGCATAGTGTCATGGCGGCGAAAATTGAGTTGGAAAGCAGCAACTGACATTTTGGTGGACACATTCGTTTGTGAAATTTTCACCCCCACTCCTTAAAATAAGTAAATCTGTCCAAAACAGTGCAGAAAGTAAGTTAACAAACCTAATATTTTATTGCCTGTTCAATTTTCAATATTACTTGGTGATGCAGGAAGATATCCATATCATCTCCTTCAACATTGGAAAAATCGCTTTCCATGATACGGTTACGAGTAAGTTTTTTTGTACTGTAAGTACTTCTTACTCAAAACCACTTCAAAACTCAAAACCACGTCTGTTAGCGATTTAAATTAACGAAAACTGAATATAACCGACTTGGTTCGTTTATGCTTCGAAAGAAATTAGAAATGAGGTCCACTGACTTGATATATTTATGCCCGACTCAGGGTATATTAATTTTAATGCATAGTTTGTAACACAGTGAAATTAATTATTTCTAAGATCTTTTAGAGACATGATCAAGGCCGACAGGTGAATTGATTAGCCATGTCCGTCCATCCGTCTGTCCGTATGTGTGAAGTTTAAAATTGAGCTAGAAAGCTGAAACTTGAAGCGTATTTTGGTTCTCATTTTGTACAGACAAAGTAAGAAAATTGATAAAATCAGGCCATAGCCACCGCCCACAATTGACTTCTTCCTCTAATTCACGTTTTATTTCGAAATGCCTTTTGGTCAAGTATGACAAGGCGTAGGAATTAAAGTTTTGGCGCAGAGCAATAGAGGCCAGAACACTTTAATTAGACAAAAAATTGACCGCCCACACCATCGACCATGCCCACTTTTAACATATAAGATCTCTTAAAACCTGATTTCTCGGAAAAATCATTCTAAATCGAGAAAAATTATGTGACAAATATAAAAGATATTACAATTGTCAAATTTGTTACATAGTATTGAGCTCCGCCCACTTATTTAGAGGGCGTTTTTAGAAAAGTACTGTTTTTTTTTTAAGCAATAATTTTCGCTTTTAACGCATTCTCTCTTGAATTTAACTAGATTAATTGATTTTAATTTTTAGCCCAAATCCATTTTTGGGGCTAGGCCAATACAAACAATTGGCATACAGCTTATGAATTCAGGCCAAAAATCATTTAAAGTTGGTTTTACATACTAACCTAGGGTCGTTTATTTAGAACTCTTGCACTTGCCCAATCGTTACTGTTAACTCAGGAATGACGCACTTTCTGACGCACGTTCATTACAGGCCTGAATAAAGCTTAGATTAGTGCGGAATTAAGCGCTAGTCTTGGTGTTTTTTTTCTATGACTTGATTTGGTACAGCTGTGAGCCCTTCACAAAAACATAAATGTTATATTGCGATAATGGTGTGGATAATATACACTATACAATAAAAATTTTTAACCGACAAACAGGTTCACTTGAAAATTTGTACTTTATGAAAATGCAATGCTTCTACAGCTTTCAACTTTATATCCAAAATGATCACGCGATCAAAGACGCATAAGCACCAGTTTAACGTTTTCAATGAAAAAAGAAATTATGCTGGTGACGATATCTGCAAAAAAAACACATTTCATAAAAAAACATGTGACCACGATCTCACAAAAGGCGGTGTCGCAAAAATTTATTTTGATCCACATAAACATACATTTCTAAATAAGAACCCGGCATGCCCACGCAATGCTGTAATGCGTATGCTCGTTCCAGTTTATTTCTTAACAAGGCACGATTTAAATTGATGACATAAGTACTAGCGTACTGAGCAAGAATCTGCGAAAAAAGCTCCACAAGCAAGCATGCAAAGGCAAACTATAAAATTAAGGAAGGAGGCGTGTTTTCTTGTAGATACACAAAAGCATCTCCTTGTTTATAGTATTTGTGACAGTCTGCTACCCGCACATGACGCAAAGATCACCTGTTACTGGGTGGGTGTGTCAGAAATATGCTCCATGGTTTAAATTTAGAAAAAAAAATTTTGTACAAAGATGCATGCTGAAAAAATAACATAATTCCCAGGCAAACAGGAAGTTGAGTTTCTTTTTTTGAGATCATACACATGATGGCCCAAAATATAATTTTATATATAAAGAAAAACTAGTCGTTTTTCCTTCCTAGCCTAAATGTTGAGTGTTTTTGATATAGTTTCAAGAACTAGACGGCTTTAAATGCATTTTTGTATTAAGTACGCATGCTGTACCCACATATGCGCGTCCGTTTATCTACGTATGTTCAAATGTTCTTCATCACCGTCATAGCATCAAATCTAGTCAACAACCCAAAGCGCATGAGTATTAATTAAAGGAAACTACGAATGTATTGTTTGAGTTCTGAATCGATCTATTAGACACTAAATTGAAATTTCTTTTTTATAAATTGAAGTTTTCTATAGACATGAAGAGTTATTCAAATTCAGTCTAGACATAGACCCTTAATAAGTTTTCGATTTTTTTTTCCAAGTTCCCATCTGTCTAATTTTATTCAACACTACTTGTCCCCCATTTGGGAACACACCCTCTAGTCATTGTACTCAATCACCAACACATTGCTACAAAAAATATCACCCCATTATTGTCGTCAAAATCAGATTTATCTGTACCATCATTCTTAGGTTCCTCTCAGTTCGTATCCAGAATTTCCTCGCGACAAACGTGTCCTAAAGAATAAAAATTTAAACTTTAACTGTCACGTTTTAAATTTTTCAAGTTACAAAGTTGTTTTAAAAATAATGTTTCGGAAATCATCTTCTGCCGTTATAAAATTCGGCTCGAATTGTTTGAAAACCTCTTGCAATTATTCGCGTAGTTCACATTTAGAAAGTGGGAGGCCGCCAAAAATTTTAATAACTGGTTTGAATATTTAAATAAAATTTAAATTGCATGTAATGACATAAGCAATATTTCACTTAGGCGGTCTGGGGCAATTGGGTATTGAATGTGCCAAGTTACTTCGCTCGCAGTATGGTGATTCAAATGTAATACTTTCCGATATTGTTAAGCCAAATAAGGAAATAGTACACAGTGGGCCTTACATTTATGCGGATATTCTAGATATTAAGGTAAAAAGGACTATGTGTGCATTATGGAAAATATATAATTTGAAATTTTCTTATAGTCATTGCAAAAAATCGTCGTGGATCATAGAATTGATTGGTTGATTCATTTTTCTGCGTTGCTGAGTGCAATTGGTGAGCAGAATGTTCCACTTGCTATGAGGTGAAAATAAAGTTTTTTATATCTTTAAAGTAGTGTTGATAAAAATATATTTATGCATTTATTCCTTCAGGGTTAATATTGAAGGAGTACACAATGTCATTGAGCTTGCTAAGCAGTATCGGCTAAGAATTTTCGTACCCAGTACGATAGGAGCGTTCGGACCCGACAGCCCCAGAAATCCAACTCCAAATGTGACGGTAATGTTTTAAAAAATATTTTCACTAGTGCATGTTTTAAGAGACATTTTTACAAATGGAACGGAAATTCGCGACCATTTGTTTTTAGATGTCATAAATATTTGTTTTCACTTTTATGCCTGATTGAGTTATCTCTGTTAACAACACGAATATTTGAAACATTGGAATAGATCCAATGCACTTGACTCTGAAAAACCGATGCTTACGCAAATAGACCAGAATATCATAATTTTTAAATGTATTTCAAACATTCAATAATTTCAAAGCAAATCTTTTCGTTAAGTTCAAACAATTTTGAAATTAATTGATACTTGGCGAAGAAAGACATTAAAAATAATTTCTTCCTCTTGTTGCAAAAAAAAAGATCGGAACGATGAACTAACTAAATTCTAAGCGTTTGTTCACCGGTTGAAAATTTGTAGACAAAAAAAAATTGTTGCTAGGCGTTTTTTGAGTTTTTTTTTTTAATTGTGTCTGATGTTGTAGCGGCAGAGACTTCAAGGGGTTTGGTCAATTTGTGGCAGATAGATACGCTACAAAGTGTCAGCTGTTTTAAATTAATTTAGTTGCAAAAATTCAAGGTCACATGCCAATTAGTTAGTTACTGGCGCTTTTCAGTGTATACAAGCGGCAGCCTTGAAAATTAATGTGCGGTTTCGCGCCGTGCTGGTTGCTGGGCGGCTAATATGATGAACACATTAGCTGCACGTTTTCCGTAGTTTTTAAATGTGACGTTCGGGGCAATTTAAAAAAAAAAAAACGATTCAGTTATTTTAATTATTGTTCAATTTAAAAGTTAACAGCCACACTTTTTAGATATCCTTAAAGTCTGTTTCAGAATGCTACTTAGGGGTATTTAATATGCGATCTCTATCTTTTTTTTATAAATATACGGCTCTTTAATGTTTGTATTTGAAAAAAAGTGCAAAGGAATGGGCTGAAAAAAGCAAACAAATTGAAATTAAAATAATCATTGTCAAGTGATTCGGCCAATATCTTTATAGTCTAGAAAAAGGTACTTCGAAGTGGAAAGTTCTCGTGCTAAATTGTTTTGGGGGCTTATTTATTTCGGTTTTACACCTATTCACTCACATACCCGGAATGCAAGCAGGACTGAGCATTCATCGTCTGCTACATTCGAATAACATAGACTCCCATTGTTACAAAGGTGGCCACTTAAGGCTTTGCTTGAATTGGATGGGAAAATTCAAACCAACTGCACCTCGGTTTGACATTGTCTGGTACACAGGGGTTCTAAAATGGAGACAGGGACCAGGTTGGTATTCATGGAGAACTACCCCAGGTGGATTAAAAGCTTATCCTATTTCCAGGCGAGAGTCCTTTTAGTCAACTACTGTGTTGACAGCCAGCTCTCAAGAGGCTCGAATAACACGTTATTAAATCGAAGCTTGTTCTGGAAACAGTTATGACCATCTAAGAACTATAGGCAAAAATAACTTAACCATCCTTACTTTACTGAATTCCAGCCTATAGTGGCTTTGAGGACAATGAATTAGCAGACTCGCTAGCTGAAATCGGGGCAACTACGCACCACTCATAGGCCTAAACCATTCTGTGGAGTCAGAAAAAGACTCTTCTAGAACTTTACTAAAAACTGAGCTAGAAGCGAGTCCAACGAAGTCTGGCTTAGCACATCTCGACAGCATTGCTCGAAATAATTCTTTCCCAGATTCTATCCTAATAGGTCTAATGACCTCACCAACCTGGACAGGGCTAATTTAAAAAATCTAGCAGGAATTTCCAGCAGCCATTGCCATTGCAAACTTAAGAAACACCACCTTTTACCGGACGGCACATGCACTCGGTAGACTTTGCCTAAAGAGCGATGAGTCTTGTTTAAACAAAATCATGGATGGGCAGCCTTCTTGGCACTAAAAATAAAGGACAATTTTCTCCTTTTCCTTCACTCTTAAAAAGGAGAAAATTGTGTCTTCCCTGATGAAATCCTAGACCTGTCTTTTCACTCCGGAGGCAGCCAGGAAGACAAGGATCTTCCCCTCTGGAGGGATATCGACTAGGTTTGCCAAGAGGGTCCTGACTTAAAATCTATCTATCTATCTGGGAAGGATATAATTAGAACCGAAATGAAAGTAACTAATGTGCACGGCATTAGTTATAATAAAGATTAACTTCAAGTCGAAATCGAGTGAAAAACTAATTTCTGGAGCTTTTAGCTTAATTTCTAAGCGCGAGCGATCTTGAAATCAAAAGCTTATCCCGCGAATATTATAGCCTGAATATGATTTCTGTAATTTTAGGAGCCGATGTCCCAATAAAGGACGTATTTTTTGTTATAAGTATTGGAATCTTAATTTTATTCTAATTCCAAGCGATGGATTGCACTTAACCTTTGATGATAAAATCAGCTTACCGTGTAAACTTTATAAACTTCAGATAATTTTAATCCGGCTCGCCATAACCGTTAAGGGACTAGCAACCTTTGAAAAATTGTTTTTTCGTTTTTGAGTCAAATTTTCGAGGTTTTTGAATATTTGCAGTTTGGTAAGTTTTGTATAAAATTTCAAATCATGGACTATGCTTATTTATTTAAAAATTATTCTTTATACTGTTTGGGAGTTACAGGTGGAGACATACGTTTTTTAACTTTTTTATTGTTTCTTAAATTTCAAATCCATAACACAACTACTCTAAATTTTTTTCAATCCCGGTTAGACTTTTTTACCATGAGCATATGGAGCATATGCATAGGCATAACCCTCTGCGACAGCATTAGCTATTTTTCTTGAATTATATGAGTACTGGTTTTTGCGTTAACGGTTGTACAAGCTCATGTTTTTACTTCGTTTTTTTAAACATATGTACTTAGAAAAACTTGGGTTAGAAACGACAGTTTTAAAATCTTTTTACGCAGATTGTTTCCTTTTTGTACGCTTTGTTCTTTAACTACATCTGAACCAGATCGCTGCTACCGTTGAGATACTAGAAGATTTAAAAAAATTGTTTTTGAAAATGATTTTTTGTTTTTGAGTTAAGGGACAATGGGCAAAATTGTCCAAATTTGCACCACGAATGAGACCTATGTTGGTAAAATTTTTATCCAATATGGAGCAATTTTTACTATCACAGTATAGAAAAAAAAGGAAAGTCAGTAAAAAGTTACACCTTTCAGATGTTTTTGAACCTAAAAATTCGCTATAGTCTGACACGTTTTATTTTTTTCGTATGATTTCTCCAAATAAGATCGAAAATAAGGGGAGACACATGATTTTTTAACGCTAATAAAATGTTTTTTTTTTTCTCATTTTTTATTCGCTACATTTTAGATTCAACGTCCGAGAACAATTTATGGAGTTTCGAAAGTACATGCTGAACTAATTGGCGAATACTACTATCATAAATTTGGTCTTGACTTTAGATGTCTGAGATTTCCTGGTGTTATCTCTAGCGATTCTCCCGGTGGCGGTACAACAGGTCAGTAACTATTGAATTCTTGATAAAAAAAAAATCTACAGACTGAGAGATAGATAACTCGCGCATCGTATAGGCCTCTAAACATTGCAAGAGTTCTAAGAAAACCTAAATACAGAGCTGTAAAAGAGTGCCATCATTTTTGAATACAGTTCTTTCGAATGCTTCGAAAAATATTTCAGTACAAAACTTTCAGCAGGAACTTCATCTTTAACATGAAATCTGCATTCAGTTTGGAGGCATGAATTCAAATAAATAATCTCTTTTTGACTGCTCTGCATTCAGTGAAGTCACCCTGAAGTCACTAGCATTCACTGATGCATTCAAACACATTCAAGTCATTCAAAATCAGTGAACGCATTCAATTTTCTGAAGTCACTTGAAGTCAAGTCTTAAGTTATTGAAGTCAGTGAACAAATTCAATTTGCTGGCCTCACTTGCTGACTTTAATCACTTGTGTTTTACAGAAGAATTCTAAAAAATTTATAAAGTTAAACCACGTTTTTTTTTTTATTTAAATTGAGGAAAACATGCAAGTAAGTGCAAGAGTTCGTCTGTAACGAACTCCAAATACCCGACCCTCTTTGTAACACAAAGTTTAAAAGTTTTTTCGGCCTGAATTCTTTTTCATTCTATACTTTATTTAAATTCTATACTTTATGTGAATTATTTGTATTGTTCACGCCCCCAAAAATGGGAGAAAGCTAAAAAATTTAATGAAATGCTAACAACAAACTAAGTAAATATTTGAAATATTTGTCATACATTTTTTTTTCGATTTAGAATGAATTTTTCGAGAAATCAGGTTTTTAAAGGTCTGATATGTTCAAAATGGCCATGGTCAATGGTGTGGACGGTCCAATTTTTGTCTTTTTTAAAGGCTTCTTACCGCTATTGCTCTGCACCGAAATTCGAGTACCTACGCCTAGTCTAACATGTCAAAGAAACATTTTGATACAAAATGTAAATTTGAGGTTGTCTGACATTCAAGTCAATTGTGGGCGTGGCCGTGAGGGATCTTAACAATTTTCATACTTTGTCAAAATGAGAATCAAGCTACACTCCAAGTTTCAACTTTCTAGCTTAATTTTAAAGACCTAAAAACTTCACACATACGGACAAACGGACGGAGGGACGGACATGGCTTAATCAATTCACTTGTCGGTCTCGATCATATCTATAAAAGGTCTTAGGGGTCTACGGTGATTTTTTCACTGTGTTACAAGCTATGCGTTAAAAATATGATACCCTGGGTCGGGTAAAGAAACCAAGGGTAAAAGTGTGTCAGAGAACTACGTAATTTTTGTGACGTTCAAGTTAGTGTTCCAGGCTTTTAACGTAGGAAGGGAGCAGAGTTGATCTTCTTTAAAGTCTAAGGTTAGGTTAGGTGGTTGGGTTGATGAGGCGAGATTATAACTTTCATTGTGTCATCTTTCTGAGATCCGTAATTGCCTTTCAGTCTTGTTGGTAGCAGGCCAGGCAGCATGCGCAGATCTAGGATGTCTTTCAGGGAGGGGCAGTTTTTTTTTTGTAATTTTTCTACTTCCCACAAATTCGATTACATTCAAGTGTATTAACCTTACCGATATTTAAGCTCTGCATCCACTCGATATGACCCAGATATCACGGTCGTTGTTTACTCTTTTGGCTAAGTCGGTGGACTTTAAATCATGAAAAGGTGGTGCTTATCGACTTGAAGTACTCACGATTTCTTGGTCTAGATTGAATGGTTCATTCAACCCGGAAGCGGCAATAGGTTCGTCGCTCTTACAAGCTTTGGCTTGAACTTCATATTTTGATAGATTCTTTAAAACTTTAGCCTATACCGATCCTTCTAACCCTTAGCCTTCTCTTTATCTGGGACAAGATGTATTCGCTGTTTGCTATTGATAAAGTTAAAGACGTGGAAGTTGAATGGGAATTCAACTTAGTAATAAGAAGTTTCTGGTTTTTCTCCAATCGTCTTCATCAAAACAGCGTTCTTTGCTAGTTTTGGCAGAATCTAGTTCTTTAAAAACATTGCATAAAGGGACAAAATCCTTATGAATATTACGATCATAACAGCTAAGGCAGCGCTCACCTGGTAGAGGTGAGAATACACCGATTATATTCTTAAAAAGTAGAGTAGTTTTGCATCCACTGCCACCCCTCAGTATCCGCGTCAGGGCTGAAAGAGGACTAGAAGACTGTAGATACGTATTGCGGAGCGGAGTTCTGTCTCCCAGTCGCTGGTGTACCATGGTGGCACACTTTCGCTAAACGCTTTTCTATCTAACTGAAAATGATGCCTTCGCGATTCAAACCTCATTCTAGATCCGTAGGCCTGATTTATGATTGATGAACTATAAATGAGGTTTAAGTGAATCCTATCAAAACTACGGTTTCTCTTTACTATATGAGAAGAAGGTACGTCATTGGTCTGATTTAAATCAGAGTGTCAAATCAAAGGTGTCACTTTCCTGATTTACGATCAGGATCAGTATCTGTGAATACTATTTTACAGAAAACTTCTTTGGCAACTTACTGAAAGTTTTTAATTCAACTTACAACTGCTTTTCTCCGGAAACGTCTTTATACGTTTTTTGCCAAACTTCAAATAAAAAAAACGCTTCTCTGGGCTGCAAAGGGCTCGCCGCAGGAGAGTTAGCTATAAGAGTATAGATGATCTGACGAAACACCTTTCATATACGAAAGTGGGTATAAAAGGCATTTACCCCATCTGGCCTTGGTGGTCCCCCATTGGTTGCCTCTCCAGATGGCGGATAGGCAAACGCGCACCAGACATGCGGAGTAGCGGAATGGAAAATATCTGGGGCAGACCAAGTCCATCAACAAACAAAAAATCTTGTAGCGTCTGTCTTAAAATGAGCGGCTTCCTCGGAGTCTGTTATCCAGGTTAGGATCGGCCGAACAGTTTTAGTCAGTTTAGTTATTTGGCAATTTATTTCATTTTAACTATTCGGCTCGTAACAAATTTTTCTCTTTCAATATACAAATAGAATAGACAACATTCAAATTGCCAGGTGCTTTTATTGAATAATCTGCTGGGTATATTATTGTTTTTCTGATTTTTCCGTAAAGGCATTACACCTGCGGGTGTCAACTTCAGCGTTTCTGTGCAGGGTTTTCGAGTTCCGTACTGATTGAATAGCATTTGTTTGGGAGCTCCTTTTGTGCTCGATCCTCTTATTCTTTCCACACCCCTTGATCGCCGGCGTGTTATGATGAACAACTTTTCATAAAATAGCACCTCTATACTCTCTGAAAAAGTCTTCCTGTCATTCATGTTTGTATCTCTTTTTTTTATTAAATAAAAATTGTTAAAGAAGTCAACTGCAGTAGGTACCTACTTGCTTAAAAAAGATTTCTTTTTGTTGAGTTCACTCTTGAGCCCAATTTTAGACCTTTGTCCTTGTTAGATGTTTGAATTCGTTTATTTTTAATTTATTTTATTATTTCAAAATAAGTATACATTAATATCGAGATTTAATGTTGAATTATTATTTTTCATTATAGATTACGCCATTGCAATTTTCCACGAAGCACTTAAATCAGGCAGATATACTTGCTATCTGAAACCAGACACCAGATTGCCAATGATGCATGTAGAAGATTGTTTAAGGCAAGTCTCCATTTGAATTTTATTATATTATTCTAGATTTTTTAATAATTTTTTTTTTTTTTTGTAAATTAGATCTCTTCTCGAATTTATGACCGCACCATCAAAGCAGTTAAAGCGACGTGTCTACAATGTAACAGGGATGTCATTCACGCCTGAGGAGTTGGTGGAAAAACTAAGCAAATATGTTCCAAATTTACATGTCACCTATAAACCGGATGAACGCCAATTGATAGCTGACTCATGGCCACAGGTGTTTGACGATTCAGAAGCTCGTCGTGATTGGGGTTGGCATCCAAAGTACGACCTAGACAATGTGGTAGAATACATGGTTAAAGAGTTACAAGGCAGCTCATTTAATTTACCACACTCTGCAGAGTCAAGGACAGTTGCAGAGATGTAATTAAAAAAAGAAACTGTATATAAGTACTCATTATTGATGAAGAATTTAGTATTTTTGTTATAAAAAGTTGTTAAAAACTTTTATAACCTCTAGATGTTTATAAAAGCCATATTTCAAAAAAGAGGAAGGTTTTAGAAAGAAAAATTTAATGTATAGATAAACTAAGTTTAAAAAAAAAACAAGTGCTAGGCATATTTTAAATTTTATTATTATTTATGTATGTACATAAGAGTAAGAAAAAACATATAATGTATTTATATCGATGTGATATGTTATTATACCTATCATTGTTAAACATTCTGGTAAATATACTCCATAAAGCGAACAATACATGAGTTCTTTTGTTATAGCTGGGCTAGATCACAATTCGAGCTAGAAATTTCCTCAAAGACGTTAAGGCATATAATGTAGGTAAACTAAGAAACCCGTTTTAGATCTCAGTCTGATCAATCAAGCTTTCCTTAGAGCCTTCGATATGCTGTAAGTAAAAAACTCCACTGCCATGAGTTTCAGAGTACATTTGCTCTAAAAACATTAAGCGGTTGCCCGTGGACTCTTTATTGTTTCGCATACAAAAAGGAATGTCTTCTGCAATGCCTTTAGGTTCATGGATTTTAATTCTCTTCGATCCATTTACGGGTAATCGCTCGGTGTTGTCTTCATAATTTCTATGGTCTTCAAAAATATTTAATTTTGAAGTAATTTTAGCCAATTTTGGTGTCATGGTATCTTCTCTTCCAAGATCAATGAGTGGAATTGTGTTTTTAAATTGGAAACGACAATTTTGTTCTGTACCTGAAAAATACATTTTAATGTAAAACAAATAAGTTTATCGATTACTTTGCGTTTTTGTTAGTTGACCATAGAGTACCCACTGACAGAATGACTCGTGTTAAAATTTTTATGAATGAAACATTGACATAACGAAGAAAGCTTTTATGTACAAACGCGCATGGAAAATTACGCATTAAAATAGTTTGTGCCCAGACAAATACGTACACCAGCAGAAGGAACATTAGTGGATTTTAATAGTAGTTTTCCCAAATAAAATACCGGAATATAGAATTACTTTATTTTAAGTTTTGAATTACAACAAAACTGATTTTATTTTCATTGGTAGCGACAATTCACACGCGTGGGTTAAAGTAGGTAAATATTTACTTAAAATGCGCTGTTCAATAAACTCCTTCATCGCTGTTTAACAAAATAATGCTGGCTGTAGATATAGTACATTTTTTTGGTCTTAATTCGGTCATAGCAGATTTAATTGCTCTCGAGTAGTGAACGACAATCAGAAATCTTAAGCAGGTTGTGCAAACAAGCATTCCCTCTGTCTCGGCCTGACATTTACGAGTTCAGGCATACGATTTCAATATTTCCAAACGCAATGTAGCTTCGGCATCAATGTTTCGTTTGGCAATCATAAAAGAAAACCGTAATGTTACATAATATGACTCAAAAGCTTAAATATACTGAACATTTGCTTCGTCTGACAACAGTTAAACAGCTGAGAAAACGGGGCAAAGATGGGAAGAAGCCTGTTTGTGAAGTGGCTTTAAAGAGCAGAGTCATTAAACTACGCAAAAAGAAAATGTCAGATACCATTTTCTTGACTAAATACACCCTAAATTAATATATAAGTCTCATGTCTGGTCAGGTGCAGCAAAGACCCGTATTTCCTTTATGAGATTACTAAGACTACTGCAGACTAAGACTATGCATCACTGGAGGACAGTTGTAATATCTCTCACCCTTTTTAACATTTTACTTACAATGATCGGGCAAGTCGGGGTGACTTCCCGGCCACGTAAAGAAAACCTTGTAGACCCTCTGAAGTGTGCCAACTACAGACAAATCAGTCTTCTCAACATCGCATATAAGATCTTTTCTGCTGTACTGTTTGAACTACTCTGCTGCAGAGCAGAGCTATACGATACCGCTTCTTCTTTTCGCCAATACTGGTCTTCGATCATTGAAATTATTTTTCATGCAGTGTTGTCTGTTAAGAGGGGAAATTCGTTGGCGTACTACAATTTTATTGAATCATCTGGACTTTTTTTTGACAAGTGTTTGTCTCATACCGAGATTGGAATTCAGCATTAGCAATGAAAGGAAAATCAAAAAAAAAATGGTACGGCTGAATCTCTGTTTTGATATTGGAAAATTACAACAATTTGCAGCTCTAAAAAACATTATATGTAATGGCTGAAATTATGATCGTGCCGATCGTTTCCACATGTTCCTTGCCAAGTACCTTTATATTTAAAGCCTGCATATTTGAAGCTCCACGCCAATGTTGAACCCTCTACTTCAGCAAGGTGCAGCACCTGGAAAGTTATCAACTTTTTTGTGAGACTATTGCAGAAATTCGTGAATATGTGGCTTCGATGCAACCTGTAAGAACCTGGACAGCACCCTACCGACACTATCATGGGTAAGCAGTCTGGACATCAAAAAGACATGACAAAAACTAATAAAATAATGAACGCAAAACTAATGAACGTTCAAAATAATGAACGCAAAACTAGACTCACCCCGAACGTTTCGCTCAAGTTGCTATCATTAAAAATACTTATTAACGCGGTTCATCCGAAAAGTTTTTGTAATGTCAATAAACAACCGTGAAAGCCTTAAAACTTATAAACTCAAAAAGAGTCAGGGTCATGTGCTTTGGTAAAAAGAAAAATTAAAGTAGGCTTGCTCTTGTTATTTTCCATATTTGCTTTCTAGGCGACTTTGTATCCACTTTGTATCCAAATGCAGTGAGCTCATTATTTACCTGGTCAAGATATTTACGGTTAAGAACAGTCTGAACAGTATGATGAAGAACAGTCATAGTCTCCAATGAAGATGGTTCTTTGTGATCTGAGATTTGGAAGTAGGGTTGGAATCTGGAAAGTGTCGACTCCCATCGACAATTTTATTACAATTTTTTGTCGCATGAGCTCTTGTACAACAGCAAAATTTGCTCGACCGTTTCAAATAAACTACGTTTTTCTCGATAACCTTTCACAATAATGCTTATTTCTTTTCAACAGGGGAGCACTGGTGAAACACGAAGGTGCAATTCTTCTTTAAAAAAAAAAATAACCAAAAAGTCATGTAAAAAAGGTCTACGTTAAAGACCCACATAGTCATAAAATTAAATCGTACTCTTTGATTTGTTTGATTTTTTTATCTTTGGTGTAATTATGTGTGTGGGGGACATTTTTGTTATTGTGGAGGACGGAGGACATTACTTTTCGAAGGAGGACTGTCGTCCCCAAAGGAGGACGGGTGGAAATCCTAGTAACAGTACAATATTGCAGCGAGGGATATAATGTCGTTAAAAATACTGCAATTGCTCTCGAGCTCGACAGAGGAGCGAAATTCTTTCAACGTCGTTAAAAACGAGAATATATATTTTAAGTCAGTCAAGACTTCACAAAATCTGTGTTAAAAATCTTCGGTATCTGGTTTGGAATACATTAACCGAGGCTTATTTAGAGTAGCAGCATTTATGATATGTAATTTCGACAGATGAAAAATGATTTTGGCTTCGTCACGCAGAAATTAGTACAATTATAAGCAAAAAGTTGAATTTTCTAAATTATTCGCAGCTAGTACAAGACCTTTTTTTCTGCAGCAAAAAAACATGATAAGGCATTTGCTTATGAAATAAAATAATTATATATTCCGGTATTCGTTGGAAAAAAAAACAAAGTTCTATACGAAGATGAGAATTTATTTTAATCTAACAATCATGTATATAGAACACATCGACTGCTATCATAATATTTATTAGAATTATTACTTTTTCGATCGCTGGTAAAAGGTACTAGTGGTGGTGACGTCTGATTCGGGTGGTGTAGATTATCTAGCAAATTGGCTTCTTTCGGAGCATCTGCTTCATCCACATCCATATTGCTTGTTTCCATGGCTGGTAAGGGAACTGTAATAATATAAGTAACAAGTATGAGAACATTTTCAACTCATCCTTTTATTCGTGTGTACACTACTTGTTTGTTCGTATTGTATTTAAGGCACTAATATCCGACCACTGTTTTTCTTTTGTCACGTTTCAGTACAGATCACAGTTGTTTACTTCGTTGCTGTTTACTTACGTCCTTTACTTTTAAGGGCTTCTTCGAGTGGGCAAGTTGCGGGTAGTCAGCAACGCTAGCGTATCCCAAAACATTGTTTTGTTAAACTTCCTTAAAACTCAAAGTTTAGTCATTTCTTCCCAATATTGTCAGGCAAGTACCAATTCTGTTGCATGTTGCCAAAATGTGAATATTGTTTGCTTTAGTGTTCTTTCGAAATGTAAACGTCTACAATTTTATGACAATAGCATGCGTAAAATTCAACTTAATAATTAACTAGCCAAAGAAACACCTTGAATACCATCGCGATAGAAGTATCCGAAGTATGTCCAGAGTAACTATGTCAAAGTTTACTCATGTTCTTTTGCTTTAACTAGAGGAAAACAGAAAACGATGCGACTCTAAAAGAGAGAAACGTCTTAGACACCCGTTTACCTTAAGTTTCTTTCGCTTGATCTTACTGGGCTTGGTGTGTTCAAAAAAAAAAATAATAATAATAATAATTTTTGGTATGTCTATGTTGCGATTCTTGATATTTATCTGTGCTTATGTTACATACATTTCCTTAACACTCCTGCATCCGAGAATGCTCGTTTGTACCTACTGTTTTCTTGGAATTTGGCAGAGCAAAACTCGAGTTTTTCATTTAGAAATGGGTTTACTACGACTATGAATAGCTTCCAGTTAATAATATAATAACCAAATAACTCCAGTTTAGTTGGCAACAGCATAAAAAGAGCTAACCAAACTTCTATGAATATGACCCATAGTGTTAATACATATCTTAACATTTTATTTGAGAAGTTTTTCTTGATATCAAGCGAAAATATAAAATAAATAGCGATTATAAGACAACAAATGAAATGTGGCCACGCCCACATTGGGGCAAATTTAGCTTTTTTCACAACAACCTTAAGTAGAAATAAAGCATACCAAATTTCAGCATCCTATAAAAATTTTGATTTTTCATGCTTGATAAGTAAAGTAGGCGTGTTGAAAAATGGGCGGATTTCAAAAATGTTTACACTTGTACTGCTTCAAGACCTACAAACCACAGATATCAAGTTTTAAGTCGCTAGATCAATAAAATGCCTAAAACCTACCCATAGACAGACAGACGAACGGATGAACTTGGCTCATTTGAGCTACAGTTCGGTCTCGATTGTTATGCCTTTAAGGGACTACAGTGATTATTTCTCTGTTACAAACTATGAATCAAACTTAATAAACCTCCTATCCTATGGAATGACCCGCAAAAGGATCTACGAATAGTGATACTGAAAATTTCTAAAATTGAACGTTACAAGAATTCGAATTACAGGAGGCTTGAAATGCAAGGAGGTAGTCGGCGGGAGTTGTTGTAATGTGGGTCAATTCCTATCTCGGTTATCTAAAAAAAGTTCGTTCTTTTTCGCGGTCGAACCTCCGCAGTAGGATGACAAACAGCTAATTCAAAGTTCCAAAGTCAGCAAAAAATTTCAAATAAATCGAAAATAAATGTATTGAACACCTGATGAAGTCGAGAAATAAATGACGAAACGTAGAGTGTAAACATGGATTAAATTCTTTATTCGCATGCACAAATCATCATCCTTATGGATGGCCTGAAATTGTACAGAATAGGAAGACATGTTAAACATCTACTTTGTTTCTTCCCAGCCAATAAATTTATGGTGCATTTTAATTTTTTATATAAATTTTTTGGGCACCTATTTAGAAATAATGTTAAGGGTAAATGGGGATTTTGCAAAGGTTCTGGTGGGCCACAGCACAACAAAGGTTGGGAAACACTGAACTAGAGTCTACAGAGAGCACTTGGTTAAGAATCTCTGGAAGCTAAGGAGAAGAAAACCAGCAACAAAAACCAGGAGAGTCACGTGAGCAACTAACTAGTCTGCTTCTATTACCCAGGATAAGTTCGGCCGAATATCAACCATCTTTTTCTCTTCCAACGTGCAAATAGAACGAACAAAAATTAAATGTATGCCAGATATTTTGACTGAATACTGTTCTGGTCATATGATTTCTCTTCTCCGTAAAGGTATTACACTTGCGGGCTTGTAAGCTTTGTTGTTTCTTTGCTCTAAGGATGAGTTCTTTCAGCCAAGGCCAACATGAGCACATACCCTCGATATAATTTAGTAATTAGTTATAGTGTGAGGGAAGCTGCTTTAAGGGAATAAACCTCTCCAAGGCTTAGGAGGAGGCACAATAGACCAACAGGTCGCAGTTTAAAAGCCAACTTAGTTATTATAAAAATAATACAGTCCGTTAAACCGACCCATTGATTCTATCCCACATAGTTAATTACTGTTATTGATGTTATTTTTTTTGACAATTTGTGGTTATCACATACTTTGAAAGGGGGCGTGGTTCAACCGCCTTCATTACAAATTGTCAATAAATATTAGTATAGATATTTTCAAGTTCCGCTTAAATGTAAGCAAAAACGTTGTTCAAATTCCATTCAGTTTTGCTTTAAATTTTATATTTTCGTTTAATCGACCCCTTAAAGGAGGCGTGGCTCAAGATTTGCAGGAGTAAAACCTAGACCTCTTCTATGAACTAGAAACTAGAAAACTTTTCTATGAACATAGAATGTAGAACTGAGTGTTTTCTACATAATACATTAAGTAAATTTTTTTCAATTTGGAGGAAAAATATTGAATAAAATTCATTTGAAAATTTATCCTTAAAAATAGATGCCACGCCCACTGGAGGAGATTTAATTTAAAAAGTAAAAAATTACAACAATTATTCTACAAACATTATAATAATGGCTAGTTCTATATCATTTCAAAAAACATCGCATTTCAATGGCATCAACATGCCAAAAGAACATCGTCGAAGAGAGAGAAATGGATCAAAGACCGAAAAACTGCACCAGTATTATAATCAAAAAATGCTTTCGTCATTCTCTTCCTTGTTTCTTAAGTTCGCAGTCGCTAGCTCTCAGTATTGGTAGCCACACTTGTGTGTTTTGATACTGTTTGGAACAGGAACAGAAACAAGGAACAGGAACAGAAAGAGAAACAGAACTTCATACATTAACGCAAAAAGCATTCAGCGAATTTAGGTTTCAGTTGCTAATGTATGGGATTCTGTTTCTGTTCCTGTTTTACGTTGCTTGTGACATCGCAGCTTTAAAATTTTGAAAGCCCTGGAGGTAGTTGCACACTTAGATCGATTATGAGCGTGCGGATTTCAAAAATTTTTAACACTTGTACTGCTTTGCGTAACATGGAACTTACGCAAGGCCTAAAAACATGTGACATACAGACGGACGAACGGACGGATATGGCGGATATTATTTGATTCATATTCATATCTCGATCATATGTCCCAAGGTCTTGAACGTTAACCAGTATTATTTCACCATGTTACAAACTCTCAGACAAACTAAATATACCTCCTATCCTATAGGATGGGGTTAAATTAAAACAAAACTAGTCGGTGGGTTACAATCTGTTTAGGAAAAAGGTTGGACACCCCATCCTAATTGATCCCTGTCAATTTCCAAATCGTTAAATATCAAAAATGACAATCTCCTTCAGTAAAAAAGGGATCGTGGCATCAACCGCTTTTCAATAAAATTGTATTTTTTGTTCAAATATATTGTCCAAATGTGATTTGCATATGTAAAGTGTATTGTTTTTATTCAAGTACCCCCCAAATGTGGGCGTGGTGAAAAATTTTCCAATACAGAAATCTATTATTATTATAATAATGCAAGAGCTTCTTGATTACAAGCAAACATTTACATACATAGCTTATAAAAACCGTTTGTAAAACTGCAAATAAAATGCGACCGCACCCAAAATGGGGTCGTTTCTCGTTTCTTTTTTTTAATATCAATCATAATGCACGTACGCAGGCAGGATACTGCATACAAAATTTCAGCTACACTTGTACTGCTTCGGGATCGATATGACGTTTTTAAAGTTCCTATAGCTCAAAATTTAAAACCTAAAAACCACCGACAGACATACGGACGGATATGATTCATTCGACTCACAAATCGGTCTCGATCATATGCTTTTAAGGTCTTGAGGATTACGATGATTATTTCTCTGCTACAAACTATGAACCTCCTCCTATCCTATGGGATGAAGTATAAAAAAAACGTTTGCCCCTGACTGGATTTGAACTCGAGCCAGTGGCGTACGGAGGTACACTCTAACAGTGAGCGACCAAGCCATACAATTTGAGCTTGTCATTTTCTGGTTGGGGGTGAAATACTTATTGTTTGTTTTAATTAATACAATTTTCGGTTTTTTTTAGCTCTTTTTACCTGAAGTTTCGGATGTTAATGATTTTTTTTATAAATTTCTAACAAAAAACAAAAAGTTAGTGAATAATTTGCTGCAGCCAACAGAACAAATACTGACGTTTAATTGTAGAGTGGAGTTGAAATATATACTAGCGTAGAAGATTTTGAAAGTAAAGAGGATTTTTTTTTTGCAACATTGACAGGGCACGATCCTGCTAACTTTACCAATAGGTTATAGCGGCCGTAGAATAATTAAAATACTTCAAGTTCGCCTTTTTGAATTTAGATTTTATCAATCAATATCATTTTCTTTAACAGGTTTTGACGTTTCAAATGTGTGCAGTTTTTTGTATAAGTCCCTTACTTTCTCGCAGGTTTATCTTTTTCTGACAGATTTTTACAACCACTCCTAAACATAAGCTAGTCTTACCTACAGCAGAGATAAATTCTAATGACAAAACCACATAGAATTAAAGCTAGTAGCAATAATTTTCTTAAAGAGACCTTTTTACTAAATTTTTCATCTAGTTGCTTGGCAAAGTAGTATAAAAGCATCAGTTCGCCATAATTTAAGATAATGCCGTTGCTTACTCTTCTGCTGCTTATCTCTCGCATTATATTGTAGAGAAGTTTAGCTCTAACCTTACTTCGAGCCGGAGCATAAAAGCCCTCTAGGAATTGTAAAGCTGCGACTGAAATATACTCTCTTGCCACTACAAAAAGTTGCTAAACACTGTCTTATAAAGGTTAGCACGCAACTAAATTAAAGCAATTTTTTGAACTGATGAGGAGGGAAACTATTATCTACCTGCTGGGAACTATTATCTCCTTCCGAAATCCTTTATACAAGGGAGCTTCACCTTGGACATTTTTGGTTTATTAGCCACAAAGCAATTCTCTATCTTTAGTTTTGTTTCGTTTAATTTGACGAAGATGAAAAAGCCCTCAAAAGGTGTCTGTAAATTATCAATTGGCTCATGAATACGACTTTCTTTTGTCAGTGCAAAAAACATTAGATCCTTCCTTAGACTATTATTTACGTTGAACTTTTTAGGTCGAAATTACTAAAAAATCAATTTGTCTCTACGGATTTGAAGTCAGCTTCAGTAATACCTAGTATCTAGGTACAATGTTTTAATACTTTTTAAATTGCAAGAGATAAAGCAGTAACTGCAAACACGAACAAAGGTTTGAGTCTCGTCAAAAGGCAAACAATTTTAAAACTGTAAATTGCTCTAAGCTTTAGAATTGTAGTTTACAAATTTCGCAATGGCAGTACATAGTTATAATACTTTATGGATTGCACGATTTGATAGGAAAAACGTTAAAATCTTCCATTTGAATGTTTCGCATTTTAAGGAATTATAATTACATGTAAACAATTTTGTAAGTGGCCGGATAGTAGTGCACTCACCCTATTATGCATGTGTGTAAGTTAACAAATGTATATTTTGGTACACACGTGTTTACATAACCTACGGCAACTCGATCAAAATAATATTAAAAATAAAATAAAAAAAAAACTGATTAAATGAATATTTTTTGTGTATGATCTCATAGCACGAAATGAATAATGTTTATAAAAAGAACTGTTGCAACACTTACAAGAATCCAGCTCCGGGATCATATCCAAGCGGCATCTCTTTCCACCAGAAGCGCTACAATGCATAGACTGGTCGTCCATGAAAGTTCTCTTTCTTGGTAGCAAATCGCATGGGCTATCAAAAGAATATTTTTGGTTGGTTAAATTGGGTCTTTTGTTCCCAGTATTTGCAAAATTTGCGTTGACATCATTTACACTAACATCAACATCATTGTTATTGTTGTTGATGTATGTAAACCCATAATATCCATTTGAAGAAATCTGTGAGACCTTTTTCGGCTGCATTTCGGCGGCATCTGGTGTTTGTGGAGAACACATCGATTGTAAAGCACCACAAGCATCTAGCGCTCGTGGATTAAAAAGGTCAATTTGTGACCTTAGTGGTGTTTGCTCGAGCGTAATATCAGATCTATCGGCTCCGTCGATACTAGCCCAACACTCGTAATTAGTAAGAACCATTTCTAGAAAAAGTAATAACACAATAAAGGGGTATAGACTATAAATACCGCACACGGATCCAATTAAAATAAAATCCAAAAAAATTCAATCAAAATGCACGGCACAGTATAGAAGCTTTTGTCAGCAGACCAGTCGGCAAACGAGAAACGACAAAAGTGACACAGGTTGGGATTTGGGAGTAGTGCTGCCATACATTCTAAGCTGAAAAAGGTGTTGCCACACTTTCTGTACACTTACTAGGCAGGAGTACTAATAGGGTGCTTCCAACGTACATAAAACAGAGATTAGCGTAGGAAGGTTAAAAATTAGTCCCAAAGTGTTTCCACCGGGGAGTGTTCCACCGGGAAGTGTTTCAAACGGGGAGGTTAACTTGACGTATTTGACATTTCTCAGCGACATCCTGTGGTACGAAACGACAATTTCTGGCCGTCAAGTCCTCTACAAATCTTTTTGAAAACGTGAGTTTTTTTGGCTCCCGGGCAACTCAGATTTCGAAATAATTGAATTCATATTTTAATGCCACCAGTTGTTTTAATCTACGAAACAAAATAACCAAAAAAAAATAAATAAAACTTCAAATAGGTTGGTGGGATTTTTGTTCACATATTCGATAGTAGACCAACTTGATCAACACCAACCAACAGTACCAATATGAACATCCATCTTCCTGTTGCAGTGGGCACTCCCCAGTGTATTATGACAGGTCCAACCAGAACACAGCAAACACAGCTGAGTTGACAATGCGGTTTGTTTGATTTGTTTCATGAGATAACTCACAAAACGCGTAAAGTTCTGTACCCCCGGTTTGAATTGAGAATGCATGCGTGGAAGAAATTATTTTTTAATCTTAAATATCTTATTCCTTGTAAGATTTTTTTCTATTTATTTTAAATATAAAATAAAAATGCGAAAATGGGGCGTCGCATGTCCAGCTCCTATAACCAAAAACACAAATTACTTAATAACTAGATATTCAACTAAAGCGTCCCTTTCCCCCCAAAACCCATTTGTTTATTTGTTGTTATTGTTTTGAGTTCCGTGTCGGTGAATACGTGTGAGAAAAGTAAACAAAAATTTGAGAGCCCGCCAAAATAGCGAGGTGAATTTCACACTGACATTTGAAAAATTTAAATACATATCTTAAAAAAAAAGTCATAAAAGATAACACACAAGTCATTAAAGTCAAAATGACAATTTTGTTTTAATTTTGCCCACACTTGGGGTGAGCCTACATTGAGACTACAAAATCGTAAAATTTAGTTCATTTGAATGTGCCTGGAAATACTGGAATGTTTATGACGTAATTGGATATTTTTACGAACTTTGTCTTTTTTCAATATAGTTCGGGTCACAAATTACTTAATAACTAAATATTCAACTTGTGCGTCCCCTTTCCCCAAAACCTATTTGTTTATTTGTTGTTTATGCTTTTCGGTTTTGTGACGGTGAATGCGTGTGAGACGCTTATTATTATTATTACGCCGTTGGGCTTTTCTTTTCTCCAGAATCGTTCATGTGTTATTGATGTTCAGTTTTTAATTATGTAGGAATGCAGAAAATATTAGTTATTCAGCAAAACAAGAGCAACAGTTAGGAAACAATCGAGAAAACTTCCATTTTAGGAAAAGGCTTTTGATTTTTAAGCTTTTTTTTTTGTGCTTTTTTTTACTTGTGATTAAATTTGTTTGTTTAATGAATGCTTCTTTTGGTGTCAATCTCTATTGTTACCTACAAAAATATACATAAACATTTTTCTTTCGACTACTTTGCTATTTCACTGACAGAAATCAATTTCAATGTGCTACTGATTTTTTTTACGAAATGGGTTCACTCAAAAGTGCATTATTCTTCTGTTCTCAGTTGCCGATTTGACTTTTAATGTTCAACTCTAATCTCAAATGCATGCAATAATATCGACTTGGAAGGATAAGGATGACAATTATATCATAATATTGATTTGTTCGAATAATGAATTCAAATTATAGCTATAATAAAAATAATAAAAGTGCCTTTGAACCTTTCTAATGACTTTTACTTTTTAATATACTAACGATTGATTTCGTCAAAACATGTAGAAAACATTTTATTGGTACTTAACCGTAAATTTTGCTTTTTAAGGCATTTTAGGCACAGGCATTTAGGCAGTAAAGAATTAGTTTCATTTGCGCTTTTTGTGTTTTGTTTTTAACTATTTATGAAAATATTTAGGAGGCATTTGAAATGTATATGTATAACTGGAATACAATTAAGATAAAAATGATTTTAAGGTCTCTAGCAAAACAAACATTAATGTAGCACGACCCATTATGTGGCGACTTCCAGATATTGGAATTCGTTACAATTTTTGTCCGGTAGACGGAGCAAAAAGCTGATTCCGCCATGTTTTCGTGGTGAATCACTTGAACTTCGTGGTGAATCTCTTCAAGTGTGGAATACATTGACAAAATGTGAGAGTATGCGTAGTTTTCCACGTATATCCATGGCAACAGCTTGTAGGCCCCTCGGCTTTCCAGTCTAGTTGAATATCTAATTCATTAAGTAATTTGTGCCAAAAATCAATATTAGCATAGAAATATCCAAGTTTGCTGCTAAATTTTATGCAAAAAAATTAATTTTTTGGTTCTCAATTTTTTTGGTTTGGCAAATTCAATAATTATGTAAAATCGACCCTTAAAAATCGGCGTGGGCAAAAACTTTATATGAATACTAAAATCGTCTTGAGTGAACCTTATGTGCTATGCTTTATTTCTTACTTTTCTCTTAAGCCCCTATGATACTTCTTTATTTGTGCATTTTTTTTGCATTAAAACTGAAAACCAGAAAAAAATATGGGCTGGCCGAAAAACGTAAAAAGTTTTACATTTTTTACATGACAGTGTTCATGGGTCTGGGGAAAAAAATCTTTTTCTAGGATTTTCGAACTCAATAGAAAACAAATTCAAAACACAAACAGCAGAACTATTTTGCTTCAGAAATGCAAACATAATAATCTTTTCTGCAAACAATTAAAAATTTTACCATTTTTTTATCAACTTCATCCCAAACTAAAACTCGTGAAAACTTATAAAAACAAAAGAAAAAAATGGTAACTGTGTTATTTGAGGAATCTTGAAAAAGGGTAGAAAAAGTCATACGACAGATGATAGCTTATTTTGCATACCTACTCATGAATGCAAAAAGCTTCTAGCTCTTCAATTGAGTTTTGAAATAAACTTAACTTTAGCATTTACTTGAAATATGTCTTCACCGGACATTTATCCTGGATCAGCTTAGATAAAAAATAAATAAAAAATAAATAGAGTGGCGCAACAGCTCGAGGTGAACCAGGGCCAACTTCTCAACAATGTATGCTGGTGTGTTAATTTCTTTACATACAAAGGGACCTACAATTTTTTGCCGAATCCGAACGGCACTTTGAGAAGTTTTTCAAGACAAATGATACTCTCGGAGGGCTTGTCAGACCCTCGCGGAGGCGGGGGCCGTGAAAAAGAACAAGTCTTTTTTTTCAGGTGACGATGGCAGGATTCGAACCCAGACCTCCGGCGTAGTAAGCACACACACTAACCACTACGCCACGGCACCCCACGGATCAGCTTAGATGTTCATCTAAAATATAGAGAATGTCGCAGCAGCTCGGATTGAACTAGGGCCAACTTCTAAGCAAAGTATTCTATGTGTATCGCATGCCTTACATAAATCTTCAACTCATCTTTTTCAAATCACGAGATTCACCATAAAAATTTAAATCCTCTCGGCAAGTAATTAAAAATAAGTCTGCTCGTAAATTTCATTCGCCCTTTTAACAACGCTTTTTTATGATTCTTTCAATTCTCTTGTTTTGATTATAACCGTTTGAGATTGAAAAAAGGAGAATGAGACTGTCCACGTATAACAGATCTATCACAAATACCTTATTTATTAAGATTTTTACAAAGAGATTTTCCACTCTCATGAAATGTCATCTTCAGTCCTTTTTGAGAGCGATGATACAACAAATGAATGCACGCGTCAGGGCTAATATTATGCTTGTTTGGTGGACTGTGGAGACAAAAAATACGAATTTTTATTAAATTGTGAATTTAAAAACTTCTAAAGTAACTTACGAGAGGCGAGCTCTTCCTTGTTACTTCAATAAATGGAAACGAAGTTGCTGTCCTTAAACACATTTTGTGTTTATTTGTTTTTAGTCTTTAAAATTTAGTTAAAAAAAAAGTTTGAGTACAAAATTAAAGTTTCTTCTCCGTGGTTTCATTTTTCATGCACAAATGAGATGTTTTTTATGAAATGCCCTAAAGCACTGGTTTGACTTATCGTTTTTTAGCCTTCATCGAAGTTTGTTTTTATTTTTATTTTGAAAACAAATGTGAAGAGGTAAATATGATTTGTGTGATACACCAAATCAAACACTAAGAACCATAATGCGGAACCACAAAGTTACGATACGTGAGCTTTGAACCGGCTTTGCAGTGACATTGAGCTCATGGAGAGAGAGCTTTTTTAAGTGCACTCACTACGTTCTCTTTCTCTAAGCAGGCCACGATGAATTTAGAAATACGCACACACGCGAAACCCCTAGTAGCTCGTGCTGTGTACATAATTATGTGGAATATTCATGTCCAACTAATAAATAATAACACGCAATTCGGCCCGAAATGTAGACAACACACTCAGATATTCTGTGTCATATCCGTGCATGACCAGCACACTATACAAATAGAGCCCATGGCAGACTGTTTAACTTCTGCGATCGAAACCACGGACGGACATGGCTCATTTGACTCAGAATTCGGTCTCGATCATATGCCTTTAAGGTTTTGGGGGTCTATCCGTTGTTATTTCTCTGTGCTACATTTTCACAAGGAACAGCTACAGAATCCAATACATTAGCAACTGAAACCTAAACGGCGCCGTTTTTAGCAACTGAACTAGCAACTGAATCAGCGACGTAAAATCAACAACTTGAGACGACTTGTTTCTGAAACAAAAAATCAAAACGTTGCTGTTGCATAGCAACCCTTGTTTATTTTTGAGCGAGTAACCGGCATTCGTGAGCGGCTCTTTCTTGAATTTGACAAATGTCAACTATTCGTTATCAAATAAAGTCAACAATTCATTTGAATCGATTTTTCGGCTTTGGTTGCAAAGAACGTTTCAGCAGAACCATGAATTCAAAATATTACCAGCTTACATAATTTTGAATTGAGTATAATTTATTTAATTTATATTAAACCACGTAAGGGTCCAAGCATCATTGAAAAATTTGTTTTCACGTTTTTAGACGTTTGAGCAAACGATGTTCGCTGTTATTGGTATCAAAATGAAGCTTATGAGTTGCAGAATTTTTTCCGTAACAAAAATACATAAATTGCGTTAAAACTTTTTTGTAAACTCGCTTTTACTATTTTACTGACAGAAATCGATTTCAAGGAACAGCTGATTTTGATTTGTGTTTTTGCGACAAAAACGTTCTACTGAAAAGCATTCCATTCTCTTTCTATTCTCAACTGTCAGTTTTCCTTTCTCTGATCAACTCCAACCTCGAATGCCTGTAGCTGTTTGTGCACTGACAGAAATTTTCAATGATTGCTATGAATGACTTGTCAGAAAACCGAAGACTTTGTTCCACTAATTTGTTCCAATGATGCTATCCGATGATAGCTATGATTAGACCCTAACCTATTGCTCTTTTCTTCGTTGTAGCCAAACGCATGGAATGTTGTCAATATATTTTCCTTGAGTATTTTATGGACTGCAGAAGAAAAAATGTTTTTGTTCTACTTCCAGATTCACCAGCTTTTGTGGAGGACAACTAGGATGCCGTACTGGATATAAATGTTGTAGAAGAGCCGAATTTGGAAAAAAAAGAATGTAAAAGCTTATTTGCGCGTAGTGTCCTTGGAAATCGCTTTGAAATAAAGTTCTTTTTTATACTGCTCGTGCTTTCGTGTAAGTGATGATTGATTTTGTGCCTACGAGCGTCGTGTAAAGGACTACACACATGAGGGCGAACGAACGAATTGCGAACAAACCAATTCTAGAGAACTAACAACAGAAAATTTAACATTTTTGTGTGCAAGTGGTAGGTGAGGTGATTTGTTTACAAACTGGTTCAACAACATTTCCGTGAAAATGTGTTTAAAAGGTAAAATAATGCATTTTCAACTTTTTGACGCGAACAAAAAGGCTGACGCCGCGAACTGTCAAAGTTTAATCCGAATTCGCAACGACTGCCCATTTTCCACAAACTGTGTGAAAGCAAGTATGCAAATTGCTAGGTTAAGTGGTTACCCAAATATTTCTCTACAAAAATGTCCATTCTTCTGTGTGTAAATGCTCTTAAATCGGTTTGTCTGCAATTACTCAATTCTTTCACTCGCGCTCATGTGTACAGTCCTTAAGACCTAACATGTGGCAAGAAGAGTTGGCCCACACAAGGTTGGCGATGGGTTTTTGCTGTGTATTCACAATAAAAGGTGGCCGAATGTTGTGTGCCTGTTTCCCCACATTTGTCAGAGGAAGTGGGTGTGAGAGATCGCTTCTTTCTCATTTTCAGCACTGCATTTGTAGCAAAAGGGTTTTTATAGGACACCCAGTTTGGGCCTTTGGTCTCTTATTCTTTTTCGTTGGGTACCTATGTTGTATTGAGAAGTTGTTTCAACGAATAGACTGAACTTTCTAAAAGCATACAAGTTTCAATATCGAACTTAACACAAAATAAAGCCAAACAAAATCGTTGTCAAAACCTTTTGCGATATGTCATCGGTTTTCAATGACGGTTATTTGAAAGCAACTGTTGTCCTGTTTCTGTTTTTTTGTTGCAACACTAGCAACTGAAACAGAATCACCGACGTATCGGAGCTATTTTCAGTTCCTGTTTCTTGTGACAATGCGGCTTTAATATACTTCGATGTTTTTTTTTGCTGTGTTTGATTACGGAAAATTGGGCAAATTCTGAGCAAATCACGTTGTTGACCGTTTATGGGCACCTTTAAACATTCTTCTTTAATTTCGTAGTAGAATAGTAGTCGAAAAAAGCCCGGCTAGTCATATGATTTTGGTTGTCAATTTTCAAGTGCTGTCATGTGTATATGGAACTGGATGTCAGGGGGATGAAAAATTTGTTTTGTAAATTAAATTCACCAAATTGCTTAAAACTTATATTTTGTTGAGGAACCATGGCTAGAACAAAATCAGCCAATAAGAACAACTACCAATCGACCGTAAGTTAACATACAGCACTGAAAATTTTCATTAGAAAATAACGTAACCCGTAAATTACAGGATGGCAAAGACTACAGTTCATTTAAAACAGTTCTGCTGTATTGCTCGTTTATAGTCCTTTTTCCAATTCTAACATTCTTTTTCCTAAAGTCATTGGTTCTCGATAATTTATTTGCTTTGGAGGACGTGAAAAGCAATATTTATTCAGCGGTCGGTGCTGTTGTGGCACTGCACATCGGACTGGGACTATACATTTACAGGGCCTATTTTGTTACAACTCCCAAAAAGGATGATTAGACGCTGTAAGCACGTAAAAAGTAATTCGCATTAAATTCCAAATTCATGTGTATGGATGTACTATTGTGTGTTTTTTTAAGTTCAACTTAAGATAAATAGCAAATGATTGAATGCATTTTATTTATCAATAATTGATTGGCTTTTATTTGACCTATTTCGGTTAGTCATACAAGCCGGCTGTTCCTGAAACTGATATAACATTTAATCGAGCTAATGCTAACACGTTAGTTCACAGGATTTACAATTACAATAACCCATATTCAATATATTTAAAGAGTACGAATAGGGGCCGTCGAATAAGGAAACCGACCGAATAAGCATTCTTAAGTTCCTTTACCTACTTATTTTTAATTTTACTATTAAAATCCTTGAGTCAGGTGTCCGTTTGCACCTTAAAAAAGGCTAGAAAGGATTCAAGAAGGGAAGAGAGAGCATAGTTCTTAAGTAAAGTGACGAGTTTGATTGCTGTACAAAACTCCTCGATGGCGGTTTTTCCAGGACACTACAAGAGCACTCAGTCTAATCTTTAATTAAGTCAGTTTGCAAGCTCAGCATGCTACACTTAAATTTTGTTGATACCCCAACTTCAATAGACGTCAAACCAACTTTGAGTTTCTTGAACGATCAATCTTCATAGCAGCGCAATTAGTTTTAGTGCCACTTGATAGGAACAAGATACCTGCAAGGGTGAGTTCTGCTGAATCTCTGATGTTATTGATGTTGACTGATTCTAGGCAATATTTGCGACTGGTTTTAGGCATACCTACATTTTTTCAGATAAGTTTAAATGCAAAATCATGCTATCGAGTCTTAGAATACATCCTTCCTGGACAAAGTGGGTGTGCACCTCTTGATGGAGCAGACATAGACTCCGTTGCCCTTGCCCTTGCAAGGGTGAAGTAGAGAGACACAGCGATGTTCGTCATCGAGGTGAAACCTTTGATCAGTGTTTCAGCGTTACTTATCAAAAACATTTTGGACACTAAAAATTACGTTTTATTATTATTTTTCTTATTATTCCAGTTCGAATTGAACATTGCATAGGCTGGACAACCTCTCTCGGGTCAGCTAGTTTAACATACAGTATGATAGTTAGTTGAAGGACCCTCAGCTTCAAAGAGAAAATTTGCCAAGCCAGAGTTCCTGCTGAACTTCAGAGTTTTCGCTGAATTGAACGCTGTCAGAGGAGCTGTTTTACACCTTCTTTCGCTTCGGAATCATGACAGACTCTGCTAATGTAGTTGCTGTTAATGGTGCTTAATTTTGCTGAGCGTTTTTTTCCAACAGGTTGTGGCCTATCATTACTTTTGTGGCTATGACCATTGATGACCTTTTGAGCGCTATAAGCTTTATTGCTTGCTTTTCTGTTACAAAAATTAGCAGAAGATTAGCCCTTTTGTCCACGGTGGTAATACATAGATATGAGCCGGCTTCGCTAGTTCGTCAGTCTTTTTATTTCCGATGAAGTCACTGGCCTGGCCTACCCAAACAATGCGGACATTATTCCTTTTGCTTAGAACCCTGACTGACCGAGTCCTACTACACGATTTTATTTTTGGTGTTGCCATACCTTAATGGCTTCTTAAAGTAAAGTAGTTAATGTAAGGCATTGTTTAGCCAAATAAATCGTATAAGTTTAAAAACTCCAGCCAGAAAGATATTTGAGTTCCAAGCTCGGCTATAAAATTTGCAAATGCGTACGCTTGGGCCTGCTTAATTGAATGCATAATGCCTGAGTTAAGTATAATAAGTCAGAATATCTTTAACAAAGACGTGACAAGTAAGGAATAAGCTTTTAAGTAAGTCGCAAAGAATGCTGCGAAATGCTTATTGCAATGAATTGAGCATTGCAAAAGGTAGTTTACGTCATTGGATCTGGCCAACATCTACAAAGCGTTTATTCGTCCTAAACTTGAGTAAAACTCTCATGTTTGGACTCAAAAATATCGCTGCATTAACTTGATAAAACTTATAGGAGACCCTAATATAGCAAAGCTACTTGACTCGTTAGAACATCGTCGCAACGCCTCCTAACTTTCTTTATTCTATCGCTTCCTCTACGGAGATCGTTCTAATGAAATAACCTCTTAAAGAACTTAAGCGCAACATGCGCTCAATAACGAATGCTCATGAATTCATCCTTTAAATCGGCTTTGGACGTACGGCATTATGTACTGTAATTCTATTTTTAGCAGTACATCACGGGAGGCTTTCACTCGCAGTTTTTCCCCGTAATTGTAGTCCGATAGTTAAAAACCAAAGTGCACTAGTATCTCCTTTCTCTCCCCCAATCCTTTTCACCGTTCGTTTCGTGTTCATTCATTATTAGGGTAGTCATAAACCCTTGAACACGTGTAAATTATACTTTGTTGAACTCGTGCTATTAAAGCATACCTAAAAAACCCCTATGAACGTTATTGTTCTCTTTTTAAAAAAATAAAATTATTGAAGATTGCTCAGTACCACATAGGGAGAACCATGGTGTGGGAGGCCTGTAAAGTAAGCAAGTAGTAAAGACGAAACCTATTTTAATAATAAAGATCTTCATGCGCAGTGGTGGCCAGTACATTTTACGTTATTGCAAATCCGACCTTGGGGAAGAGGCAAAGATTTCAGTTTAGTTTTTGTTATAACCTTCATCCTAGGTCACAAAATTTGATGACTTGAATGTGTGGTTCAAATATAACCTGATGGGGAAAGGGGCCTTAATAATTTACCCTATGGGGTCAAGGAAGAAGCACAGTTCGTTGGTTTTTTTTCTCATAAGACTTTGTGAAGTGATTTGAAAAAACAAGTTCGGCTAGCAGTTGTTGTCTGGCTACTAGTGCTGCATTAGGAGTTATTGAAAATCTTAACCAGGGATTCGTTATTACCTTTATTCTTGCCTGAGTCATCTGTTTTGAATACGCACTTTAAAGCAAATATAAGAGTAAATGCTAGAATTTCGGAATCAACCCCTGCGTGAGGTCGAAAATCCCTTAAAGGCATGCAGTCATATTTTAAATAAAAATTTAAAAATAAAAACTCACCATAGTGTGCAGTTTCACGGTTGCCGCCTTATGTGAGAGTTGGTAGATGTGGAAATATTTAAATTACATACACTGAATTTCATTTATTGCACCCGAACCGAACCGAATCACGAGGAATTAAATTTATATCTGCGGAAATTAAAGAAAGAATACGCGAAAGTAATCAATTTGGGGGTTCTGAAACACTGAAATGGGTTCATAGATGGAAGACATTTCCAAATTTTAGTTTACAGCACTTGAGTTGGTAATTGTTATTGATTTTAGTTCACAATACACAAAAGGGGCACAGAAAAAACATTAACGAGGACTTTAAACGAGGGGTGTTACTGGCGCTCTAGAAAACCGAAAGGAATTTTATTAACCGGAAGACAAAATCGACCGAAATTAGAAGATCATTTGCGACTTTGCTTACAACATTTTAGGAGAACTAACGGGGGTGGTAACGAAAATCGGTTTAATATTAGGTTCCTGAATATTAGCAATGTTCTTTTCAATTGGATCATTACAATAGCTTGTAATTTATTTACGAAACAAGTTTTTTACTTCTCATTGCACAAAAATCACTTCAATTCGCTGTGTTGAGTGTGTTGATGGTCATCAGTCACCCCAGGGATCGTGACGGGCCTGTATCATGGAACAAGGAGTGAATTGATCATATAAGCTAACAGGATAAATAATAGACCACCTAAAACGATTTAAAGCTGGTCTTGACTGCAGCATAATTGCTGTACAGAGCATGAAACATGCGAAAAATTACGAAAACGACATTGCATCACTATACTGCGACGTGTTCTTTAGCGGACTATCGCAAGTACATTAGTTGTTTAATTCATTTTGTTGCAATTATAGAATCCGTTTGAGAGCAACTCTCATAAGATGTAAAGGACTATAAAGCATCAAACAACAAAATTAAGAAGCACAATGTTTATATTCCACCTTTGTCAAAGGCAAATTCTTTTAAAGCCTAGAGAAGGACGAAAGCTCTAATATCAGCGGAGGGGTTTGTTTGCTAAGCGCCACTTTCCATGAGCGAGCGGAAGATAAATTCTGTCGTCCAGTTAGAGAGTTTTGTGGGCGCGACAAACATAGACAGTTGTTCCTCGTGTAAGAACTGTAGTAAGACACAACGCTCGATACTTGACCAAAGAAATGGCTGGCGAAACTTGTTTGCTGAGTCCCAGGTCCACCAGGTCCACCCGACTGGCTGCAGCGCAACCATAAGTAAGTAAGTAAGTAACCTTATTGCTATGAAAAGGTTGGTTATAGTCAATAACGTCGCTTTTTCGTCGTTTAGTTGTAGTATAGGAATAAAAATCGAGGCGAGCAAGAAGCACGTGGCAAACTGGGTAAACTGCTAGTTGCTAAGACCTTATCTATGGCTTCGACGTTGGAGGTCAATGGCTTCCACTCTGAGACAAAGAGGTAAAAATTAATTCTTCACATCCAGTTTTAATCTAAAAAATGTAGGTAGGTATCTAGTTCCTAAAAGAATGGCGAAAGCTAGCTATCCTAGGGTGGAAAAAGTTCGTTAGAAGACGGTCGTTAAAAGACGCGTGGACGCTGAAGGTATCGTTGACCGTTGAAGGGTTTCTTCCTTAAATTTGTGCCATTGGAAGCAGTCCAGCAAGGAGTAAATGCCTCTGAAAGCGTTTAAGCAATCACTTCTGTTTGTTCTAACGAGATTGGTCAATCATTAAGCGAAGCAGTAAAGGGAAATAGAAAGTGAAACAAAGGGAAGTGAATAAAGTCAAAGAGAATCCGTGAGTAAAAAAGTATTTGATGGACTTCGTTAACATGAAATGACAATGGACGAGTTGGTTCGTAAGGTTTGTTTGAAATTTAATGGACAAAATACCGTGAAGCAGCTATATGAGCAGTATGACCACAAAAGAAGGGCAGCCAAATTATATATCGTTTGCAGCCTTTGCATGAGAAAACTTTGCTAGCGTTCAGTTGACACGTAAAGTTTACTTTTGAGTGTGGAGTTTCAAGGACACGGCGGGTAGAAGCTATCAGGGATTTTATTTAAAAGAATGAACAGTATTATACACGGACCAGGTTACCATCTATACTGTTTGGAAACGAAGCAGAGATTGGCAAAAAAAATTCCATTTAACGTAGCGGCTAGATTAGCAACAAATTGCGCAAGATAATTGTTTAAAATCGATCTAGTTCTTTTGTAGCTTGCACTAGAAATAATTTAAAACTAATTTCCCAACTCACTTGTTAAAAATCAGAAGTCAGTTAAACGCTAGGCCTGCCGAGAAGACAGTTTCTATGATAGAAGGTAGGTATGGCATACTGCACCTGCACGACCAACACTTACATGCAAATTGAAGTGATTTTCCCTTCACGCATACGAATAAAATCACATTGACAATTGACAAAATATTATTGTTTTTATGCGAAAAGTATTTTTTTTAAGCAAAAACAAAATTAACTGGCGAAATATGAAAATATAAATCTATGAATGAGAACTTATCTAATTGAAAATCACTGCACAAATGGCGGAGTGTAACGGAACTTTTGCTAAGGTGAATTTACCTTTGTTCTTGAAGTGAGTGTGAAATATCTGAGTCAGTGATGCCAAATTTACTCACTTTATCAATCGAGGTTCCATTTTTTATTTCTGGTTGACACTTTGGCTGCACATATTTAAAGAAGTACTCCGAATAGCGCATCGCAATCACTTGAAAACAAAATATTTGATGGATGTTAACATTATTCTGGAAAGTAAGAAAAATAAATAAATAGTAGGTATGGATTTAATATTAAGAGAAAAATAATATAAATATTTTTTTATTGATACAGAAAGATAAAATTTCCCAGCAGAATATTTGTAGCAGAATTGTACTCATAATAAACTGAGAATTTTGCAAAAAGTTTACAAAATTTGTTATGCGACTCACACCTTTTTGAACACCGACGTAAATTACCTAATGAAAAACAAGATATTCAACTTGCGTCCCTCTTGCCCTCCAACACCCTTTTTGTTTACGTTTTCATGTAGTTTCCAAACCGAGTTTGAAGATGAATACGTGTGCGAAGATACAACAACAATTTGCCTATGGCCAAGCACATCATACTTCCGGCGGGATCGAGTAATATCGTGACCCAGATATTTACTCTTTTAGCTTAAGTAAATTTCGAACAAAGCCATTACATGTCAAAGGTTGAATAACTATTGACAGCTATTTATGACGCCGACTTTGTTTCTTTGTCATTAGATGATCAATTGTCATATTGTAATGTGGCGACAAGACTTAAAACGACATATAGGAATCGCTGAATACACCCGTTGATTCATTTACGAACTTTTCTCGATTTACTAAACGAGCACACCCAACTGTCATTCCTGTCAGCTGATATTCGAAGCTCGAATTTTGATTTTGAAAATTTACCCTCCATGAAATTCAGCGGAATAGTACCAATGAAAAATTACCAAAGGGGAAATACAGAAAGTACTAGAAGGTCTTTCATTTGTATAAATAGACTAGTTATGATAGACGAAATTATGTTATTATAAAAATTGTTGTTTATTGTTTTTATTTAAATGTTATAATAAAAGTTCTTAATAAATACTAAAAAACGGGTGAAAGGCTCAAACGGGGCAATTAGATTTTAAACGTTGACTTGTGAAAATCGATAGTACCAAAAGTAAAACGTGATTGAATTGAAATAAAGTGTTGAGTTCTAAGTAGCGAAGTTGAATTAAGTGTGATTTGATTTTAAAGAAGTTTTGTTTGATAAATTAACTGTTTCTTTGTGTAATTATTGTAATTTTTTTCGGCCTGGGGTTCGTCGAATAAAACTCAATTTCACTTTTGAAATCACACAATGAAACACTTTATTTATCAAACAAACTTATTTAAACTCAGATCACACTGTTATTCAACTTTACTATTTAGAATTCAACACTTTATTTCAACTCAATCACTTTTTACTTTATTACCGATTTTCACAAGTCCACGTTTAAAATATAACTGTCCCGTACGAGGCTGTCACCCGTGTATTTATACAAAATTAAGCACCTTCTAGTACGTTCCATACCCCCTTTGGTAATTTTCCATTGGTACTCCTCCGCTGAATTCCAAGGAGGGGAAATCGAAATTCGAACTTCGAATATGACAGCTGCTGTCAGATGACTGGAATGACAGTTGGGTATGTTCATTTAGTGAATCGAGCGAGTGCGTTTGTAGAGTGAATCGATGGGTGCATTCAGGGACTCCTGCGAGTTGTTTTATTTCTTGTCGCCACATAACATTGCCCCCCTCTTAGTTTTGTTCGTCCCGAACAAGTACGTCATCATTGCTTCCGTGGTAGCGATGTAGGTGATCAACATGGACAACTTTCATCTTCGCTCTTGGTCCTCTTTGGATTCGGAATACGACATCATTAATTCGCGTAACAACTTGGTAGGGACCTTCCCAACCTTCTGAAGCTTTGGCGATCGTCCCTTTTTACGATGTGGGTTGTAAAGCCATACCAGATCTCCCTCGTTGAACTCGGGTGCCGTTGCTCGCGCATCGTATCTCGTCTTCATGCGGTCGCTTGCAACTTTTATATTGCTTCTGGTTCTCTGGTGAATGTCATTAATCCTTTCTCTAAGGTCAACCACGTAGTCCTCCTCACATGTTGGTTCTTCAGTGGGAAATCCGAATTTAAGCTCACTGGGTAGCCTGGCAGTTCGGCCAAATAAAACTTCAGATGGAGTATATCCAGTTGTACTGTGAATAGCATTCCGGTAGGCCATAAGGAATAAAGGTATTCGCCGATCCCAATCCCGTTGATTCTCGTCCACGACTTTAGAGAGATGTTCCTTCAGCGTCTTTCTGAAGCGTTCCACCATTCCATCTGATTGTGGGTGAAGAGATGTGGTCCGTGTCTTCTGTAGTCCGATTGCTGCGCATACTTCCTGGAATATCTTCGACTCGAAGTTTCTTCCCTGGTCGGAATGTAATTTCATTGGCACTCCAAACCTGCACACCCAGTGGTCCACTATCTGATCGACAACGGTTTTCGCTTCTTGATTTGGGATCGCAAATGCCTCGGACCACTTGCTGAAGTAATCGGCAATAACCAGGATGTAACGATTACCCCTTTCAGTTTCCGGAAACGGTCCTGCGATGTCGACGGCGATCCTTTCAAAGGGAGCACCCACATTGTACTGGTGCATTTTACCCCTGGTTTTGACTTTGGGTCCCTTACTAGCAGCACAAGTAGAACACTTCCGACACCAACTCTCAACGTCGCTTCTTGCACCCAGCTAATAAAAACGTTCCCGTACTTTTTCCAGGGTTTTGTTGATGCCCAAGTGCCCACCAGACACTCCATCGTGCATTTCCCGTAGAATCTCCTGGACTTTCGACCGTGGAACCACAAGCTGCATCTTAAAGGATTTTCCATCCGGCATTTCCCATTTTCTTCGCAGAACGCAATCTTGTACATGGAGAGAGTCCCACTGCGCCCAATATGCCTTTAATGTGGGACTTCTGTTTCTCCATAGATTCCTTCCATGCAAGGATTGGCTCAATGTCAGGGTCTTCTTGTTGTGCGTTGCGAAGTTCCTCAGTACTCCAGCCTTCTGCAGGTTCGGCTCTTACTCGCTGGACAGTACATTCGTCCTTTTCTTCCTGTCGCACGCAATGCTTACAATTGGGCTCACATGGTCTCCGGGATAATGCGTCCGCGTTGCAGTGCAGTCTTCCTTTGCGATGTTGTATCTCGAAGTCATAAGCCTGCAATCGCTCGATCCATCTTGCGACTTGGCCCTCAGGATTTTTAAACTGCAGTAACCATTTGACCGCGGCGTGGTCGGTACGCAAGATGAACTTCTGGCCGCTCAGGTACGTCTGGAAATGTTTCGTCGCCAGTATTAAAGCAAGGATTTCTCGCCTGGTAACACAATAATTTCTCTCTCTCACTTTGCTGAAGTATGCTACGACTTTCTCCTGCCCATCGTGTAACTGCGACAATACTGCGCCAACACCCACATTGCTAGCGTCTGCGTCCACAATAAATGTCTTGCCGGGGATGGGGTAAGCTAGTACCGGTGCTTCGCAAAGTCGCTGCTTCAGATGCTGAAAGCTTCTTTCGCACTCACCTGATCATTTAAATTGTCTTCCTTTCTCAGTGAGCTGGTGCAGACACTTTACAATCCCGGCGAAATCTTTGACGAACCTCCTGTAGTACGTAGCAAGACCGAGAAAGCTCCTTAGCTGGTGTTTGTCCTTGGGAACTGGCCAACTTCTCACAGCTTCGATTTTCTCTGGATCCGTCTTCACGCCATCCGTCGATATCACATGCCCCAGATACTTTACTTCTGCTCTGAAGAGCGCACACTTCTTTGGCTTGAGCTTTAAGTGTGCTGCTCGAAGTCGTGAGAAGACCTCCCTCAAGTTGTCGCGATGTTCTGCAAACGTCTTTCCCAAAACGATGACGTCATCCAAATATACCAGGCAGGTTTTCCACGTCAGACCATGTAAGACACGTTCCATAAGACGCTCAAAGGTGGCCGGAGCGTTACACAGACCAAATGGCATTACTGTAAACTGCCAAAGCCCATTGCCAGTTGTGAAAGCGGTCTTCTCTTTGTCTTCTGGATGGATCTGTACCTGCCAGTAGCCACTTTTCAGGTCGAGAGTGGAAAACCATTTTGCTCCAGAGAGTGTGTCCAATGTGTCATCTATTCGAGGTAAAGGGTAGCTGTCCTTCTTTGTGACATCATTAAGCCTCCGGTAATCCACGCAGAATCGAGTACTGCCGTCCTTCTTTTTCACCAGTACAACAGGCGACGCCCACGGACTTTTCGAGCTTTCGATCAAACCTTCTCTTTCCATGGTCGATATCATCTCGGCGGCCTCGTCCTGTTTAGCCAACGGAAGTCGTCTGGCAGGTTGGCGGATTGGTCTAGCATCTCCGGTGTCTATGCGGTGTTGTACTAAGTGTGTTCGACCATAGTCTCCATCCTGTGAGGCAAATATATCAGCAAACTCGCCAATGAGATTTTCCGCTATAGTTTGCTGCTCCTGATTTAGCTCACAGTCTCCGAGTATAGTCTTACATACCTCGGCCAATTTTGATGGAGAGACAGTACTTGCAGGCTCACTCTCAGCTATTGTCGAAATGGCTGCAACGGGCACACATCTTCCGATCACCTCTCCTTGTCTGAGCTTAACGGTGCACTTATTTGGGTTCATCAGTCTTACCGGCACCATGTTGTCCTTGGGCTCTGCAAGAATTTTTCCCACGACGTAACTTTTAAATTCACTTTTGTTATCTGGCTCGATGAGATAGAATCGGTGGTTCCCAGGATCACCCTCCAAACGTGTCCAAAGAACTGTGTCTGAAGAGGGCCGCAGAACTTCATCGCTTCCCAGTATTGCTCGGAGATTCACCGCGTTATCGTTTCCGTATACCATAGGGATCTCGACGGTTCGATACCTTAGCACCTGCATTCGAAGGTCAAGAATTACCTCGTGTGCCTTCATAAAGTCCACTCCAATGATGCATTCGTCGCATATGGCGGCTACCAAGAATGTATGTGAGAAGGTCAATCCCTCTAGTTGTATCTGTAGCTGCACCTCCCCGTATACTTTGGCCGCTTCTCCTGTAGTTGTCTTCAGAATGTAGCAGCTGGTGTTATGTAGCCAGGACGTCTGAACAAGGTGTCTTCGGATGATGGAGGCCGTGGCACCTGTGTCAATAGTGGCCACGCATCTTCTGTTGGCGATGATTGCCTCTACTGTCAGACTCTTGTTGCAGCGTTTTGTTTGCGAAACTTGGATGATGGTCCTGGGGGCGTCGATTCCATCAACCAACTTCTGCCCCGGCATCCTGCCAGATGCTTCTTCATTCTGTCTCCTTCTAGCGCAATGTGGGCAACCCGCTTGTCCAGCTGTGGCTCGGCACTGTCGCTGCAGGTGTCCCAGTTTGTTACAGTTCCAGCATCTCATTTGTCCCCGAGTGGTGTTCGTGTTTTGCCTTTCGATGTCGATGCGTTGACATGAGCACTCTAGACCAGCCATTTCCCTTATGCGATGGCAGCCTTGCGAAGCTTGGTCGGCTGCTTCAATTGTCAGGGCAAATGCTAGTGCTTCAGCGAGAGTCTTCTTACCTGCCATTCTTACAGCCATTTGTAGCTTTCCATCCGCAATGACATTAGTAAACGCATCGGTTGCCAACTCGTTTATTATCTCCCTGCTGGTGTTGGAATAGGACAAATTCGCTAATCGCTCGATGTCGGCTTGCAACTGTTGAAGCATCTCACCCCTTGTCTGAACTCTTCGGCGCAACTAGACCCGGTAAACTTGCTGCATGTGGTCGTCGCCAAACCTCATCTCGATGGCCTTCACCATGGCATCATAATCTGTTTGTTTTTCTTCAGGGATGGTCTGCAGCAATTCGGCAGCTGTTCCTCTGAGCGCCAGCGTGAGAGCAATTGGTTTATCTTCGTTGTCCCAGTTGTTTGTCAACGCTGCAGCTTCGAATTGTCTCTTATAAATCGGCCACGATGTTTGGCCGTCGAAGACAGGCGGCTGCATTTCTTTGCGTCGTGGACCGTCGGGCAAATATTCTCGCACTTTCTGTTTCTTAACCAACTCCAGCTCCTTAGCCAGTTGTTCTACTTCCGATTTATCTTCAGTGAATTTTTCCTCCACGCTTTCAATTCTTTGATCTACTGCCTGGAACTTTTCCTCAAAAAACGCATTCTGGGAATCAAGTTTGCTTTCTAGAGCTTTCTTCTGCTCATTGAACTTAGTATCTAGCTTTTCATCGAGAGCGTTCTTTTGTTCTTCGAAAGCATTCTTTTGTTCTTTTTGGCCGCTCTCCAGCTTCTCGAATTTGTCTTCGAGAGCGTTCTTTTGTTCTTCGAGAGCGTTCTTTTGTTCTTCGAGAGCCAAAAGAATGGCTACTCTCTATCTTTTCGAATTTCTCCAGAAGCAACTTCATGAAAGCGGGCATTTCATCGGCAGTACTTACTGTGCTTTGTTGCTGTTCTTCTTGAACTTCGAACAGCATCGTGTCTGGATGTCCACCTTCCTCGGTAATAGTGTCCTGGAGTCGGAGCAACAATTCCCTTTTGAGCCCCGAAGTCTGGAGGTTTCTTTTACCCAATTTTGCTTTTAACTCAGCTGTTGTCAATTGTTCAATTTTTCGACCCATTTTGAATTATCTCCACACAATTTTCACAACACAATCAGTTTATGTCTTATATCTGTTCCAGAAAATTCACTCGCGAATAAACAAATCACTGAAACCGTTTTTATAACTTAGTTAATTATAGCTTTATCGCACAATCAGCTTCAATGTATCCGGAATATTCCACAATCAAATTTGTATGAGTCACGGACACTGTTTACACACACGATATCTCTGGAAAATTCCACTGCAAAAATAAATTGTTTTAGTCACCGACGCTATTTACGCGCACTTTTTCTAGAAATCTCCACTTAAAAACTGTTTGCCACACTAACACTGTTCCGGAAAATTCCACTGTAGAATTAACCCGCACAATCATGAGTTTTATCCCCAATTTCTGACACCAATGTAATATTTTCGGCCTGGGGTTCGTCGAATAAAACTCAATTTCACTTTTGAAATCACACAATGAAACACTTTATTTATCAAACAAACTTACTTAAACTCAGATCACACTGTTATTCAACTTAACTATTTAGAATTCAACACTTTATTTCAACTCAATCACTTTTTACTTTATTACCGATTTTTACAAGTCCACGTTTAAAATATAACTGTCCCGTACGAGCATGTCACCGGTGTATTTATACAAAATTAAGCACCTTCTAGTACGTTCCATACCCCCTTTGGTAATTTTCCATTGGTACTCCTCCGCTGAATTCCAAGGAGGGGAAATCGAAATTCGAACTTCGAATATGACAGCTGCTGTCAGATGACTGGAATGACAGTTGGGTATGTTCATTTAGTGAATCGAGCGAGTGCGTTTGTAGAGTGAATCGATGGGTGCATTCAGGGACTCCTGCGAGTTGTTTTATTTCTTGTCGCCACATAACATTATAATATGAAATCGACTATTAATTGACGAACTCCAGGCGAAAACATTAACATATTTTTACCTCACAATTATTCAAAGGCCCTTTAGGGCCGATTTTTCAGTGCGAGATCATCCGACTTTCCGAGTTAAACCCAGAATAACCCCAGAAATAAGTTTTTCAGTGAACTAAGACCTGCGTTTAATCTCGGCTTAACTTACCAAATTTGGTGAGTTAATCTGGGATCATCTCTGGAGAACAGTATGAACTTCTTTGAATGTTTTTTTCTGCGTGGATTGTCAGTTGATTTGCACGTTGGTGGGAAAAATGACATTTGAGAATAACCCGAACTTCTTTTTCTGTGTTTTTTTATGTGAAATGAGAGCTGGGAGAGTCAATAATTTCGAGAGTCGAAGATTTCGACAACTTTTTTGATGGAGTTAGCGCTGCACTAAAAAACTCGCTGAATTAAGGGTCTAATCATAGCTATCATCGGATAGCATCATTGGAACAAATCAGTGGAACAATGGCTTCGGTTTGCTGACAAGTCATTCATAGCAATCATTGAAAATTTCTGTCTGTGCCAACAAACAGTTACAGGCGTTTGAGGTTGGAGTTGATCAGTAAAAGGAAAACTGACAGTTGAGAATAAAAAGAGAATGGAATGCTTTTCAGTGGAACAATTTTGTCGCAAAAACACAAATCAAAATCAGCTGTTCCTTGAAATCGATTTCTGTCAGTGAAATAGTAAAAGCGAGTTTACATAAAAGTTTGAACGCAATTTATGTATTTTTGTTACGGAAAAATTCAATAACAGCCAACATTGTTTGCTCAAACGTCTAAAAACATGAAAACTAATTTTTCAATGATGCAATCTGATGATAGCTATCATTAGATCCTAACTCCAGATTCGTTTTGTAACGGGATAAACAGATCTTGGTTTAAGCTGGGCTTAACTCAGCACTGAATAACTGGCCCTTAAAAGAATATAAGAATTTAACGCCGACCTAAAGCTGCCTGCAGAAGTGAAATGGGAAATTTAGTTTCCATAGTTTGCATTCAAAGTTGAGACAAAAATGTCATTCTTAGCAAATTTTATATGTAATTCTGGCACCGTGATATTCGTGACGCTTAATTTGGTTTGAAAAATGCGCAAAGTTAGCACCAACCATTAAAATTTTCAGTATTCTGGTTATTTTGGTCGCAAAGCTTACGTGTGTACAGTTAGCACTACCACTCCAAAATTTTAGTATTCAAGTATGTAATGCAATGTTTTTTTCCGCTTTTCCTACTTCACAAGTTTTACAACAAAAAATGCGTCACTCAAGTCGTTCAAAAATAAAGAACAAAATTAGTACTTTTTGCCCATGTCTTCTAAAGTAGTTGAGCCAAAAATAGTAGTAAAAAGTAGTTGACTCCACACTCTGCAGGTAGCACTACCAGTCCAAAATTTTAGTATTCAAGTATGTAATGCAATGTTTTTTGCCGCTTTTCCTACTTCACAAGTTTTACAACAAAAAATGCGTCACTCAAGTCGTTCAAAAAACTTCTGTTTAGTATTTTTCTTTAATTTTTGTAGGCCACTTTCAACGTGGATTGTCATTAAAGGAAGGAAATCAAGAATTGTACGCTGGCTTCAAAAATGCAGCCAGATCTCAGATCGGACATTTGAAATTCTCAAGACAACGTGACGTTCACAGTATTTTTCATCTAAACCCACAAGCTGAAATTGATGAATTTACCCACGCTCTGACATTTGTTTACAAATGTGAGTAAATTCATGAATTCGCCATTTCCATGCAATTTCGTTTTGGAGCTTTTACATCAGCTGATCGCTTAGGTAAATTGTTGTTGTATCTTCTTACACGTATTCACCGACACGGAAATTTAAAGGCTTTATAAAAAACGTAAACAAATGGGTGTTGGAGGGTAAGAGGGACGCAAGTTGAATATCTAGCTATTCAGTAATTTATGGTTTAAACGGAAAATGGCAGATTAAACCATCAACGGTTTAAGCCTCCACACTCTGCGTCTATGCAGACGGGATATGCCACAGCTCAATAAAAGCCCAATGCATTTGCAACGCAGTGAAAAACTCACCGTAGACCCATAAGACCTTTTAGAGATATGAATGAGACCGACCGGAGAATCGATTAAGCTAGAATCGCAATGCTGCGTGCGTACGTCAATGTGCGTTGCCATCCTTTTCCAAAACTTTACGATACTTTACGTCAAACAACGCACCTAACAATTTTGCAAAACGAAATGCCGTTTTGCGTTTTGGGGTAGGAAATTGGAAAGTATCAGCTCAAACACTTTCAATTTTTGTTAAAAGATATTTAAAAAAATATTTGCAGAGGAACGAGTAGAAAAGATGCTTTTTGAAAACGAACCAAGTTGGATAGCAATGAAAATAAAATTATTTCTGTTAATTCCATCACAAGTAAATCCAAGGTGGTGCACTCGTGTCTTTTGCATGCTTAAAACCAACAAATTGCGAGTTATCGCGAAAATTTGAATACAGAAATAGTACCGAAAAACAACACATTCTCTACTCAAACTTCTCTGCTCTACGCAAACCTGTTTTTATTCTGACTATAAACAGAAACAACACTTTTTTGTCCCCACAAAGTAGACAAGAGAACCTAATAGACCAAAGAACTATACTCACTCACCACACAATGAATGAGCATGAGGTAGTTCAACGGACGCAAATCTGCTTTTGCATTGTAGATGCGTCTACGATATTTACGTTCAAACGCAGGGTGAAGTCATGAAGTAACATTTCGCAATGCAACATTGCGTTTTGGACTCTAAGCTTTGTCCGCCGCGCCCGTCCGTCCGTATGCAAACAACTTTTAGGCCTTGCATTTTAGGCTAGAGAGCTGAATGTTGGTGAGTGGGCCTGAAGTCCAGTCCATCAGATTAAATTTGAAAACTAGTTGAATCCGCTTACAGACACGCCCACTAGTACAGGCCTGTATGTACGACTATCTCTAATTTTTAAAAATACTTTTTTCAAATTTTAGTTATGTTACAAGGGTGGTAGCGCACTAATTTGTGGAATGTAACATTGCCTTGCAATTGTCTTTGAGAAAAGAAAAAAATTGATTTTTTTAGTTAAAAAGGCGGAGATTTAGTCTGAATGTATGCAACCACCTATAGTATAAATCATTCAACAGCTATATTTTTATATCTCGCCCATTTTTTGTAGGTGTGGCAGTTTCCAATTTAGGTGGGGTAGGTTATTTTGCAATAGCGGAATTTGGGCTAGTGAAAAGAATCGAGTTCTTTTGTAGATTCCCGAGATAGAAATTGAGCCAAACCTCCCAAGAAGTAGACACACGTACTAACCACTAACCTGCGGCTCAGCACTGTATAAAGATCAAAATTTACTATACTGGATCTACAGCCAAAAAAAAGAACATTTTCAATAAACGCCTCTGCCCGTGGGCGTGGCTACCTCACGAAACTGCATTGACTTGGTTTTTTATTCGGTATTTTAGTTGGAAAACAAAAAGGCTTCATATTTTGTGTCTAAGTCTGACGGATGAAGTTTTTAAATGGGAAGAATTCTTACACTAATACCAGCTCTTGTGGCAGGTGGCAGTAACAGATACCTGCCCACGGAGGATCTAAAGATAATGTGGAGATTCATGGACGCTTTCATTTTTGACATTAAAAAATGTTAACCTCACCTACTCTTGGGGGGTAAAAAAAATGTGTGCCCAAAAGGAAAACAGATTAAATGCTCTTACACTAAAATTTTGTTGATAAAGCAGGTTGATGCCACACCCACTTTTGTTTTAAATTTGGTTCAATGTACACTGTGTAAGGGATGGTGTATTTAATGGTCTCTCTCGGAGGGCTTGTCGAGCCCTCGCGGAAGTGGAGCCGTGAAAATTTTGTTGGCACAATCGGGATTCGAACCCGGGGTCTCTTGCACTGTAGCCCAACTCACAAACTAATCCACCGCTTTGTCCACGATAAACTTTCCTATTTCGTATCACTGAAGGCTAAAAATAGGTAAAGTCAGAGCAGAATGAACAATGCACTTTCTTACATTATTTTTATTCCAAGTATTTGTTTATCTGAGTCCGATCATAAAAACAAAGTAATGTGTGTTACGTTATAGGAGAACTAATAGAACTTCTTAAAAGCCGTTAAACTGAGAAATAGCTCTTCATAAAAATATGCGAGAAGGTTAACACAAAAGGCAACATTTTAATTGTCTATTAATAATTCAATACTCTGTAAAAAAACTGTAAATAAAATTAAGCACTTAACACTTCTGAAAATTTCACCCAAGACCTTAGATAACTTCAAAGTCACCCAGCTTGATAACCCGCCTATTGATGATAAACAAAGATGTCCCAATCCCAACTCAAAAGTGAAATGAGGAAGATTGTGTGCCAAAAAATATTTATTGGCTAGTAAATTGCGTAGGTAGGTAGGTAGGTACAGGTATTTTTATATTTTTATGTATAACATAATATATGTGCATAAAAAAAATGAAAACAGCAAAATTGCTGCTTAAAAAATGTATAACTTATGCATTTAAATAAATCACAATATGTAAAAAAATGATAATGCTAGATTAATTCAGTCGATTTGGCATTTCTATTTTCCGAAGAATGACCCTCTTGATGCAATCGGTCCAAAGTTGCTCACGCTGCCGTTCCGCTGTGCTTCAATGGCCTGATAGTTTATAAACCAGAATGGCCGATTATCGATTGGGATTTGGTTGAGATGATCGATGAGTTGTTGGTCCCCATGCGCATCTAGAGGCAGTCGACTTGGGGCCACGGCTACAGCGGAGGGTGTAGATGTTTGTAAGACATTGTCGAAGCCTTGAGCGGAGCCTGATGCAGCTGCTGGTCCTGGCTGTACTGGATTGCTTGCAATTGGAACGAAGGTTTGCTCTGCATTAACAACGGGCACACCTTGTGGAGGTCGTTGAGTGGCTCCATTTGGCAATCCATCATCTGCACCAAACCGATTAGCAAGCTCAATACTTTCGGGACTTTGTGTTGGGCGATATTTGTCCTTATGTCCATTTGGTGGCCTGCTGCCGGCATACGATGGCCTCTGGCTTAAGGCACAGGCTATGCACATTACAATTGCGAGTGTGAAGGTTATCGCTTTTGCTGCCATATCTTTGGTAAACAAGTGTTGGGTATAGGAATACAAGGCTCAAGAATAAACTAAGTGAAACTTTTTCAGCTTTTGCTGATTTTAAGCGCGACCGACTAACTGGCGATTCGTTTGCTCGAGAGACTGAACTTAACTGAGCGTAATGATTTCGGTACCAGTTTATTTAAATCAACCTTAAAGGCGAAGTGATGATGATTTCAATCTTGTTCCAAGAGAGGCAAGCGTACATATACAGGTTCGATAGTGAAGCGAAAAATAAAACATTGATGAAACCTGCCGCAATGACACAGAAACTTATCTATGGGACAAAGAGAGATGAGTCGAAAGAGAGTGTTTTGCGGCTGGGGTTTTCCCACCCGTATGAATGGGTCGGCATAGCTATATGTCTTGTCGGTGCGTAATAATTATTTGCTGGCCAATTTTAGTTGGGTTCAACGATCAAACGTCAGTTACAATCGAAGTGTTTTACAAACTTCGAGAAGACCATTAAAGGAGTCGAAAATAAATGTATAATTAAATAAAATTTAAGACTAAATTTAACCGCAAATGACGTATTTATTTATTTTGGGGTGTTTTAAGATAAGTCACTCATTCCGAGAATCATTGAAACTCCTTCGGGCAACAACATTTTTAATTTATTAATTTCACTTTCAGTGAAGTACATTTAAGCCCGCATGAAGACTAATTGTATGGGTACCTGACTATAGTAGTTTTTGACATCGTGGGTAATTATCACGTTTTTCAGATAAAACCGTGACGTATAGAAAAAAGGGAAATCTCATTCATGACGAATATCTACCTTGAGTAGAGCCGAAGCAGCTTCATACATATGGGTCAACAATATTTACAATAATTAAAACTTGAATGAAAGATGGATCGAAGTGTTTAGCTGAGTCACTTTGTGCAAAAACCAAAAATAAGCAAGCGGGAATTCCAGTTTTCTGAAAATTCTGTTAATTTGCGATAATCCCCAGATGTAAACAAACACCTACAAGCCTACATTTTATTGCCTACCCTGTAGGTTTCCCGTTCATGCATCGCTCGTAAATTGTAGATTGAAGATAACAGCACTTATACCTGTGTCCCGGAATTACTTTTATATTTTTATGATGGGTATAAATGGAAGTTTATGGAGTTCAGATTTTACTCAGACCGGTTAACGATTTTTTTTTTTATTTATTACAATGGCTTTTAGTCACCCTTAGGGCTTCAAGCTTGTTAAGCAGTAGTTAATTAGAATAAAAAACAAGTAAGACAAAACTATTGTTCGCTTGTAATTAACTGGTTAACACCCGGCCCTCTTTCCTCCGTAGCTTAAATAAATTAAGTTTGTTAGTTCTATTCTAACAAAAGTTAAGTATTCTGTTAGTTTATATATATTCTTTATTCTATAGTACCTACGAAAACAATAAAAACCGGAAGAGCTAAAAAAATATTAAACGACTTTGAAAGTGTGAAATAGTTAATCCCGCGTTTTTAAGCCGCTAATAAAAGATTGCACTGATCTAAATAAAGAATAAAAAAAAGGTTGCAAGAAGTTGGGCTAAATTTCACTTTTTAATATCGTTTTCTTTCGATAGTTTAAAGTGTGAACAAATAAGCTGCTGAACATTTTTTAAATACCCTTAAAAGTGGACGGGGCTCCAATGTTACAATGTATGAAGAAACTAAGCGATTTTTTTTCTTCTTTTCTGCACTGAGGCGAGTCTACGAATAAGAAAAGCAACTTTTAAAATTGAAATCCCTTAGTTTGGGCGCTGTGCCGTATGGGAAATTTCCGGAAAAAAACACGAAAAGTAATAAGAGTATTGAGTTTCAAATTACAAACAATAAGGAATAAGGATTCTCAAGACCAGGAACGTTTTTGGGCTAAGGTCTGAGCTGAGAGTATGCACCATGCTGAGGTACTTGCACTGGATTATTAAACAAGCTTAGATGGAAGAAAGCATGCCGATGGCTGGGCTTTTAACTTCATAAGCCCAATTAAGTAGGAAAGTGCAACAATGCGTATGTCAAAGTTTCAGTTCGTCTGTGACAGATAAAAAAAACTTCCTCTATCTATCAAACTATCTAAACACCAGATAAAGTAGTGGCGGGGTTACAATGCGCTTAGGCTAATCGGTGGATACCCCCATCCCAACTGACCCCTATCAAGCTTCAAATATGTCAAGCCAAATGTCAAAAATGATAATCTCATCCAGTAAAAAAACGGGGCGTGGCAAGAACTCATTTCCAATAACATCGTAGTTTTTGTTCAAATATAGTGTCCAGATGAGGTTTCCATTTGTTAGGTGCATTTTTAAATCAAAAATTAGGTTTTTATTCAAGTAAACTTAAAAGTGGGCGTGGTAAAAATTCGTTCAGGAAATTTATTGTATACAGAAATATGTAAACATATAAGGCAAGAATTACTTATATACAAGTAAACATTTTTGACTGAAAAAATTTTTTGGTAAAACCAAACGAGTCATTGAACTAAAACTTAATGGACAAACTGAGGTTGCCTATCAAGGTACCTATGCTACCAGAATTTACAGGTAGCTATATTACGGATCTAACAGCAGTGGAAAAGACTGTCATTTGCTCTAACTCGTCCACAGACTAGGAGCGAACATGCTATCATTTTTACCGACAGTTTGAGTTTACTTACGGGATTACTTTCTGGGGCTTATAATAGTGTCCCTCGCTTGAACACATTAGAAGCATTCTTAAGGCAAAAAATAACATCTCTCTGGCGTGGGTTCTTGGCCATGTCGGAATAACAGGTAACGAGCAAGCTGACTTAGCAGCCAAAGAATTCACCAAATATCCTCTCGGCGTAACTATTCCTCATGCATATCGTTTCATTGAAAGATCTTTTTCAGCCTCTCAAGGAAAGGAAGTTGTGGAAGCATGGAAAACATGCCAAACTTTCCTGCGATATAACCACCCATCGCATAATCGTGTTCCATATTGCAAAACCTAAGAGATGACTGATTCAAACCAGGTTAGGTTAAACCTTCTTTACAACTCGACACCTGTACAGCCGAGAAGCGCCTGAGCAATGCCTTATTTGTGGAACAGCACTTACAATTTGGCATATGATGGTTGAGTGTCCTATCTCAAAACAAAACGAAGAGGGCCCTGTCTGTATTCACGAACAGCTGTCACAACTGATGAACCCTGCAAACTATTCACACTTTAAAAATAGTAACATCCCTTGACCATAAATTTGAAGAAATCTAGAACTTATAAATTTATCTGTAAAATTGTTTAGTTATATCGTTTTCGTTAAAGTATTGCGACTCTGCTTTGGAAGCTAATCGATAAAGTAGCCTCTGTAGATCGGTAGTCTTACTTTAATAGTTTACAAATTCAGTCTTTTTTGTACATTATTTTGCTTTAAATAAATAAATAAATAAACCAAACATTTCAACAACAACAAAAATATTTTCCTTTGATACGCTCTTAACATTGAATCAAAAACTGAGTTTTGGGCAAAAAGTTTTCGAAAACTCGTTTAGCCATTCACACTTCCTAAGAGCCGTCTAGTCTAAAATTCGTTTTCGTTTTTCATTTATTTTTCATATTTATTTTTAAACGTGCTTTAAAAGATCCATAAAAGATCGGAACATATCTAGAATTTTACGCTGACCTCAGAACTACAAGCTGACTTCAGGCAGGACATTCGATTTCGGAGATATTAACATCCTCCGAGATATTAACATAACAAAGTTGGGACAGCACGTAAGTGACATTCTTTGCAAATTTAATTTAAAATTCTCAAAGCAATTTGATATTCGTGACTTTCAAAGTAATTTTGAACGAAAACTACCTACTAACGAACTGGGATTTCGAAAAGAGAAAATTAACAAAATGTATGGGAAAACTCATGTTTTTGAAGAGGTTTTCGCGCGTTTTCACGAAAACACAGTTTTGAGTTCGGTGTGTAGAGAGCATTAGCTACTCCTACAAAAGTGGGCGGAGACAATAGCACCATCCCAAAAAATGGAAAAAAGAAAGAACTCATGTCTGGAATATTTGTTACAAAATTTTTTCAAGTTTCATGTACATTTACTGCACAAAACTTCATTTTCAAAAACAAAGTGGGCGTGGTCAATGCTAGAGAAACATTTACTCTGTCACCTTAGAAAGAATTACAATTACAGGCAATTGCAATACGCTGCACATCCAAAAATCCGTGAGCTTTGAAAAAAGTGTTCTTTGCACATATAAGCCTGTAGTAAGCGTGTCGGGACCTTTTCAGGTGATTCCGAACTTAGTCTTTCAAAAAAAACTCAAAACTCAAAATCTTTAGCTTTCTAGTTCAAAAATTATGAGTTGTAGCTTGTTTACGTATACGCACAAAGGGAATTGTTGCGCAAAAACGAATAGTAAGTAATTCTGAAAACTTGACAATCAATTTAATACTGATGTTAGTCGGAAAATTTTTGTCTGGGTGATCAGCAAATCAGCAGCCAATATTATTTAGCGAAACACACTGGTCACACTGCTAATTGCAATTGACAATAAAAAATTCAAATTTCAATATTACTAACTATGGCTTCGGCAATTTTGCACAATTTTTTCAGTATTTATTTGTTAAAGTTAACTACAATTGAAACTGAGAACTAAATTTTTTATATATTGTTCTTTTTTTTGCTCAAAGTAAAAAAAAATTTTTTTTTTTCGTTTTCACGATGTTTGGACAGCAATAAGATCCTTTCTTAGGTCTTTAGAAAGGTAAGATAAACAATTTATTAGGAAAACAGTATCTATGTACATGAAAAAAAAATTTATGAAGGTCACCGAAAACTTTCAACAGCTACGTTGACAATTAAAAGCAAAAGAAGAAAAACATCAAACAATTTATTAAAGAAAAAGCTAACCGAACGTATCAGCGCTGACAGACACCAGCGCTGAAATCAAACGAAGGATAACTCTTGCCAATCGCTGTTTCTTTGGGCTAAGAAGGCAATTGAGTAGCAAAGCCCTCTCTCGAGCAACTAAAGTGTCCATGTATAAGACCCTCATCATCCCAGTCCTACTTTACGGTGCAGAAGCATGGACCCTGTCAAAGGCGGATGAAAACACTTTAGGCTGCTTCGAGAGGAAAATTCTTCGGACGATTTACGGTCCCGTCTGCATAGACGGAGAGTGGAGGAGGAGATATAACATCGAACTGTACGGGCTGTACAGCGATACCGACCTAGCCAAAAGAGTCAAAACACAACGTCTACGATGGCTGGGTCATCTAGAGCGGATGGACACCAACGCTCCGGCCCGGAAAATCTTCGAATCCACACCGCAGGGACGACGCGGTAGAGGAGCACCGAGACTCAGGTGGCGCACGCAAGTGGAAGGGGACCTCAGCCAACTTCGCGTGCGAAACTGGAGACGGCTAGCTAGAGACAGAGCTGGCTGGCGAAGCTTGTTGGCTGAGGCCCAGGTCCACCCCGGACTGTAGCGCCACCTTAAGTAAGTAAGTAAGTAACCGAACGTATCGTTGTTTATTATGAGGAATGCCTCCTATGGCGGAGCTTATGGATGAACATAAGCGACGACGACAGTCTAAGAAATGGTCGTAGTTCGTCATCTTAACTAATTTTATTGAATTGTTAACTGTCTGTATTTTCTTGTGATAGAGGCCACTCCCCAATATTAACATTAGCAATGATGCGTTCCATCATATGGGCTATTTGATCCACTTTAATGTTCTCCTTCTTTTCAGAGATTGGAAAAATACTCCGACTTGGGTTATGAGCTGTGTCTATTTTCCGTTTTCTCGATTTAATGTGCATGCAATTAAAAATTAAATTAATTGACAATTAAATCAATTGCAATTATAATATTTGACGCAATTATATTTTTTAATCAATTGATTCATTTAAATTTTTTTTTATTAAAAAAATTATTGATTATTATTGGAGATTAATTTGGGGATTAATTCACTGTGTTGGGGGGTGCCCTGGCGTTGTGGTTAGTGTGTGTGCTTACTACGCTGGAGGTCTGGGTACTTTGAATCATGCCATAGACCTGAAAAAAAAGACTTGTTCTTTTTCACGGCCTCCACCTCCGAGAGGGTTTGACAAGCCCTCCGAGAGTATCAATTGTCTTGAAAAACTTCTCAAACTGCCGTTCGGATTCGGCAAAAAATTGAAGGTCCCCTTGTATGTGAAGAAATCAACACACACAGTATACAAAGTTGGCCCTGGTTCATATCGAGCTGTTGCGCCACTCTACTTACTTAATTCACTGTGTTACAAACTATGCATTAAACAAAACCTAGCGTACTGTGGGTAGTGGGGTAGTCCTTATTTTACAATTTTTTTATTTTCGTTTCGTCACCTTGTCATTTGAATTACACCTAAATACGAAGGATTGTTTTTATAATTGGATACGATCAAGAAGTCGCTAGCAGTTGTCTTTAAGAAAAGGCATCGTATGGTCCCTTAATTTCATTTAATTTTTCGTTCATTTTCAGATTTTAGTATCGATTTGACATTTTAACTGCATGTGAAGCATGAATAGAAAACTTCTCCTTGACACCTCTCATGCTCGCCAAGATTAAGCCCACCCCACACTTAAGTTGAAATAAGTAATTAACGGAAACGCACGCGTTTTTGCAGGGAAAAAAGTGTTTCAATTTGAGAAAAACATTATTATTATTTAAATAATAATAAATGAACTACATAGTATTTTTTTTTGTATTAATAACGAATTCAAAGAAATAAAGAGACATCTGGTAGCGGCCCTTAAATTTATTTAAAAAAAAGTGAAATATTTTCTGACGATATATAATCGGTATATAATCAACTTATGTTGTCGTGGTACCTCGTAAAATTAAATAAAGCTTGCTTTTATTTTCTTAGAAATAAAGACTGCTCCAACTTGGACAAACTTCGAGGCATTTGTCTGGCAAAAGAATAACGTTATACTTTCCAATTGTATTCGACGAATCTTTTCTGACTGTCAGACTGCCATCAAGTGCCTGGAATCAGTCTCTATAAAGTCTAAAGTAGCCCTAGACTGCCGATCATCTCTAAAGGAGATGTCGGAGCAGTTCAAAATTCACCTGTGTTGGGTACCTGGGCATAGCGACATTCCGGGTAACTACAACGTTGACGAACTCGCCACGTCAAGCTTGGTACTACTCTCTCAATCTAGCCTGAAAAAGACTCCTTAAGCATTCTAATTTCCACAAGCAAACTCTTGCTTAAGCTGGATGCAATAGAAGGAACGAGTTTCGGATGGACGGGTGGTAGCATCTGTATGGCGACAGGTTTTGTCAAAAAGCCAGTGTCTAAGTATGATTACGACAGACGAAGTGTAACAGATGACATTGATTTCAAAGTAAATCACTAAGGGGTCTGATGATGAAGTTCTGGCAGACTTCGAAACAACGTTGTCATCCCAGCCACTTTCAGTCGAAAGACTGTAACTTTAGTACTTGTTATCATTCCGATAACTGGGAATATTTCAATTTTTCAATCTCAAACTTCTGTTTCAAAAAAAAAAAAAATGGGTTTCCTTGAAAATTGAATATTAATAGGCCTAGCTCCCATAGCACTGGAAAATACGTCATAGAACACCATATTTTTAAATAGGTGGAAAAGGTAGAAAAACATGTAAGAAACAAAATGAAAATGGCAGACAAATGAATTTTTGTGCATGTGTATTTTTTATGCATTTTTGAAAACACTAAGAAAAACAACGAACTTACGTCATAAGAACACCTCCGTCAAATTCGCAACATTGAGAGCAAATCACACCATGTTGTCAACAACAATGTTGTCTGCCTCAAAAAAAATGTTCTTTACTAAAATCTGCCTCAACTTTTATTGACCTTAAATTTTGATGAAATTACATGACGGAACACCTTCTTAAGCTTCAGCCCTTAATGAAATTTGGCATGACCGCAATCTATCAAAACTGGTCTGCCATCAAAAGACCGTCATTTACTTTGTCAGATTTCTTCTGTTAAGGACTTAAATTTTCAACGAAAGTACCTGACAGAACACCTTTTTTAGCTTTTGTCCTAAGTGAAGTTTGGCATGATCTTAATCTATTAAAATTGGTATGCCTTAAAAAAAAACGTTATTAACTTTGTCAGACTTCACTTTAAACAGACGGCAACTGCAGTAAGTACTGTAGAACTTACTCACTGTTTACTTTTAATAAAGTCGAAGTAAACTAACTTTTTTTTTTAAGGAAAAGTGAAACTCTTTAACTACCTATGTAAACATTTAGAACTTCAATCTGTTTTTACGTCTCTTATAGATCCTCTTGATTTGCACTTAGATTACAAAATGAATATAGTTCAACAATTTACTGTTGACCTTTATAAAAATAAAAATTGTAGTGCTGTGAATGGTGCACGCTTTGATCTATTTCTTCAGTTCTATGATGCTGCTAGTGGAGAGGAATCGTTTATTAGGCAAACTAAAAACTTTAACAGCAGCCTTATTCCGCCCTGTTGGCGCTCAAATCAAAAGAAAATATTAAGGACAATTTATGTAAGCAATATGTGGCAAAACGCCACTAACGCTCGCTGCAGTCTTCTTTCTCCACTAGAGTGTGGTTGGTTTATTGACGAAAATCAGCTTAAACCAATGTGGTTTGACGGGAATGCCTTTCCCAAACGTGTAGAAAAAAAAAAACTGCAGCGACTCTGAGTCCGATAAAAATTCGGTTAAGTTTGATAGTGAAAGTGATGATGAGAAGTAACAAGTTACATTTTGCTATAGTTTTTTTTGTTACATTTTGTTATAATAGTTCTTTTTTTTTTGTAATTTTTGTGCATAATTTGTAAACATGTTGAACAAGTTTATTTTAAAATCAGGACCCTGTTAGTTATATAATATCCGTTTGTTAATTTTTTTATGGTAAATTGTTACTTTTTTAATTTAAAACACCATAACAATAATATTGTATTTTTTTATGTGTAACATTAAAATGATGAAAACATGTAAAAATGAAAAACATGTAAAATGAAAACATGTAAAAATGAAATCTGATATTTTTTCCTTCTGTGTTCTGCACAAACCTAATGTGTATATTCTATAGTGTGTAGTCATTGTCATTTATAGGTATCTTTTTGCCTAATCAGCATAGCGTATCCATGGTAAGAGGATATATTACGGGTATGTAAGGACGGTTGTAATATAGAATAGAATCTGTATGGTAAGAGGGTATGTTGATAGCTCTGTCACAAACAACATGTATTTTAAATAATCATTTGTATAATATAGAGCAAATTTATTTGTTTTAGTCAAAGATTTTTTATTTGTTCATATTGTGCACAGGTTTTGCGAAAGCAAAGGATGGTAATGAAAAAAGGTATGGAAAAGAAATAGGATTGGAAATGAGAATGGTAACTAGGTATACAACTATTATATTATGTCCAATGGCGAATAGCTACTCACAAGTTTTATCTAATTTTGTTTAAAAAAAAATTAAATAGTGTAAAATAATAACAATAATAATAAAAATAATAATAATGCAAAAATAATTCATGCATGACACACAAAAGTAAGGTCTGTCATGTTAAAAGATGCAAAATTCAAAGGCAGACCAATCAAAAAACATAAAAAAGATGACAAAATTTATTTTGTTAATAGGACAAAAAAACGTGTTTTGACGCGGCACCGATAAATATCAATTTGAAGTGTAAAAAATGTAATGGTATCTCTAAAAGCCAAGTCTAGCATAAAAACCACAAACTTTTTTTCTGTCAAACTATTTTTCGTAGATAACCAGGGGCTTAAACTAAGGTTGCAAAAAAGAAAAATACAGCTGTTTCGAGTCGCCTACTTTCCGTAATTACTTAATCGTTTTCCGAGAAGACTTAAAGTGAAGTCTGACAAAGTAAATGACGGTCTTTTGATGGCAGATCAGTTTTGATAGATTGCGGTCATGCCAAACTTCATTAAGGGTTGAAGCTTAAGAAGGTGTTCCGTCATGTAGTTTCATCAAAATTTTAGGTCAATAAAAGTTGAGAGAGACCTTAGCAAAGAACATTTTTTTTGAGGCGGAACATTGCTTCTGACAAAATGGCATGATTTGCTCTCAATGTTGCAAATTTGAGGGAGGTGTTCCTATGACAAAAGTTCGTTGTTTTTTTTAGTGTTTTCAAAAATGCATAAAAAATACACATACACAAAAATTCATTTGTCTGCCATTTACATTTTGTTTCTTACATGTTTTTCTACCTTTTCCACATATTTAAAAATAGGTGTTCTGTGACGTATTTTCCAGTGCTATGGGAGCTCGGACTAAGTAATATTTTATAAAAATTTCAGCATTCCGGATAAATTAAGGGGTTGCAAAGTACATACCGAGGATGTCCGAGCTTTCCGAGGGGCCAACATTGACTCGGGTCACTACCTTGTTGTAGCCAAGGTACGGCTGCGGATATCCCGACCAGCGCCAAGTAATGGAAATACTGTGAGGAAGTTTGACGTCGGCCGACTACAATCGCAAGAGATCGCCAGGTCCTTCTCCAACCGAGTCTCTCAAAACCTTCTACGAAGTCCTATGCAACCAGCATCAAGTATTGATAGCCAGTGGCAACATTGCCAAAATGCTATCAGAGACGCCGCCTCTGAAGTGCTGGGTTTCACACGGCGACCACAATGAAACCCCTGGTTTGACGATGAATGCCGGCAAGCACATGCAGCTAAACAGGAAGCATACAAAGCGGCGCTGCACAGAAGGACTAGAGCTGCTCGCGAGCTCTACGAGCAGAGGAGGAGAGAGGATCACCGGCTTCTCCGAAGGAAAAAGAGAGAGCACGAGAAGCGCGCGGTTGAAGAGGTAGAGAGGTGTTACAACAGGAATGAGGTAAGAAAGTTTTACCAAAGGATCAAAAGGTCCTGCCAAGGGTATAAGCTTCGAACTGAAGCCTGTAAGGACCATCAAGGGAACATCGTTGTAGAATCGCAGTCGGTGCTAAAGATTTGGAAAGACCACTTCTGCAGACTGTATAACGGCGAGGACGAACCAAATACCGCTGTCAGGCAGAACGAACCATTCAACCCGGGGGAAGACGTTACCGACGAAGCATACGAACGATACCGCCCACCCGACCTGGAGGAGGTGAAAGCAGCTGTGTCTAAGCTCAAGTGCAACAAAGCAACCGGAGCAGACAGCCTAGCTGCCGAACTTTTTAAATCCGCTGGCGATGAGCTGGTTAGGAGCATGCACCAGCTCATCTGCAAGATATGGTCGGAAGAAAGCATGCCCGACGAATCGAACCTCAGCATTGTTTGCCCGATCCTGAAGAAAGGAGACCCTCTGATTTGTGCCAACTACAGAGGCATAAGTCTTCTTAACATCGCATACAAGATCTTTTCTGCTGTACTATGTGAACGCCTGAATTGTTTGTCAACAATCTGATAGGCACATATCAGTGTGGCTTTAGGCCAGGAAAGTCCACCATCGATCAAATATTCACACTGCGGCAGATCTTGGAGAAAACCCAGGAATTCCAAATCGATACACACCACCTCTTCATCGATTTCAAGGCCGCGTATGACAGCATCTATAGAGACGAGCTATATAGCGCAATGTCTAGTTTTGGCATCCCTGCCAAACTCGTCAGTCTGTGCAGGATGACGATGGAAAATTCAAAGGTCGGCAAAGACCTCACCGACCCCTTTGATGTCAAAAAAGGATTTAGACAAGGCGACGCACTGTCATGCGACTTCTTAAATATCTTTCTTGAGAGAATTGTGCAGAACTCCCGCGCTTACACCATAGGTACAGTCTTTCAAAAGTCCGTTCATCTACTCGCATACGCAGACGACATTGACATAATCGGTAGAACAAAGCGTGATGTCAGTGAAGCCTTCGTGAGTATTGGGACGGAAGCGGCGAATATGGGTCTAGCAGTCAATGAGGGCAAAACCAAGTACATGCTTTCATCAAGAAAAGACACCCAACACCGACGTCTTGGACAAAACATCACCATCGACAGCTATAACTTTGAGGTGGTTAGGGACTTTGTCTACCTGGGTTCCGCTATCAATTCAGACAATGACACCAGCGCTGAAATCAAATGAAGGATAACTCTTGCCAATCGCTGTTTCTTTGGGCTAAGAAGGCAATTGAGTAGCAAAGCCCTCTCTCGAGCAACTAAATTGTCCCTAAAAAGTGTCACTAAAGCAACTAAAGGGTAATAAGACCCTCATCATCCCAGTCCTGCTTTACGGTGCAGAAGCATGGACCCTGTCAAAGGCGGATGAAAACACTTTAGGCTGCTTCGAGAGGAAAATTCTTCGGACGATTTACGGTCCCGTCTGCATAGACGGAGAGTGGAGGAGGAGATATAACATCGAACTGTACGGGCTGTAGCCAAAAGAGTCAAAACACAACGTTTACGATGGCTGGGTCATCTAGAGCGGATGGACACCAACGCCCCGGCCCGGAAAATCTTCGAATCCACACCGCAGGGACGGCGCGGTAGAGGAGCACCGAGACTCAGGTGGCGCACGCAAGTGGAAGGGGACCTCAGCCAACTTCGCGTGCGAAACTGGAGACGGCTAGCTAGAGACAGAGCTGGTTGGCGAAGCTTGTTGGCTGAGGCCCAGGTCCACCCCGGACTGTAGCGCCACCTTAAGTAAGTAAGTAAGTAAAGTACATACCCCTAAAAGGGGGATTTTTTTACATTCACACTTTTTGACTTAAATTATGCATAAAAACTAATTTCTGACTTTGAGTTGAAACATTTAATACCTAATAATTCATAAAAAATTTAACCCCTCGTTTAATAAGAGCGGGTAAAAACTCCCTTTATTTATCCCGAATGTTGAAATTGTTATAAAAGATTACTAAATATTCAAATTAAGAAACCATATTTTCTTGACACCAATCAAAACTAAAAGCTAGAATATAGCAAAAAAAAATTTAGGGGTATTTTTGAGTGACTTTAGGGTGAAGCCCCTATTTCTCGAGAAAAAAACCTGAAATTCGTGGTCAGCCACCCAAAAAAACTATAGTAGAGCAAAACTGGTGGTATGGCCGGAGGGTAAACAACCAAAGCCGCAAATTAACTGGAGAAAAGGTAGGAATTGGCATGCACTCTAATATTATTTATCATATTCATACGTCAATTGGCAAGCAAGCCAGTTTTGCTGCACTTTTCCGCTTGCAAAAAAGCTATATTTTCTTCTGGCCTTGAATACAGAAGCAAAACCAAAACGGCAGATTAACTTTAAAAAACTTAAATGTGCGTATTCTTAACTTCCCAAACCGAATTAATCAATTATTTTCCTTAATGAAAATGATTAAAGTTGAGCTCAACATTTTTCGAAAACACTGGAAAAAAGATTTTTGTGCTTTGTACTCGAAATAAACAAAAACAAACAACATTTTTGTCCTACTAACTCTTTTTTTATAAAAATTTCGGAGTAGGTACTTTATAGCTACTATTTAATAGATGAATAAAACACTCAAATGTTATAAAAACTATACATAAAATGAGAAACTTAGCAAGATTAGTTTTAAAAAGTTAAGAAACTAAAGTCTTTCCTTATTTCTTCTGGGTCGTTGAACGGGCACTAGAGTTGGGCACTCAATTTGTTACGCTTACATGTTGATCAATTCCCTGCTTGTCAGGCTTTGCACTTGCATATTCCACGACAATAAGCAAAAGGTTAAGTTTAAATTCCAGTTGCAAAACTTTCTTCAGTGAAAGCTTGTTTAACTTGTAACTTTGCTTCAATACCAGAAGAGCTGTGGCCTTGGATCAAAAATTGGTATGACAGTCAATTGCGCTGGAGATGGAGCTTGTACAGGTACTGTTCCCTGGTTGTTTTCTAAAGTTACGAGAACTCTTTCTGAATCAGGATCGTCATTCGAGACGTCAACATCAATCTTAGTGTTGAGCACTCCACATGCTGGGTGTCCTTGATTACTGTTTCCGATTTCTTCGAATATTGGAAAACCACGATGTGGAGGGAATCCGGCTGGGAGGTATGGCACAGGCACTACTTCGAGGGGAGTTTCGACTTTTGAACTTCCTTCACTACTGTTCAGAACAAAAGTTGAGGGCAGTACTTCAGCAGCATCCGACAGTTCAATGGCTGAATTGTTTCTTGCAGTTTTGTTGTTTGCTTTCTCTGAAAGCGAAACCTCTGTCGAGGCGTTTTCATTGCTTTCTTCATCGGTCGCGCTATCCAACTGCGCACCTGTAGACGTGATAAGTAAATCATTTTGCTCCTCTGTTGTGGAATCGTTGCTTTGACTTTCAGTTGACACGTCCACGACACGTAACTCTGCAGAAGTTTTCACTTTTAGTGCAACCATTTTATCGGAAACGGCTATTTGCGGAATAGGTTTTATAGTCTGAGGATCATTTAGCTCATCAGCTTCTAAAGTTGTTGAATCACTTAAAGAGGGTGTAGTGGTTGGTATATCAGTTGGACTTTCAGTAGAGAGCTCTGAACTTTCGCTTTCATTAGAAGGCTTTATTTTTGTATCAAGCATAGATCCTGGTGAGTATGATGCGTCACCATCACCTGAGTCTGATGAATATCGGCTATAGCGAATTTGACGAGCACTGCATGCAGTAAGAATACCGAACAGCAACACCACAACCGTTCTTAACTGAGCCATAATTTTGTTTTTTAAATATTTTCCACTTGGTCAACGTTTGCCAATAAAATAAAAACTAACTCCAGACTGAGAACATTTTTGAATTTATATCAATTCAAAGCAATATTTAAAAACTTCCCGACCCTCAAATATTTACATATGTACAATGCACGGTACCGGGGGTCGAAAATGAAATTAGTATGCACAATTGGATAAAATGATTTCAGTCGGCGTGTTCACAGCCATAGCCATATATACAGCTGGTACGTGACTTCTTTTAACTTCTGTTTAAGTGGATACTAAAAACACCTAGAACACAGTATAATCGATTGATAAATTTATAATATTTGACAATCAGAAACAATAGTTAGCCACACTATATTAATCAGAAACTGCAAGGCTGTTTCCTCACCCCATACAAAAAATTATTATAGGAAATAAATTTGTGTCGAGAAGTTTATTAAACTTAGAAGATATAATCGTACAGCGGAGGGTCCGTCATTATTTTAAAAGCTAAAAATATTAATAACTTTTACGGATTTTGTTATAAAGACGAACTCTGCTCTGTGCAACTCTTCGAAAAGATGAATGCATAGAGCACGACACGACAAGTTAGGTGCCACGATACACACTTCATCCTTAGACTCGTTGATATTGGGTGCGTTTCTTTTAACTATTCTGGCCGAAATATCTGCGGTTTTTAATTTATTCGGAATATTCCGATCATTTCGTTTTGCGTTTCTATATTCGTTCAGAATATTTGAAATGCATTCTTTCCATACCACCTCACGAGGTAGTACGAATTAGAACAATCGGAAACGCAAGTCACGCAACTAAGAAAAGGTTGCGTTTAATTTTTTAAAAACTGTACACTAAAATAGCTTTATTTAAAATCAAAATAAAAGAAGAGATTTACGGCTTCACAAAAATATATATTTTGAAAATGTCAGTATATTACCATTGTTTTTTAATATTTTTTTTTCTGTTTTCAGTCATATTTTTGGAAAATCACCCCTTCCGCCCCTCTCGACGGGGTGAATAGACCCCCCTGCCATACAGTTTTTTTTCTTATCAACCTATACGCCCTAGCTTTTTATCACACCTTTACTGAAACACCCTGTATAGAAACGTTTGAAGTTTGGAAATGCAAAGATATATGTTTTAAAAATAAATTGTATAGTTTTGGATTAAATTAGTATTAACACCATGGGATAAAACATACAAGTAAAATTATAAAAAAATAAAATCAAAATGAAACAAGACTCAAATATCGTCAAATTTAAGGACTCTAAAAGAAAAAGTAGGCAGGGGGTTGCTGGGAGGCAGCTAGCCTCTATACAAATTCAAAAATTGATAAACATAACCTCGAAGGTTATAACATGCTATAGATGTTACACTGGCATCGGCTGATATTGTCCCACTACTAAAATAGGAGGTTCTATCGTCTGGTGGAAGTAAGGATCATATTCCTATAAATATGAAAAGATTCAAATCACGTTTTTTAGAAACTTTAGCTAAATGGGATATATTTGAAAAAACTTCACAAACTCTTTCGTCAAACTTAATGGTTTCCTTCAACATAAATAAGGAAGCAGCAAATATAAAGAAAATCATCCGAACGGCGGCAGCGCAAAGTATCCCAGCATCCAAACTGTGCCGTAAGTCAAATCCGATTTGGTTCACTAACACCATTGCAAACTTAGTAAAGGAAAAACAAATCGCATGGACCAGACTTCGCCGAAATCCTACTTATACTAATTGCTTAACATACAGAAATCTTAATGCAAAAGTCAGGAAAGAATGCATCTTGGCAAAACATCACTCATCGAACAACTTTCTCAATTCGATGGATGTCAATATAGACATGAAATCTGTGTGGGGGAGAACAAGATCGCTCAGAAATAACAAGCCTCCAAGGGAATTTCCTTATGTGATTTCCAATGATACTATTTAAAGTAACCCACAAAAAATTGCTAACAATTTCTTGAACACATGGGAAAACTACAGTGCAAACCAATCCTATTCTGTCCAAATTATCAGTCACAATGAAACTTTTAACATCGAGAATATCCCCGCCACTCAAAACCGTTATCCTTACCTCACAGAAGATGTAACAAGATGTAACAACATGACCTTACAAAACGCCAGAGGCTCCACACCAGGGAGAAAACACAGTGTCCTTTTGTCTTTCGATCTAGAAAAAGCTTTCGACAGGGTAGTGGCCCCCTTTGTCATTCAGCAGCTAAATAAATGGGAGGTTCCAAAGGAAATCCTTAAAGTTGTGTGGGTGTTTCTCACAGGCCGACTGTTTACAGTAAACGTAGATGGATATAACTCTCCAACGGAACAGGTATAAAACGGAATACCCCAAGGATCACCACTGTCCGTTGTCGCGTACAATGCTTACATTAACTCATTAATACAAAAACTTACTTCACCTACTTATGAGTTAGACCTAGTAAGTGTATACGCTGACAACATATACATTTTAGCGTCGGGTGAGCCTTACGTATTGCAAAAACACTGGTTGAGGGAACACGGCAGCACGACTTTACAATATATATGTGGACCTCAAAAAAGAACATCAAAGCCTTGGACACTGCCGTAAACGAATGTTATAGAACAGCTACGAGCGCATTAATTACGACCCCCATCGTCTCACTTCGTACGAAAGCAGGTTATAACTCTTTTAGTTTGCAAGGAAAAGAGCGATATCATTGGGGACAAGAGCACTCGCTGATAACGAACACCCACTGCATTTGCTTGTTAAATCTTTCAACAGCAATCACAAATACAAACGCAAAATAAAACCAGCGATTTACAAAATGACGGAGGCTATTCTTCCAAGTTTGCCTTACATTTCGGAAGACAAATTACATGAGCTAGGTCGTAATCCAACATGGAAAAGATACACCCTTAACATCGACACCAGTATCAATACATACAAAAAGAATTCTACTTTTAATGAAATTTTTCATAAAGTACACAAAGAACTGATAGAGCATTAAAATCCCGAAAAAAAATAATTTACACCGATGGATCCTGCACTGAAGGCTCGTCCACGTATGCGGTAGTTGAGCTAAAAACCCACAATCAAACGGTCACGATACACCAAGGACTTCTACCCCATGCAGCAGGTAGCTTCATCGCGGAATTATATATATATTTAGAGTGGCGCAACAGGGGCTGAACCAGGGCCAACTTCTCAACAATGTATGCTGTGTTTGTTAATTTCTTCACATACAAGGCAACCTACAATTTTTTGCCGAATCCGAACGGCACTTTGAGAAGTTTTTCAAGACAAATGATACTCTAGGAGGGCTTGTCAAGCCCTCGCGGAGGTGGAGACCGTGAAAAAGAACAAGTCTTTTTTTTCAGGTGACGATGGCAGGATTCGAACCCAGACCTCCGGCGTTGTACACACATACCAGCACACACACTAACCACTGCGCCAAGGCACCCCCATCGCGGAATTAGCTGCCATCAATAAGGCCATCGTAATAGCTTCCAACTGGAATGAAAGAACACTAATCTTTACAGATAAACTTAGCATTCTAGAGGCATTGAAGTGGAACCAACAATTTTTTTTTTTTTTTGGTTTTGGGGCTTTTCAATTTCTTTCAGTTTTACAAAACAATCTGTTTATTAAAACTACATCAAGAAATAATTGCAGCATGGGAAAACTGTACTAGCTTTCTTCGTCTTCATCATCCACGCAACATGCACATACCATACCATAAAAGTTTCACGCGGGAAGATTGTATTAAGCTCTTCCGAATTCGGGTTGGCAAAACCTTATTTGAATGCAGGCACCTGTTTAATAGAGAATCGCCGGAAGATTGCCATGAATGCAGAAATCCGTTATCTGTATGGCATATTTTGGTGGACTGCCCGAAATCCAGATTAGTTGTGTCGGAACCCATACCCGAATTAATTGAACTCCTAAAGTTGTTAAATTTCCAATCAATTCAAAACATCAAAACTGCCAAATCCATCCATAACAAATTTAACGAAATTTAATAAAACTAAAAAAAAAACAAAATTAAGCTTCAGTAACTAACTCCAATGTAAATATAATGTTGGATTTTTTTTAACTTCTAATAATGTTTGAAAATTAACTTGCAAAAACGGCATCACATAGCTTACAAGCTCAGATGCTTTTCTCTTTATAGAGTTTTTAAATTTATTTTGTAAACTCCTATTGAATAAAATAAAAAAAATAACCTCGAGGGACTGTCGGCCGGCGGCCGGTCCCGTACCCAATCATGGTGAAGAGGGTTATAAAGAGATCTTTTGAGATGAGCTGAGGAGGCAATACAAAATTAAATAAGGTTCCAAGAATATGAAAACAATCAAAAAAAAAAAAATTAAATAGACCCCAATTTAGAAAATTCCAAATGTTTTTGCATTTCGTGCTTTTATGTTGGGCCTTACTTCCTTTCTGAGTTTGGGGCCTTATTTCCGGGGCGTTACTTACTAAAGCCAAAGTAGGCACATGAAGATGCAAAGTAGCACAGATGCATGCAAAATCTTTTCGAATGCTAAATAACTTCATTTGACATGTAATTTAATTTTCTCGATTTAGATCGAATTTTCTAACAAATCAAGCTTTTAAGATGGTAAAAGAAAAAATTAATAATTTGGTGAAAGTGAACGTTGTCGATGATGTGGATGTTCAAATTTTGAACCAGATGAAAACTTCTTTAAATTCTGTCATGTTTAACTTGGTCAGAAGGCATATTATTATCACACTTTCTCTTGCGAGTCAAGATAGGTAACGAAATTCGCTTTTTTACTTTGACTGTTATGTTATTTTTTTATAATTAACTCGCTATCAAGAGGTTATGACTACCCTTAAGATGCGTAGCACATCGTAGCGAGCAAAAAGATATTGAGGATAGAAAAGAAAAACGTAGTAGAAAAAAGTAATTCTCCTACCAACACGCAAATGCTGATAATGAGCCAAAACGGAGCATGAAAACTCTACACAGAATCATTAAAGCTTACCCCTGCAATACTGTTCTTTACCGTTTCAAAATAAGAATGAGATGTTCTTTAATAGAACTTACTACAGTGAGAAACCAACGTAACGTTTTAGCGTCAAGTGGCTGTACTGTGTGTTAATCTCTATAATAAGTCTCACATTACGAGATCAGCCCGTGAGCGCGATCGGAACTTATTAACCTGAAAGTTTTACCTGAGCTTTCAGAAGAAAGTAGAGTGTCGTGACGTAGTGGTTAGTGTGTGTACTTACTAAGCCGGAGGTCTGGGTTCGAATCCTATCACCACCCACCTGAAAAATAATAGTCGTTCTTTTTCACGGTGCCCACCTCCGCGAGGGTCTGACAAGCCCTACGAGGCTAACATTGGTCTAGAAAAACTTCTCAAAGTGCCGTTCGGATTCGCAAAAATTTTAGTTTTTTTTTGGTTTTCATCTTGTTCGTTATGTACCTACTTTATGAGACCGCGTCGACCCTTTCCCAGTATTTCTTAAGTCCAAGGGTTGTGACTCGTGAGTAAAATAAAACTAACTACACAATTGGATAACTAGTGAGATGTACACAATACATTTTTATTTAGTAATCAAATACAATTCTAGATGAGAATAAGTTGTCTTACAAAAATCTACTATTCAATCTTGTATACTTTCAAGTGTGTAGTGCAAAGTTGCCATTAAAAGTACAAGTTTTGGGTCAAAATTCTTTTGTTAATACAATAAATAAAACAACAAAAAAAATTAAAAATTTTAAACTAATTTGAGAGTGAAATAACCGCATCGCTGGTAGTTTAACTATTGTTATAAATTTAACCAATAAAGTCTGATTATCTGCACCCATTTTAGATTTAAGAGGCAATTAAAAGAAAACACATTTTTGTAAAATTAAAAGAAGTTAAGATTTTGTTTTCTTGGTTACCCGTTTAACCTGCTCAAATGCCTCAAGTTGATGACTTATTACAGGCGGCAAAGAGTGAACGCAATGAGTTTGGCTTAGCTAGGCAGTGATTGCTTAGTGTCGCAAGCTCACATTGTCATCGATCTTGTAATATAATTTTTTCACAATAGGTACGTGCTTAAAACTATATCGAATAGAAAATAGGATTAAATGATTACTTAAGTGAACTATGAACTACACTCTATCGCTGTGGCGCCGGTTTAGGTTTTGGAATTTTCGCTAACAAGGCTTGTATTTCATCCTTTTCCTTCCAGTCTTTCCATAATTCGAAGAGGTTTACTATCGACCGAACGATTTCCTGCACCTTGTCTAGATCTACGTTCAACTCTGCAAACCAAGACTTTAAATCCTTTTGCAAAATTACACACGCTATTTGCAGGCAGCCAATCGCTATCTTTAAGAGCAACATATTAGATTTATAGGACATTCCCAACTATTCAGAGCCCTTACCTGATATGGTGGATAGAGAAGACAAACATCTGTTCTCAAGGAATCGTTTATGATACGCCAAGAGAGTGTTAAGAAATTATCCTCCTGGCCTCCAATGTCTTGGACCAGTTGCAGCAGAGGCCTATATGGTTGATACACAATCAAGCAGCAGTCCAAGTTCTCTAGTAGATAGAATTCACACTCCAGGATATGATTTATTCTGTATGGGAATTCCTGTGTGTATGCGTAGCTAAATTTTGTTTTGATCACAGATTGACAAATCGAAATCAATCGAGAGTTCGAAATCACACCGAACTCCTCAACCTTCGAGGCGAGAAGGATGCATGTCGGAGCAAGAAGCAATGGATCTATGTTCTTCAAAGAGTTCCTGGCGTAGAAGCGCTTAAAGTAAACAGTCGCCGTGGCAATGACCTGTTGTCGCAGCTTCAACTGCTCCCCAAGCACTTGAATAACATTGGCGAAAAATATAAAGACCTTCTGATACTCATCTTCCGAAAGGACCTGCAAGTCAAATTGGCGCTCGCGAGCTAGATCCTGTCGGTCGAGTATCCACTGTTGAGCGTGTGAACTTTGCCAAAAATTACCGGCCATATTTACTTTACTAAACTTTTATGGTTTTCAGTTGTTTTCTTGCTGATATTTATGCAAAACTTTAGCGAACAAATGGATTTTCCCAATTGAAAAAGAAATAGAAACAAGCCTGAAGCCTGCACTGCTGCACCTGCTGCAGTAGTTCAGTCTTGCGTCAAATTCTGACAAAACGTCAAAGTCAAAGAATGAATTCAGCAAAAGAATTGAAATGAGATGGACAAAGACACAACGGAAGCGTCTAGAGCTCTTGGGTAAATAAACTGATACAGAATTGGCCCCGTTATTATTTTTTTTTTGTAATAAACAGAATAATATAATCTAAGAAAGGAAAGATCTAAAACAAAGAGAAGAAAAGGTTCCCATCACAAACGAACGAGCCAGTACGAAACACCAACCCACGAATAACACAAAGCTTCATCTATTCTCCCTTAAATTCCGAGATTTACCTTACAAATTTAAATTCTCTCGGCAAACGATTATACATAAATAAATCTCCCCATAAATCCCTTTTATGCCACCTTCAACCCTTTTCCAACACTTTTGTAACAGTTTGAAAACCGAAAAAACAAATTGAAACTGCCCACGCATGACACTTCAGAAATAGGTCATTGTCAGAAATCAGTTTTCTAATGGAATTTTTACAGCGAAAATCTTTTTTCGCTCTAAGGAAACGTCATTGCCACACCCTTTTGTGAGACACAATGACAGAAAAAAAGAGTGCTCGAGTTATATTAATCCTAAAATTGGCCGGTGAAATCACTTCAGGATTTATTTTTAGTCGTCCGCCACTAATCCCTAATTTATGGCCAGTGGAGACAAATTATTGCAAAGGAAAGTAACACTTTAACCAGCAGAGTATTCAGTATTCCATTTTTTTACCTTTATTTAAATATTGTCCATTTTATTTTTACATATTTTATATTGGGGAGAAAGGAAAACTTTGGCTGGCCCTAACAGACGCCGCCCAGAAAGCCAACTATTTTCAGGCGGACACTCCTGGACTTTTTCCAGCAAAATCTTTCCTTCATTAACAATCGGTAAAGGTAGCCACGTCATCATGTGGTCCTGGATTAAGAAAATAACTATGTGTTAAAAATTCCAATAAAAAACGAATTTGTGATTGATTTGTCATATGTGGACAGTTAAAGTGTCCATTTTAGACACTCAAACTGTTAGAAAGGGAGGCAAAAACATTAAAAGGTGAATGTGAAAAGAGCGAATGAGTTATGATGAGATTTATTTATAATTACTAGCCGAGGGTTTAGATATGCGTAAATCTCGCGATCTATACTAGATTAGTCGAAGGATTATGTTAATCGCGAGTGAATGTCAGGTGAAGACATGGAATCGCATACTTTTTCAATGTAGAATCAAAAAATTCTACCTGCGTTTACTAGGAACTTAATTTATATTTAAGTTGAACTTACATAAATTTAGGAGCTTCAAATTCAATATTTAACCAGAAACTGTATTCAGGGATCAGCTAATTTTGGTTTATCACAGGATTAACTCTTTAGATGAAGATTAAATTTTTGCAGACTTCAACTCATTCGCTCAAACATAGTTCCTTGGAAATTGCCTCACCTTGATTGAGCAAGAAAAAAAAGGTTAGAATCAATAAGCTCAACTCGATTGGTGCAAGCCATGATAACTTAAATAAAAAATATATTTAACGTAATTTAGATTCTTAGAACAGAAAATAACCACTTTTGAACTTCACAGTTATTCCACAAGTTAGTAAGGACAAAATGCTTAATTATTGCCTTAGTTTTTTAGTAAAAAAATAAAAATTCCCGCAATTAATACTATGTCTCCACATACAATTAAAAGAAGATTGGCGGGAGACGATTAAGAATAAATCCTAAAGTGGTTCCATCGGACAAATATCGGATTAATTTGACACGAAAACTCTGTTTCTGTAATTTTGGCTCTCAAAAGAGAGTGGCGATGTCATTTCCCAGGAGCGAAAAACGATATCCTCAGTAAAAGTGACAATAGAAAACGTACTTGTGACAGATCTGTCGTAAAGGGACAGTTTCAGTTCCTTCTTTGATTCTCAAATTGTTACAAAGATGCAGAAAATAGGTTTGTGAATATGGTGAATGGGATTTATGAGAGGATTTATTTTTAATCGCTTGCCGAGAGGATTTAAATTTGTATGGTGAATCGCATGATTTGTAGAGGATTTACTAGAATTTTATATAAATCGAGGATTAGTGCTCCGTGGTGACATGGTATAAAATCATACAAACATTTAACAAAGAAAAAATTCAGATAAGAGCATTTTGAATAAAGTTGAGTTGTATTTTTTGTTAGGCCCTGCAGTAGTCTCCCCCATTAAGGAACACTTGCTTTGGCGAGACTGTACGGTTTGTGTCCGATACTTACACAATTCCTAATATGTGTATGGCATGGTCAAATTTGTTACTCCGCTGCCCTTATACAATTCCCAGAGTACCCTTGCGGGAACTATTCTTTTCTCCTCTTCTTAAACTTGTTTTCGCCTCGTGCCTGGTTTGGTTCAATCAATCATTTTGTTTCTGTTGCCGCTTATCAGAAGGGTCACGGAGCAAGGGCGGCTAAAAGGACCTGGTATCGTTCTTTATCCTCCGCCACCCAAGGCGCGACCCTCCAAGCCGGTCTCGGAGATGTTCTTTAACTGATCACCCCACCTGCTTCTTGGTATCGGAGCTAAATGGCTCCTAAAAGCTAAAAAAATTACATTCATTCATTTATTCATTAGAACTGACGCGGAGCAAGGGCGGCAGTAAATGGTCCTTCTATATTTTTCGATCCTCTGCCACCCACTCAAGAGACACAGGCGCGACCCCAAGCAGGTTTCGCAGATGTTCTTCTTGTGATTAGGTATCACACCACGGTTCGCATCTTAGCAAGCATGACCTGTCTAGGAAGTCTGTTCGGAGGCACGCGCAAAGGTGGCATAACGTGAATATTAATATCTGTTTTCGTCATCTGTTTTCTTTACTTTAATGTTGGTTTGTCATGGTTTGCCCATTTATTTCTTGGGGTACTGGATCGACTGTTAGCAAAGTTTCCCTGAAATTAATCTGGTTCCGAAGAGAGTTTACCAATCAAGCAGTTCTTATTCTTTCCTTGCTTTTTGCCCACTTAAATTAGTCCATGAGAGAATTTGCTAAAGACTCGAGTTTGCCTCATGACATTCTATAGAACTTGTGAGTCCTTTGAATAAGGCAAAGACTTGTCTGTCTGAATAGATTAAAAATAGCTACATGATATTTATTTTACACCAAGTTCGCTTTCAAGCAGAGTACATACAACTAGGGTTTAATGCTAAATGCTATCACTACACGTAAAATTGGCTAATATTACCTTAACACCTATGATTAATACTTATAAGTTTATGCACAGATATTACCTAAAAGTGAGGGAGGCAAACTTTGCCCGCAAAAAGCTCGGAGACAACCGTAATCCACAGAGCTAGAACGAACATAATGTACGAGATTCCGATTTTAAAGGTGTTTGGCAGCTGGTAAGCTTGTCCACCGATTTCATCGATGTGGAAGCCTAGCGGAAATATCACTGCTGCCAGGCAAAACAGAACCATAGCCGTGAATCCCACCCATCTGGCGTAAGGAATGACATTGCGGTCCCATGTACTGGATGCCAATAGTATCACAGTTGTGGTAACGCAAATACACCCCACAAATATGCACACCAATGCCAGGAGCCACTCAATTTGCAGCTCGGGAGTGAAACAAACCTGTGGCCTATTGTACAAGGTCATGCAAGTCCACATTAGCCCAAGCCGGATGTCGCCTTGGAGTAAACAGTCCAATAAGACAAGTTAAAATGGTATTTTGTAGGAAATTTTTAGGCGAGGTACCTGCTTCTTCTGTGACTATCCAATCGGGCATCGCCAAACTCACAATTGCGAATACGTCTGCGGCCATAAATAGCGTTGCACTTATTGTTGTGAGCTTATCCATTGTTTTTCACTATAAAGATTTCACTCTAGTCCATGGAAGTAATTTTATTTCAATTAACACTTTGCCTTGGCAAAAATAAGAAAAAATTACCAAAAGCAGGTAAACATGCTTAAGGGGTTTGTTTCATTTACAGGTCGGAGTTCAACTGTGGGTATTGAAGTTCTGTTTCTTTAGAACATGCGTTGTTGTTGTCATGTACGAAAGATTTTGTCGTTTTTCATTGGTTTTACTCAAGGAAGCACTGACATTATTCTGATTATTATATACAAAGATATAGTGAATGTACTTAACCGTTTTAACACCAATTCAGAATCTAAATTCTGAGCATTTCTATTTCAAAATCGAATCGATGGTTTCACTGCGAAAATAATCTAGATTTTGTTGACTTTTCGGTCAATTGAACACCAGCCGTCCAAATTGTCACTCTTGCCACAAGTAAAATAATTTTAAATAAGTAAAATAAACATTTTTAAAAAGCTAAACGAGCTCTGAAAAATAATCATCTCACAGTTAAAATGATTAAACGAAACTATGTCTCTTTTTTTTATAAACAAACTTCATCAGTTGTCTCGTCTTCTTTTGATTATAAAAAAAAGTGCGTTTGCTTTTATAATCGTGATTTTTAAAAAATATAATAGGGTGTTTCCACCGTACGTAACACAGAGATTAACGTAGGAAGATTAACAATTTATCCCAAAGTGTTTCCACCATAAACAAGAAGATTAACTTGGCATTACACTTTAACGTTATGCTTTTTGATATTTTCCAGTGACGTCCTGTTGTGCAGATCGTCACGTCGTCTGCGCATTTCCTCGAAAACGTGAGTTGTTTTTTTTGCTCCCGCATAAGTAGAAATTTGTGACTACTAATGTTAAGTTTCCACTTGTCGATTTGTAATTGACAAACGACGTATTTTTAGGTTATATAGAAAAATTGACACGTGGAAATGGAGTGTCTTTGAATTGACGTACGAATTGGCTTACGCTTTGCCAATTGTGTCTTTAATTGACAAAGAGGAGAACTGTTAAAGTTTGTCAATAAATTACTGAATAACTAGATATTCAACTTCGGACATGTAAAAGCTTTGCCCACAAGCTGCCCATTCTCCACCCACTCTTACCCATTCTCCGACATTTGTTTACAAATGTGAGTAAATTCATGAATTCGTCATTTTCATGCAATTTCGTTTTGCAGCTTTTACATCAGCTGATCGCGTAAGGTAAATTGTTGTTGTATCTTCTTACACGTATTCACCGACACGGAAATTTAAAGCTTCAAAAAAGCTTTAAAGGCTTTATAAAAAACGTAAACAAATGGGTGTTGGAGGGTAAGAGGGGCAAGTTGAATATCTAGTTATTCAGTAATTTGTGATTCATAGACAAGTGGAAACCTAGCATAAGGTAAAATTAAAAAGTCTAGCGTCACTACGCCGTCATTTTTGTATTATTTTTTTGTCGATAATTTTCCAGCTACGGGTTTGAAGCCATTTTTTGACAAAGAAAAGTCAATTTAGTCATAGCTTAGATATCCATAAAGTATTTCACTAAAATGACCGTATTGAAACTGTATTATAACTTCAATGTGTTACTTTTCTTTCGGCTATGTATTGGCTTCACAATTAAAAACCGGAGTGAAATCTACGATTTACCGTAAAAATCTAAATCCTCTCGGCAAGCGATTAAAAATAAATCCTTTTATAAATCCCATTCGATGTCACTAAGAAATGGCAAATATGAAATCATACGTCAAGTTAATCTTCTCGTTTCTGGCGGACACACTTTGGAATCATTTTTTAATCTTTCTACGATAATCTGTTTTATTTGCGAAAACACCCTATTAGGGCAAAGCGACTTATACGCCATTCACATTGAATCAAAAACTGCGTTTTTGGCAAAAAGTTTACACAAAACCGTTTAGTCATTCACACTTCTGAACGGGAACTGGGTTTTGTTTTTGTTTGTCTGTAGTACATCAATTGTCATAATTTTAGCCCAAATTTATTTTCAAGGGGCTTTTAAAGGTCATTGAAAGAAGGGAATATATCAAGAATTGTACATTGGTCTAAAATATTTAAGCGGTTTTCAGATTAAGCCTTCGGGGCGAAAATGAAATTCTTTAAAAATTAAATTTGTATTTCTCTACGACAACGTGATACTCGTGACATTCATAATGGTTTTGAGCAAAAACTACAAAAAACTAGGGGGTTACAAAGAAAATTAATAAAATAAAATAAAATAACAGAAAATTAATAAAAATATTTGGGAAAGCTCATGTTTTTGATGAAGGTTATGTGAGTTTACACAAAAACTTAGTTTATGATCCAGTATGACAAGGCTATTAGTTTTCATTGTCTTAATATTTAAACCAAAAGGTTGGTAAGAGAAAGTAGGTGCACAAATGTAATTGCTTAATGATTTCATGGCATCTAAAAAAGTCCATCACGGCAAACAGGTTTATGTATTGTAATATTTTCGGCCTGGGGTTCGTTGAATAAAACTCAATTTCACTTTTATAATCACACAATGAAACACTTTATTTATCAAACAAACTTATTTAAACTCAGATCACACTGTTATTCAACTTTACTATTTAGAATTCAACACTTTATTTCAACTCAATCACTTTTTACTTTATTACCGATTTTCACAAGTCCACGTTTAAATTATAACTGTCTCATACGAGCCTGCCACCCGTGCATTTATACAAAATTAAGCACCTTCTAGTACGTTCCATACCCCCTTTGGTAATTTTCCACTGGTACTCCTCCGCTGAATTCCAAGGAGGGGAAATCGAAATTCGAACTTCGAATATGACAGCTGCTGTCAGATGACTGGAATGACAGTTGGGTATGTTCGTTTAGTGAATCGAGCGGGTGCGTCTGTAGAGCGAATCGATGGGACTCCTGCGAGTTGTTTTATTTCTTGTCGCCACATAACATTGCCCCCCTCTTAGTTTTGTTCGTCCCGAACAAGTACGTCATCATTGCTTCCGTGGTAGCGATGTAGGCGATCAACATGGACAACTTTCATTTTCGCTCTTGGTCCTCTTTGGATTCGGAATACGACATCATTAATTCGCGTTACAACTTGGTAGGGACCTTCCCAATCCTTCTGAAGCTTTGGCGATCTTCCCTTTTTACGATGTGGGTTGTAGAGCCATACCAGATCTCCCTCGTTGAACTCGGGTGCCGTTGCTCGCGCATCGTATCTCGTCTTCATGCGGTCGCTTGCAACTTTTATATTGCTTCTGGTTCTCTGGTGGATGTCATTAATCCTTTCTCTAAGGTCAACCACGTAGTCCTCCTCGGATGTGGGTTCTTCAGTGGGAAATCCGAATTTAAGCTCACTGGGTAGCCTGGCAGTTCGGCCAAATAAAACTTCAGATGGAGTATATCCAGTTGTACTGTGAATAGCATTCCGGTAGGCCATAAGGAATAAAGGTATTCGCCGATCCCAATCCCGTTGATTCTCGTCCACGACTTTAGAGAGATGTTCCTTCAGCGTCTTGTTGAAGCGTTCCACCATTCCATCTGATTGTGGGTGAAGAGGTGTGGTCCGTGTCTTCTGTAGTCCGATTGCTGCGCATACCTCCTGGAATATCTTCGACTCGAAGTTTCTTCCCTGGTCGGAATGTAATTCCATTGGCACTCCGAACCTGCACACCCAGTGGTCGACAACGGTTTTCGCTTCTTGATTTGGGATCGCAAATGCCTCGGACCACTTGCTGAAGTAATCGGCAATAACCAGGATGTAACGATTACCGCTTTCAGTTTCCGGAAACGGTCCTGCGATGTCGACGGCGATCCTTTCAAAGGGAGCACCCACATTGTACTGGTTCATTTTACCCCTGGTTTTGACTTTGGGTCCCTTACTAGCAGCACAAGTAGAACACTTCCGACACCAACTCTCAACGTCCCTTCTTGCACTCAGCCAATAAAAACGTTCCCGTACTTTTTCCAGGGTTTTGTTGATGCCCAAGTGCCCACCAGACACTCCATCGTGCATTTCCCGTAGAATCTCCTGGACTTTCGACCGTGGAACCACAAGCTGCATCTTAAAGGATTTTCCATCCGGCATTTCCCATTTTCTTCGCAGAACGCCATCTTGTACATGGAGAGAGTCCCACTGCGCCCAATATGCCTTTAATGTGGGACTTCTGTCGGATATATCCCTTGCGCTCGGTTTCTCCATAGATTCCTTCCATGCAAGGATTGGCTCAATGTCAGGGTCTTCTTGTTGTGCGTTGCGAAGTTCCTCAGTACTCCAGCCTTCTGCAGGTTCGGCTCTTACTCGCTGGACAGTACATTCGTCCTTTTCCTCCTGTCGCACGCAATGCTTACAATTGGGCTCACATGGTCTCCGGGATAATGCGTCCGCGTTGCAGTGCAGTCTTCCTTTGCGATGTTGTATCTCGAAGTCATAAGCCTGCAATCGCTCGATCCATCTTGCGACTTGTCCCTCAGGATTTTTAAACTGCAGTAACCATTTGAGCGCGGCGTGGTCGGTACGCAAGATGAACTTCTGGCCGCTCAGGTACTTCTGGAAATGTTTCGTCGCCAGTATTAAAGCAAGGAGTTCTCGTCTGGTAACACAATAATTTCTCTCTGGTCGGGTAAGCACTTTGCTGAAGTATGCTACGACTTTCTCCTGCCCATCGTGTAACTGCGACAATACTGCGCCAACACCCACATTGCTAGCGTCTGCGTCCACAATAAATGTCTTGCCGGAGATGGGGTAAGCTAGTACCGGTGCTTCGCAAAGTCGCTGCTTCAGATGCTGAAAGCTTCTTTCGCACTCACCTGACCATTTAAATTGTCTTCCTTTCTCAGTGAGCTGGTGCAGACACTTTGCAATCCCGGCGAAATCTTTGACGAACCTCCTGTAGTACGTAGCTAGACCGAGAAAGCTCCTTAGCTGGTGTTTGTCCTTGGGAACTGGCCAACTTCTCACAGCTTCGATTTTCTCTGGATCCGTCTTCACGCCATCCGTCGATATCACATGCCCCAGATACTTTACTTTTGCTCTGAAGAGCGCACACTTCTTTGGATTGAGCTTTAAGTGTGCTGCTCGAAGTCGTGAGAAGACCTCCCTCAAGTTGTCGCGATGTTCTGCAAACGTCTTTCCCAAAACGATGACGTCATCCAAATATACCAGGCAGGTTTTCCACGTCAGACCATGTAAGACACGTTCCATAAGACGCTCAAAGGTGGCCGGAGCGTTACACAGACCAAATGGCATTACTGTAAACTGCCAAAGCCCATTGCCAGTTGTGAAAGCGGTCTTCTCTTTGTCTTCTGGATGGATCTGTACCTGCCAGTAGCCACTTTTCAGGTCGAGAGTGGAAAACCATTTTGCTCCAGAGAGTGTGTCCAATGTGTCATCTATTCGAGGTAAAGGGTAGCTGTCCTTCTTTGTGACATCATTAAGCCTCCGGTAATCCACGCAGAATCGAGTACTGCCGTCCTTCTTTTTCACCAGTACAACAGGCGACGCCCACGGACTTTTCGAGCTTTCGATCAAACCTTCTCTTTCCATGGTCGATATCATCTCGGCGGCCTCGTCCTGTTTAGCCAACGGAAGTCGTCTGGCAGGTTGGCGGATTGGTCTAGCATCTCCGGTGTCTATCCGGTGTTGTACTAAGTGTGTTCGACCATAGTCTCCATCCTGTGAGGCAAATATATCAGCAAACTCGCCAATTAGATTTTCCGCTATGGTTTGCTGCTCCTGATTTAGCTCACAGTCTCCGAGTATAGTCTTACATACCTCGGACAATTTTGATGGAGAGACAGGACTTGCAGGCTCACTCTCAGCTATTGTCGAAATGGCTGCAACGGGCACACATCTTCCGATCACCTCTCCTTTTCTGAGCTTAACGGTGCGCTTATTTGGGTTCATCAGTCTTACCGGCACCATGTTATCCCTGGGCTCTGCAAGAATTTTTCCCACGACGTAACTTTTAAATTCACTTTTGTTATCTGGCTCGATGAGATAGAATCGGTGGTTCCCAGGATCACCCTCCAAACGTGTCCAAAGAACTGTCTCTGAAGAGGGCCGCAGAACTTCATCGCCTCCCAGTATTGCTCGAAGATTCACAGCGTTGTCGTTTCCGTATACCATAGGGATCTCGACGGTTCGATACCTTAGCACCTGCATTCGAAGGTCAAGAATTACCTCGTGTGCCTTCATGAAGTCCACTCCAATGATGCATTCGTCGCATATGTCGGCTACCAAGAATGCATGTGAGAAGGTCAATCCCTCTAGTTGTATCTGTAGCTGCACCTCCCCGTATACTTTCGCCGCTTCTCCTGTAGCTGTCTTCAGACTGTAGCAGCTGGTGTTATGTAGCCATGACGTCTGAACAAGGTCTCTTCGGATGATGGAGGCCGTGGCACCTGTGTCGATAGTGGCCACACATTTTCTGTTGCCAATAAGTGCCTTCACTGTAAGACTCCTGTTGCAGCGTTTTGTTTGCGAGACTTGGATGATGGTCCTGGGGGCGTCGATTCCATCAACCAACTTCTGCCCCGCGAAGTTGGTTCTTAGGCGTTTCCCGACTGCTGTTGCTCCGAAACTTGTCCAGCAGGTTGAACGTTGTCCCTGCCAGATGCTTCTTCATTTTGCCTTCTTCTAGCGCAATGTGGGCAGCTTGTTTGTCTAGGTGGAGCTCTGCACTGTCGCTGTAGGTGTCCCAACTTGTTGCAATTCCAGCACCTTATTTGTCCTCGACCGCTATTCGTGTTTTGTCTCTCCATTTCCACGCGCTGACATGAGCATTCTAGCGTAGCCATTTCCCTTATGCGATGGCTACCTTGCGAAGCTTGGTCTGCAGCTTCCATTGTCAGGGCGAATGCTAGTGCTTCAGCGAGAGTCTTCTTACCTGCCATTCTTACAGCCATTTGTAGCTTTCCATCCGCAATGGCATTGGTAAACGCATCGGTTGCCAACTCGTTTATTATCTCCCTGCTGGTGTTGGGATAAGACAAATTCGCTAATCGCTCGATGTCGGCTTGCAACTGTTGAAGCGTCTCACCCCTTGTCTGAACTCTTCGGCGCAACTGGACCCGGTAAACTTGTTGCATGTGGTCGTCGCCAAACCTCATCTCGATGGCCTTCACCATGGCATCATAATCTTTTTGTTTTTCTTCAGGGATGGTCTGCAGCAGTTCGGCAGCTGTTCCTCTGAGCGCAAGCGTGAGAGCAATTGATTTATCTTCGTTGTCCCAGTTGTTTGTCAACGCTGCAGCTTCGAATTGTCTCCTATAAATCGGCCACGATGTTTGGCCATCGAAGACAGGCGGCTGCATTTCTTTGCGTCGTGGACCGTCGGGCAAATATTCTCGCACTTTCTGCTTCTTAACTAGCTCCAGCTCCTTAGCCAGTTGTTCAACTTCCGATTTGACTTCAGTGAATTTTTCCTCCACGCTTTCAATTCTTTGATCTACTGCCTGGAACTTTTCCTCAAAAAACGCATTCTGGGAATCAAGTTTGCTTTCTAGAGCTTTCTTCTGCTCATCGAACTTAGTATCTAGCTTTTCATCGAGAGCGTTCTTTTGTTCTTCGAGAGCGTTCTTTTGTTCTTCGAAAGCATTCTTTTCTTCTTTTTGGCCGCTCTCCAGCTTCTCGAATTTGTCTTCGAGAGCGTTCTTTTGTTCTTCGAGAGCATTCTTTTGGCTACTCTCCATCTTTTCGAATTTCTCCAGAAGCAACTTCATGAAAGCGGGCATTTCATCGGCAGTACTTACTGTGCTTTGTTGCTGTTCTTCTTGAACTTCGAACAGCATCGTGTCTGGATGTCCACCTTCCTCGGTAATAGCGTCCTGGAGTCGGAGCAACAATTCCCTTTTGAGCCCCGAAGTCTGGAGGTTTCTTTTACCCAATTCCGCTTTTAACTCAGCTGTTGTCAATTGTTCAATTTTTCGACCCATTTTGAATTGTCTTCACACAATTTTCACAACACAATCAGTTTATGTCTTATATCGGTTCCAGAAAATTCACTCGCGAATAAACAAATCACTGAAACCGTTTTTATAACTTAGTTAATTATAGCTTTATCGCACAATCAGCTTCAATGTATCCAGAATATTCCACAATCAAATTTGTATGAGTCACCGACACTGTTTACACACACGATATCTCTGGAAAATTCCACTGCACAAATAAATCGTTTTAGTCACTTAGTCACCGACGCTATTTACGCGCACTTTTTCTAGAAATCTCCACTTAAAACGGTTTGACACACTAACACTGTTCCGGAAAATTCCACTGTAGAATTTACCCGCACAATTATGAGTTTTATCCCCAATTTCTGACACCAATGTAATATTTTCGGCCTGGGGTTCGTTGAATAAAACTCAATTTCACTTTTATAATCACACAATGAAACACTTTATTTATCAAACAAACTTATTTAAACTCAGATCACACTGTTATTCAACTTTACTATTTAGAATTCAACACTTTATTTCAACTCAATCACTTTTTACTTTATTACCGATTTTCACAAGTCCACGTTTAAATTATAACTGTCTCATACGAGCCTGCCACCCGTGCATTTATACAAAATTAAGCACCTTCTAGTACGTTCCATACCCCCTTTGGTAATTTTCCACTGGTACTCCTCCGCTGAATTCCAAGGAGGGGAAATCGAAATTCGAACTTCGAATATGACAGCTGCTGTCAGATGACTGGAATGACAGTTGGGTATGTTCGTTTAGTGAATCGAGCGGGTGCGTCTGTAGAGCGAATCGATGGGACTCCTGCGAGTTGTTTTATTTCTTGTCGCCACATAACAGTATTAAAGAATTAAAACAAGTGGGAACGTGCAACAGTGCGTAAGCTTCAGTCCGTCTGCGACGGTTTGCAAAATACCCGACCCTACCAAAAAGAAACCTGCCTCGCCTCCAAAAAGTGGGCGGTATGTAAAAATACAACTGTGGAATGCTTAACGCTAGGTGGTTGCATACATTTTGGACTAAAACCCCGTAATTTTAACAAAAAAAACATCACTTTTTTCCACGCCCACAAAAGACAGGGCGGAGACATATACACCCGTTGACAGCTAATTTCAACCGATTCCGAGTTTAAATCGAAATATGGATTTCCTTAGTCAACTATCAAAATGTTAACTTTTATTTGTTAGGCTCAAAAAATTTGAGCTTTGCACAGGATTTTAAGATAACGGTAACAAATGCGGGTTTTTAAATTTGCAAAAAGTTAAGTTAGAAACGACATGGTTGGAAAACCCTGAAAATGTTAGAAATCTCTTCACACGTTTTATACACAATCCGAATTTCATTACAATCGGTATAACCGTTATGATACCAGAATACATTATAATGAAAAATAATTTTCGAAATGTTTTTGTAATTTTCGAGCTTTAGGCTTTTTGAATAAATTGATTAAAAAGTTATGACCTTAAACACGTTGCAAAACGGCACATATTTTCCACTCTTTACTTCTTAAATCCTTTTCAATATTTTGTAAAAAATTGATTTGATTATGAGAATTCAATACTTGTTTAGTGTAATGCATTTTTTTTTTTGTGTCTGTAAACTTTTAAAGATAAGTGCCAGACTTTTTGTCTTTTTTACCATCAAAATTCGAACTGTAATTGAATCGTTCAGTCTTTTACAACGTGTTTCAATTTGGAAACAATAGAGAATAGACGTGTCATAGCCTTTAAAAGGCATATTACTGTATTAGGTTTAAAGTAAAAGCATTTTGAAATACAAGAAGTTAGCACTACACAAAGGTGAGACGCTAACGAAATCGCAAATTAAAGTCAGATATTAGTGCAAAAAAAAACATACAAAACTGTTCGTAAATGAAGAGATCCACCTCTGGACTAATCGTGAGATCATAAGCATCAGACGTTCTATTTTTTTTTGTGAGAAACAGAAAAACGCAGCGACATATATTGTTATGTGGCGACAAGAAATAAAACAACTCGCAGGAGTCCCTGAATGCACCCATCGATCCGCTCTACAGACGCACCCGCTCGATTCACTAAACGAACATACCCAACTGTCATTCCAGTCATCTGACAGCAGCTGTCATATTCGAAGTTCGAATTTCGATTTCCCCTCCTTGGAATTCAGCGGAGGAGTACCAGTGGAAAATTACCAAAGGGGGTATGGAACGTACTAGAAGGTGCTTAATTTTGTATAAATACACGGGTGGCAGGCTCGTACGAGACAGTTATATTTTAAACGTGGACTTGTGAAAATCGGTAATAAAGTAAAAAGTGATTGAGTTGAAATAAAGTGTTGAATTCTAAATAGTAAAGTTGAATAACAGTGTGATCTGAGTTTAAATAAGTTTGTTTGATAAATAAAGTGTTTCATTGTGTGATTATAAAAATGAAATTGAGTTTTATTTGACGAACCGCAGGCCGAAAATATTACATTGGTGTCAGAAGTGGGATAAAACTCATAATTGTGCGGGTTAATTCTACAGTGGAATTTTCCGGAACAGTTGGAATTTCCCAGAGATATCGTGTGTGTAAACAGTGTCCGTGACTCATACGAATTTGATTGTGGAATATTCCGGATACATTGAAGCTGATTGTGCGATAAAGCTATAATTAACTAAGTTATAAAAACGGTTTCAGTGATTTGTTTATTCGCGAGTGAATTTTCTCGAACAGATATAAGACATAAACTGATTGTGTTGTGAAAATTGTGTGAAGACAATTCAAAATGGGTCGAAAAATTGAACAATTGACAACAGCTGAGTTAAAAGCGGAATTGGGTAAAATAAACCTCCAGACTTCGGGGCTCAAAAGGGAATTGTTGCTCCGACTCCAGGACGCTATTACCGAGGAAGGTGGACATCCAGAAACGATGCTGTTCGAAGTTCAAGAAGAACAGCAACAAACCACAGTAAGTACTGCCGATGAAATGCCCGCTTTCATGAAGTTGCTTCTGGAGAAATTCGAAAAGATGGAGAGTAGCCAAAAGAATGCTCTCGAAGAACAAAAGATCGCTCTCGAAGAACAAAAGAACGCTCTCGAAGACAAATTCGAGAAGCTGGAGAGCGGCCAAAAAGAACAAAAGAATGCTTTCGAAGAACAAAAGAACGCTCTCGAAGAACAAAAGAACGCTCTCGATGAAAAGCTAGATACTAAGTTCGATGAGCAGAAGAAAGCTCTAGAAAGCAAACTTGATTCCCAGAATGCATTTTTTGAGGAAAAGTTCCAGGCAGTAGATCAAAGAATTGAAAGCGTGGAGGAAAAATTCACTGAAGTCAAATCGTTGAATTTGTTGAAGTTGAACAACTGGCTAAGGAGCTGGAGCTAGTTAAGAAACAGAAAGTGCGAGAATATTTGCCCGACGGTCCACGACGCAAAGAAATGCAGCCGCCTGTCTTCGATGGCCAAACATCGTGGCCGATTTATAGGAGACAATTCGAAGCTGCAGCGTTGACAAACAACTGGGACAACGAAGATAAATCAATTGCTCTCACGCTTGCGCTCAGAGGAACAGCTGCCGAACTGCTGCAGACCATCCCTGAAGAAAAACAAAAAGATTATGATGCCATGGTGAAGGCCATCGAGATGAGGTTTGGCGACGACCACATGCAACAAGTTTACCGGGTCCAGTTGCGCCGAAGAGTTCAGACAAGGGGTGAGACGCTTCAACAGTTGCAAGCCGACATCGAGCGATTAGCGAATTTGTCTTATCCCAACAGCAGGGAGATAATAAACGAGTTGGCAACCGATGCGTTTACCAATGCCATTGCGGATGGAAAGCTACAAATGGCTGTAAGAATGGCAGGTAAGAAGACTCTCGCTGAAGCACTAGCATTCGCCCTGACAATGGAAGCTGCAGACCAAGCTTCGCAAGGTGGCCATCGCATAAGGGAAATGGCTACGCTAGAATGCTCATGTCAGCGCGTGGAAATGGAGAGACAAAACACGAATAGCGGTCGAGGACAAATAAGGTGCTGGAATTGCAACAAGTTGGGACACCTACAGCGACAGTGCAGAGCTCCACCTAGACAAACAAGCTGCCCACATTGCGCTAGAAGAAGGCAAAATGAAGAAGCATCTGGCAGGGACAACGTTCAACCTGCTGGACAAGTTTCGGAGCAACAGCAGTCGGGAAACGCCTAAGAACCAACTTCGCAGGGCAGAAGTTGGTTGATGGAATCGACGCCCCCAGGACCATCATCCAAGTCTCGCAAACAAAACGCTGCAACAGGAGTCTTACTGTGAAGGCAATTATTGGCAACAGAAATTGTGTGGCCACTATCGACACAGGTGCCACGGCCTCCATCATCCGAAGAGACCTTGTTCACGTCATGGCTACATAACACCAGCTGCTACAGTCTGAAGACAGCTACAGGAGAAGCGACGAAAGTATACGGGGAGGTGCAGCTACAGATACAACTAGAGGGATTGACCTTCTCACATGCATTCTTGGTAGCCGACATATGCGACGAATGCATCATTGGAGTGGACTTCATGAAGGCACACGAGGTAATTCTTGACCTTCGAATGCAGGTGCTAAGGTATCGAACCGTCGAGATCCCTATGGTATACGGAAACGACAACGCTGTGAATCTTCGAGCAATACTGGGAGGCGATGAAGTTCTGCGGCCCTCTTCAGAGACAGTTCTTTGGACACGTTTGGAGGGTGATCCTGGGAACCACCGATTCTATCTCATCGAGCCAGATAACAAAAGTGAATTTAAAAGTTACGTCGTGGAAAAAATTCTTGCAGAGCCCAGGGATAACATGGTGCCGGTAGGACTGATGAACCCAAATAAGCGCACCGTTAAGCTCAGAAAAGGAGAGGTGATCGGAAGATGTGTGCCCGTTGCAGCCATTTCGACAATAGCTGAGAGTGAGCCTGCAAGTCCTGTCTCTCCATCAAAATTGTCCAAGATATGTAAGACTATACTCGAAGACTGTGAGCTAAATCAGGAGCAGCAAACCATAGCGGAAAATCTAATTGGCGAGTTTGCTGATATATTTGCCTCACATGATGGAGACTATGGTCGAACACACTTAGTACAACACCGCATAGACACCGGAGATGCTAGACCAATCCGCCAACCTGCCAGACGACTTCCGTTGGCTAAACAGGACGAGGCCGCCGAGATGATATCGACCATGGAAAGAGAAGGTTTGATCGAAAGCTCGAAAAGTCCGTGGGCGTCGCCTGTTGTACTGGTGAAAAAGAAGGACGGCAGTACTCGATTCTGCGTGGATTACCGGAGGCTTAATGATGTCACAAAGAAGGACAGCTACCCTTTACCTCGAATAGATGACACATTGGACACACTCTCTGGAGCAAAATGGTTTTCCACTCTCGACCTGAAAAGTGGCTACTGGCAGGTACAGATCCATCCAGAAGACAAAGAGAAGACCGCTTTCACAACTGGCAATGGGCTTTGGCAGTTTACAGTAATGCCATTTGGTCTGTGTAACGCTCCGGCCACCGTTGAGCATCTTATGGAACGTGTCTTACATGGTCTGACGTGGAAAACCTGCCTGGTATATTTGGATGACGTCATCGTTTTGGGAAAGACGTTTTGAGGTCTTCTCACGACTTCGAGCAGCACACTTAAAGCTCAATCCAAAGAAGTGTGCGCTCTTCAGAGCAGAAGTAAAGTATCTGGGGCATGTGATATCGACGGATGGCGTGAAGACGGATCCAGAGAAAATCGAAGCTGTGAGAAGTTGGCCAGTTCCCAAGGACAAACACCAGCTAAGGAGCTTTCTCGGTCTAGCTACGTACTACAGGAGGTTCGTCAAAGATTTCGCCGGGATTGCAAAGTGTCTGCACCAGCTCACTGAGAAAGGAAGACAATTTAAATGGTCAGGTGAGTGCGAAAGAAGCTTTCAGCATCTGAAGCAGCGACTTTGCGAAGCACCGGTACTAGCTTACCCCATCCCCGGCAAGACATTTATTGTGGACGCAGACGCTAGCAATGTGGGTGTTGGCGCAGTATTGTCGCAGTTACACGATGGGCAGGAGAAAGTCGTAGCATACTTCAGCAAAGTGCTTACCCGACCAGAGAGAAATTATTGTGTTACCAGACGAGAACTCCTTGCTTTAATACTGGCGACGAAACATTTTCAGAAGTACCTGAGCGGCCAGAAGTTCATCTTGCGTACCGACCACGCCGCGCTCAAATGGTTACTGCAGTTTAAAAATCCTGAGGGACAAGTCGCAAGATGGATCGAGCGATTGCAGGCTTATGACTTCGAGATACAACATCGCAAAGGAAGACTGCACTGCAACGCGGACGCATTATCCCGGAGACCATGTGAGCCCAATTGTAAGCATTGCGTGCGACAGGAGGAAAAGGACGAATGTACTGTCCAGCGAGTAAGAGCCGAACCTGCAGAAGGCTGGAGTACTGAGGAACTTCGCAACGCACAACAAGAAGACCCTGACATTGAGCCAATCCTTGCATGGAAGGAATCTATGGAGAAACCGAGCGCAAGGGATATATCCGACAGAAGTCCCACATTAAAGGCATATTGGGCGCAGTGGGACTCTCTCCATGTACAAGATGGCGTTCTGCGAAGAAAATGGGAAATGCCGGATGGAAAATCCTTTAAGATGCAGCTTGTGGTTCCACGGTCGAAAGTCCAGGAGATTCTACGGGAAATGCACGATGGAGTGTCTGGTGGGCACTTGGGCATCAACAAAACCCTGGAAAAAGTACGGGAACGTTTTTATTGGCTGAGTGCAAGAAGGGACGTTGAGAGTTGGTGTCGGAAGTGTTCTACTTGTGCTGCTAGTAAGGGACCCAAAGTCAAAACCAGGGGTAAAATGAACCAGTACAATGTGGGTGCTCCCTTTGAAAGGATCGCCGTCGACATCGCAGGACCGTTTCCGGAAACTGAAAGCGGTAATCGTTACATCCTGGTTATTGCCGATTACTTCAGCAAGTGGTCCGAGGCATTTGCGATCCCAAATCAAGAAGCGAAAACCGTTGTCGATCAGATAGTGGACCACTGGGTGTGCAGGTTCGGAGTGCCAATGGAATTACATTCCGACCAGGGAAGAAACTTCGAGTCGAAGATATTCCAGGAGGTATGCGCAGCAATCGGACTACAGAAGACACGGACCACACCTCTTCACCCACAATCAGATGGAACGCTTCAACAAGACGCTGAAGGAACATCTCTCTAAAGTCGTGGACGAGAATCAACGGGATTGGGATCGGCGAATACCTTTATTCCTTATGGCCTACCGGAATGCTATTCACAGTACAACTGGATATACTCCATCTGAAGTTTTATTTGGCCGAACTGCCAGGCTACCCAGTGAGCTTAAATTCGGATTTCCCACTGAAGAACCCACATCCGAGGAGGAATACGTGGTTGACCTTAGAGAAAGGATTAATGACATCCACCAGAGAACCAGAAGCAATATAAAAGTTGCAAGCGACCGCATGAAGACGAGATACGATGCGCGAGCAACGGCACCCGAGTTCAACGAGGGAAGATCGCCAAAGCTTCAGAAGGATTGGGAAGGTCCCTACCAAGTTGTAACGCGAATTAATGATGTCGTATTCCGAATCCAAAGAGGACCAAGAGCGAAAATGAAAGTTGTCCATGTTGATCGCCTACATCGCTACCACGGAAGCAATGATGACGTACTTGTTCGGGACGAACAAAACTAAGAGGGGGGCAATGCTATGTGGCGACAAGAAATAAAACAACTCGCAGGAGTCCCTGAATGCACCCATCGATTCGCTCTACAGACGCACCCGCTCGATTCACTAAACGAACATACCCAACTGTCATTCCAGTCATCTGACAGCAGCTGTCATATTCGAAGTTCGAATTTCGATTTCCCCTCCTTGGAATTCAGCGGAGGAGTACCAGTGGAAAATTACCAAAGGGGGTATGGAACGTACTAGAAGGTGCTTAATTTTGTATAAATACACGGGTGGCAGGCTCGTACGGGACAGTTATAATTTAAACGTGGACTTGTGAAAATCGGTAATAAAGTAAAAAGTGATTGAGTTGAAATAAAGTGTTGAATTCTAAATAGTAAAGTTGAATAACAGTGTGATCTGAGTTTAAATAAGTTTGTTTGATAAATAAAGTGTTTCATTGTGTGATTATAAAAGTGAAATTGAGTTTTATTTGACGAACCACAGGCCGAAAATATTACAATATAAACAGAATCTTTGGAGAGAAATGGAATTCGTCCAGCATAAATCTTTACAGCTGAGCGGCCTTTACGGCAGAGCAGCAAACATGTAAGAGAACGATCGTATGAACGTCCATTGTTCCTGCACCAATATTTATTCACAGAATAATTCTGGATAACTCTAAATTACCAGAACAAATATAAAGCCGCGGTGTCACAAGGAACAGAAACAGGAACAGAAACAGAATTTCATACATTCGCAACGCAAAAAGCATTCAGCGAATTTAGGTTTCAGTTGCTAATGTATGAAATTCTCTTTCTGTTCCTGTTTCACGTTGCTTGTGACAACGCGGCTTAAGAGGAACCATAATTGGCTTGTATCTACTACTCTACAAGATACTAAAGTAACTTGTATATTGTGGAGTAGATGTCCCAAATATAACGAAAGCTCATTTTACGTATTCGACACAAAAACACAAATTTTTATATATTTCGCTTGTACCAAAACCACGAATGAACTCCTATAGTTTAAGGCCCTGTAGCTTAAGTTCAGCATCGTCACTCAACAGTTCATCAACGTCCAAGACAATCTTCTTCTTAGTTGGTATATAACGCCTATACTGGACACCAACTGCGTCGAGCATCTTTTTAGAAGCTTGGTAACTAGGCTTTTCCGCGTGCTTGTCAGAAATATAGACGACTTCCTGTACACCGGACTGAATGATCAACTTTGTGCACTCGTTACATGGAAACAAGGTCGTATAGAGCCGTGATCCTTGTATGTCAGCTGAGTTCTTGTTCAAAATCGCATTTGCTTCGGCGTGAACAACATACATATACTTATTGTTAAGTGGTTCTTTATCGTCTTTGCCCCAAGGGAATACGTCGTCGTTGCAACTACGTGGGAAACCGTTATATCCGACCGCTAATATTCGGTTCTCTTTGTCAATGATACACGCGCCAACCTGAGTCGAGGGATCTTTGCTTCGTTTGGCAGTCAGCAGTGCAGTTGCCATAAAATAGTCTTCCCACGGCAGATAGTCAGTTCTTTTGGACATTTTTAACGCTAACGACTTTAAAACTGAAAATAGGCAAAACATTAAAATTTTAAGTTGGTTTTGCTACTTCTTCGGATTGGTTTGAAAACATTCAAGTGCTTTGCATATTTTCAGCTTTGAATTTGGGGGCAACGTTATGCTGGACGCGTGCCTCCAATCATTCTGGCTTTTAATACATTCTCAAGAGTTCGGCTTACAAGTAGTAAAGAAAAGAAACTTTGGTAAATATAATCTACAGATGTATTTGCATTGGAATGGTCTAAAAAATACATTTGTAGCTACTGCAATAACAGTAAACAATTTTTACTTTATTTGATAATACGATTAGTTTTAATTCATTTTATATATATTTCTGTAGAGGACTGAGTACCCGCCCCCGTATATTCAACACGGCTTAACAAAATTTCGTCTAGATTTTCTTGTTCGTTTGGATTGGATTTTGCTTGAGGTGAAGATAGATTGAGCGCATTCGAGACACGTCTTTGCCGGACTTATTCGACTTGGGATTGAAGTCGCAGAGTTTGGCAATGCGCTCCCACTCGGTGCCTGGCTCTATTTCGCCATTTTCAACAGACTCTTGCTTTTCAGCGCTGCGGCTTGCGGCCTTCGTTTTTGCGATTGACTCCTCGGTTTGTTTTAGCCAGTCCTCAAGCTCCTTTTTGGCTTGCAAACGAAGTTCTTCTTTTTTCTTTTCTTCCTCGCGATCTTTCTCCTCCAGGCGGGTCTTCTGTTCCTCACGCCATTTGCGGATCTTCTCAGGTTCCACGCGAGTGACTGGGGCTTGCACACTGGACTCCATGGGGTCTCCCACATTTTGGATAATCTCAAAACTACCTGTGGACGATTCAAGACCGACACCTGGGTTGGGAACGTCTTGCAGCAAGGTGTCCTGAGCGACTGGCAAAACATCGTCTTCTAGTCCAGCCAAAGCAGTTTGCTCTCGTGCCAAGAACTCTGCTGCTGGGTCAACTTCTTTCGGCTCAAAATCATCACCAAAATCCATATTTGCGAATGTGTGTGTAGGTTTTATCGCGTTTTCGTTTACAAAGAAAGTGGGGCGTATGTTTTGCTAAGCGAATTTAAATAACCAAAGCGAAATGAACACAATATAGTTAGCTTGTATAGCTTTCAAGTTTAGTTTAAAGAACTGGAGTGTAATTAACTTATTACTTACAGAATTTATATCCAAACTGTTTGAGTCACCAAGATTGAAAAGCAAAAGACAAGTGAGAAGTAATTTCTTCTTCTTCGATAATTTCGATAACGTGTCTCTGACAGATGTCATTGACTGTAACAAACATCTACATGCGCTGCAGTTATTATTGTGGAAACGTTCAGCGCTCCAATAGTAGATCAAAAATAATATGATAGCTACCCTCCAAGCAAAGAGGCGAATCGCTTTATTCTTTACGCAAACTTTACGCTTTTGTTGCGCTGAAATATCAGCACGAACTCAAAGATGATGGGGTGGTTTCAGTAAACAAACACAATCTCAAGTGTAAACGCAGAAGTCTATTGGCTGGTATAATAGTGCGTGCTATTTTTTCGGTGAAAGCACAGGCGTTCTTCGATATGGTAGGTAATTTGTTGATTTACGTGAGTTTTAGAACAAGAAAATATTTTCAATGCTATTATGAAAAGACTCAAAAAAATAAGTTTTCTGTTTTTTGAATATATGTTAAAGCATTTTATATGGGAATTACAAAAACGAATGGGTGTTGCGAAAAGATTCTGCACTGTTTCGCTATAGTACTTCGAAAACATTTCGTTCAAACTTTACGCATTCTTTACGCTTTCACGTTAAGAAAGCGCTCTGCTTTGGCGTAAAGAATTCGTTTCGCTTGAGCGTTAAGAATTCATTTCGCTTTGGCGTTGAGAAAGCGGCTCGCATTTGTGTTACGCTGGTGATTATAATTTTCATGTGGCGAAAGAAAGGAAATCGTTGAGATTTTAATTCGCCAAGGCGATACGCAAGCGAAGAGTTGTATGGGCAGATTATTTTCAGAGTAATTTTTCGTTTCGCATTCGGTTCGGCTTGCTTAAGAGGCTTCTGACAACGCGGCTTTAGAGGGTAGGCCCATTTTGTTTGTTTTGAAACTATAGGGGCGGTATTAACGAGCATTATTTTGATAACGAGCTCTTATTTTTAAATTTTCGCTCCGTATTCACCAAACGCCAATAGGTTGCTGTCTAAAGCCGCGTTGTCACAAGCAACGTAAATCAGGAACAGAAACAGAATCTCATACATTAGCAACTGAAACCTAATTTCGCTGAATGCTTTTTGCGTTGCTAATGTATGAAATTCTGTTTCTGTTCCTGTTTCTGTTCCTTGTGATTACGTGGCTTAAGATAGATTCGAATTATGCGAAAGAGGTTTTCGAAATCTTTTTTAACTTGTTTGTCGTCAGACAATGTTAAAAAAATTAAACAGAATATTTTGGAAGGTTTTCGCTGTCCTAATTTAGTTTCCAAAGGAATAAGTGAACACCTTCGTGGAGGCTATAGGGTTTGCCCAGCAATTATTGATGTATAGACAAGATGGCTTTCGACATAATCTTTTATTTTTCAGAATGCTTAAAATCTCGATTATCTTTACCGATACAGATCGCAGTTAATTCAATGAGGCACTCAAGAATTAGCCTCATTTTTAAGTGTACAAGGTCTTGAAATCGGGAAGGATATTTAGGTAAAAGACGTATGATGCAGGCAAGCAGGAACACCATGATGAACGTGCTTAACGATTCATTCAGTACTTTGTCCGCCGACACCACAAACCTACCTTTTTGGAAAAGACAAAATTTAAAATAAAAAAAATTCAATTCTTTGTATTTAAAAACTTTTCGTTTCCTAGGAGTCGTGAAATGAAACCAAATGAAAACTAGATTGAAATATTTGTGTCACAATCATAGTTAATTTCGAATTTTCGAACATAGTACCGCTCTCAACTTAATAGTGGGCATGACTACTCGTAAGTTTTATGAGGGCTCATAAACTGACGCTAAGAACCGTTGATGCATTGACTTACGAACTCATAGTCTAAAGGGCCAACTATAATAGACTGAATGCCCATAATATCGGTCGGCTCAGTTTCGTCAAGTTTTCTTTGACTTTTGTTTCGTAGTTTTCTTTTGCTCCCGACCGCACATTTCGTACGTAGATCTTGAAATTGGTTTTGGTGTGGCTGATTCTGTTGAACTTGAACCAAAAGAAAGCAGAATTGTTTTTAATTGTTTTTTTTTTTTATTCTTTTAAAATAGATGCATGTAAACGAAACAACGCTTCGCAAAACAAATGAAATTGAAGGTTGCTTGTCTGTTTGACGAAACTAAAGTTAACTTTTCGTCCGGTAATGACGATAGCATCAGTTTGCTTCCGACTATTATAGCTGGCCCTTAAGATTACTTCGTGAATACCGCTCTAGGTGTATGAATGATAAGTCAATTTCATAAATAACAATATTTCTCAGCTAGTATTGTCGGAAACAAAAAAAAGTGACCAATACAACTAATGGCATTTTCAATTGGCGATCCCGAATCAGGGCGTTCTTCTCCCAGATGGGGGCTTACATCTGAACAGTCAAACAGGTTTTTGTTTTAAGGTTCGTAAGGTTTTTCTAAACAAAAGCTATTCTACAAGGGCTAATGACATTTTATACAACTAGATACTTGAGTTGCATGATTGTGTGCGTGCCTCTGGTTTTGATTTTAGATTTACGGCCAGAAGCAAATTTATTTTCTTTTGAGAAGAGGAACTGCAAAGAAGAAGCCATTTACCAATGCTACGGCAAATGTCAAAAACGAATGCATTTGTCAAGTTAATCTCCTCTATTCCGGTGGAAACACTTTGGGATTTACTTTTAATCTTCCTACGTTAATCTTTGTATTATGTGCGGGGGAAAAACCCTAACGCTTCGAATGGAAATCAATCATTACTACAAAACGCTTATTCTAGTAGCTATGCTTTATGGCGCCAAGTGCTGGATGATAAGCAGAGCGGAAGAATCTATGCTTGGATTTTTCTAGAGAAAAATTCTACGGCGAATTTATGGTACTGTGTGCAAGGGTGGCGAATGGGGGAAAAGATATAACCGTGAACTCTAAATCTTAGATTAGACTGCATGCTATTTTGGCACATTCGACGTTAAAAGAAAAAAATTTGCTAAATTTTCCAAAATGGCATGCAGTCTAATAGCCTAAGTGCTGTACCAAGGTGTGGATGTAGTTTAAAAAGCCCAAACACAAAGATAAAATCGGCTTGGTCACATCAAGCGGATGGACAACAACGCTTCAGCCGAGCGGGTCTTCGAATCCAAGCTAGATCACTAGGAAGACCGAACCTCCATTTTAGGATGATTTCCAACTATGTTTTCATGGCGTTTGCCATGTTCGTTGCATTGCTTTAGGCATTGACTGTGTAAGACATATTGATTTTTTTTACAGAAGTATGGGAAATGTCAAGGTTAATCTCTTTGACAGCCAAAATGACAACAAAAGAGTGCTGGCATCAAGTTAATCCTATATTTTTATAGTTTTTACGGAGTAACTTGTTGATATTTTTTGATTTACTTAAACTTATCTTAGTTTTTTTTTAATGGTAGAAATGTAGCACTAGTTTTATTCGTTCATACCCCAGCCAAAAAGATTTTTTTTAGGCTAATTACTAATAAATTTTTTTGTAATGTGAATCTACCTAGGTTTGTATTATGTACCCTATAAATAGTTTTGACAGCTGCAGGCCAAATGTCATCGCATTTGTCATCACCTCCTCGGAAGCAAAACAATTTGGGTGAGTGCTTTCCTTTCCCGGAGAAAGATATTATACAACAATAAATTAATAGAAAATTTCACAGTTTACACATCACGCAATGGCAACATCTTCAACTTACATAAAACAGTACATGACTGAAGAACAAATCGCCAGTGAACCATGGCCCGACGATGCTGTCCTCTACCAGCCATACGAGGCGGAACAAATCTTACTAGCCGAAAATGCTAGCTGCTTGGCCGTCAAGGCTTATCTAAAAATGTGCAACATACCCTTCACAGTGCGTTCCTCTGCCAACGCTGAGTTCATGTCGCCGGGCGGACGCATGACCAAGTTGCCATTTATCAAAGTCGGAGCATTTATCGTCGCAGAGTTCGAGCCAATCGTTAACTTTGTCGAGCAAAAGGAATACGCAATCGGCAAGTGGTTGAATGAGGACGAGAAGTATGATTTGCGGTCATACGTATCCCTTGTGGAAAACATTTTCACCAACGCTGAGCTGTACATAACGTTCCTGGATAACTTGGTTTACCATTCGGTAACAGAGCCCCGCAACGGATGTGTCTTCCCGTGGCCATTGAATGCTATTCAAAACATGAAGAAACGAAGGCACGTACTGAAACAGCTTCAGGTCTATCAATGGAGGGACATGAATCTCGATGAAGTCATAGAAAAGGTCGTCAAATGCTGCGAAACGCTCACTAGCAAATTAGAGGAGAGTGGTTCGACCTTCTTCTTTGGTGACGAACCAACCGAATTGGATGCAATCACCTTTGGTCACCTGTTCACTATACTGACCACCAAACTACCCAACAACCAACTGGCGCAAAGCGTCCAAAATTTCAAAAAACTAGTCGAGTTTTGTCAGAAGATAGACGAAAAGTACTTTCAGAAGAAATAGTCCTGATTCCCACACAAAAACGAAAACATCCATAAATGTTGTTTGTAATTAATAAATTTATTTTAAACAAAAGGTCTACATGTGTTAAGAAGTAAAAATTGGCAGTTTTTTCTTTTATATTTTAATAGGGTCATAAGTCTGGAGAATATTACACGGAACATCGCAAAAGATTTGATTTGTTTAACCAAAGTTGTAAGTTGTCTTGCTTATTGCTATCAATAGCTTTAACAGCAATCGTCAAAGCTAAGGAAAAAATTCAAATTTAAAAACACCAACAGAAATAACATTAAAATCAAGTAAAACACGAAATATTAAAAAAAACCCTAGACCCAAAAAGGGGAAATTTGTTTGTAGTCACATCTGTATAAAATGCCGTATATACGCGCGTAATACGTTTGATTAATTCTAACTATATTCTTTGTATGTGTATATTTATAATGTTGTTGTTGTAAAATTTAAAAAATACTCATTTGCGGATAAACATCATTGTTACGACGATCAGTGTTTGTCGACTCTGGTTAGGGGTACTGATAAACGGGTACGCAGTTGATGGTTGTTCTTGTTTGTTGGTCCATTGGTTAGAGAAATCATTGCTGAAATTGACTGGCGGCGGGTGATCAGCCTCCTCACTGACTGTTGCTTCTCTGTAGATAGTGACGTCGCCGTTTTCTGTTGTGTGGCATTGTTCTTCTGTTTACTGGGTGATGAATCTATGTTGAGATACAGATTGTGGTGTATTGAAAAACTTTTTTGTTTTTATTATTTAAATACAATTTGAGTTAAGCTAAAAAGACAGTTGATTTATTTTAATGCTCTTACAAAACTAAATAAATAACAGCTTTAAAAAATATTCGGTACATGGTTAGCCAGAATCACACGTAAATTTTGTTTCACTCACACGCTTCTACAGGATCACTCAGAGTTAAAAACTTTTCGATTTCTGACATAAGAGATAAAAATATGTTTATAGAACTTTTAACAGTTTGACGTCTACTAGTATTTCGAGTACGGGATGAAATCAAAGTTCCTTTTTATATGAAAAACGAACAAAAATTACACTTAAACGTAAATTACTATTTAAAAATTGTAGCTCTGTGTTTCGATGAACGATTGATCAGCCTTCCTGGGAAAGGCTAAAAATATTTTAATTATAATACACGGAAAGGATTAGAAAAATGTTGTTTTTATAAGAGAAACAATGCTAACGACCACAAAAGGGTACACGGACTCAAGGCGATCAAACCTTCGCAACACGTAAGGTAAAAAGACAGTTGATTTATTTTAATGCTCTTACAAAACTAAATAAATAACAGCTTTAAAAAATATTCGGTACATGGTTAGCCAGAATCACACGTAAATTTTGTTTCACTCACACGCTTCTGCAGGATCACTCAGAGTTAAAAACTTTTCGATTTCTGACATAAGAGATAAAAAAATGTTTATAGAACTTTTAACAGTTTGACGTCTACTAGTATTTCGAGTACGGGATGAAATCAAAGTTCCTTTTTATATGAAAAACGAACAAAAATTACACTTAAACGTAAATTACTATTTAAAAATTGTAGCTCTGTGTTTCGATGAACGATTGATCAGCCTTCCTGGGAAAGGCTAAAAATATTTTAATTATAATACACGGAAAGGATTAGAAAAATGTTGTTTTTATAAGAGAAACAATGCTAACGACCACAAAAGGGTACACGGACTCAAGGCGATCAAACCTTCGCAACACTTTTACGATACTTTCCAGTTATTTTATTAAAAAAATTTTTGGGTCAATTTAAAAAACGGAATAAGCACAATAACGTCTTTTCTTATCCGCACATTCTAGGTTGAGTAGTTTATTAAAAATTCGCACTTCTACAGGAACTATTGAATTTATTCTTATAAAAACGCGATTTGCTTGGCATCTCCAGGTCCAAATATGTGAAAGACGTCAGATTCTGACAGCCGTGCTAAAAGGTCCATAGATGTTTTTCGTGTAACTATCTCGCTCGCACCTCTCGTTCTTACCTTTGTTAAAATCCGTTCACTTGGTACAAAAACAAAGAAATGGTTGCAAAGGGTAGGCCTGTGCGCGAACGAGATAAAGAAGTTTCTTTTCATACCAAGTGACGAAAAGTGACTGTTTGGCGAAAAGCTCTATCGAACAATTGTGAGCATTTACGACTGCGCGATGTACGCGACGAGCGACGACCATAACGCCAGGAACACAACGCGACAAAAAACCGTGTGATTTTCTGCAGCAAGAATATTCAACACAAGAACAATAATTATTTTGTGCGGTTCTGTCAGTTTTACCGAAGAATTTAGTTCTCATTGCTAAAAGAGTTTGCAGGCTTTAAGGGCCGGATTTTTAGTGCTGAGTTAAGCCCAAAACGAATCTCAAGTTAGCAAGCAGTTTTTCAGTGCAGAGTTAACTCCGTCAACAAAGTTGTCAAAATAATCGACTCTAGAAGTTATTGACTCTCCCAACTCTCACTTAACATATAAAAACACAGAAAAAGAATATCGAGTTCTTCTCCGATGTAATTTCTGCCATTCTACACACAAAAAACATTAGAAGACGTTAATGCTGTTATCCAGAGTTGATCCCGGATTAACTCACCAAATTTTGCGAATTGAGCCGAGATCAACCTGAGATCCAAGTCAACTAAAAAACTCTGGGGCTAATCTAAGTTTAACTCTGAAACTCGGATAATCTAGCACAGACAAACTGGCAATTAGTGGTAAACTTAGCACACAAACATCCATTTTCCGGCGATTCCAGTGAATTGTGAAGAAAACCGTCAAGAAAAGAATAAATAAATTTTTTGTCGCGTGACTGAGAGTCGCGATTCGGAAATTCAGGCATGGGCACACGGCGACAGAAGAACGCACGACTAATTGCAGTCCGAACTAGAAGCACAAGCATTTAAATAGTAGACAACACACCATTACGGCAACGAAAATAAGTCGCGAGACTCGATATGTGGCAAATTTCCGAATTGTGACTCTTTCAAGCTGAATGACAAAAAATTGATTTTTATACCCTACCAGGGTATTTTAAGTTTGATGTATAGTTTGTATGCAGTGAAATAATCATTTCACCAATATTTCAGTGCGAGATCATCCGAGTTTGCGAGTTAAACTGAGATTAACCTCAAAAATGAGTTTTTCAGTAATCTAGATCCGGGGTTAATCTCGGCTTAGTTTGCCAAATTTGGTGAGTTAATCCCAGATAAACGCTGGTGAACAGTATGAACTTCTTTGAATGTTTTTTCTATCTAAAATGACAGTTAATATGTGTATTTTTATGAATAATGAAATCTGAGAACAACTCGAACTTCTTTTCCTGTGTATTTCTATGTGAATTGAGAGTTGGGAGAGTCAATAGTTTCGAGAGTCAAAGATATTGACAACTTTGCTGAAGGAATTAACTCTGCACAGTAAAGCTGCTCACTGGGTTGACTCCAGATTGGCTTTGTTTCAGGATTAACAGATCTTGGTTTAACCTGAGCTTAACTCAGTACTGAAAAAGCGGGCCTTAGAGACATAAAATGGGACCGACAAGAGAATCGATTAAGCCATGTCCGTCCGCATGTAAACAGCTTTTAGGCCTTAAGTTTTAAGCTAGAGAAAGTTGGTGAGTTGGCTGGAAGTCCAGTCCTTTAGATCAAGTTTGAAAATTAGCTGAATCCGCCCATAGACACGCCCACTAGAGGTCTGTATGTGCGACCATCTCTAATTAAAAAAAAAATACTTTTTTCAAATTTTAGTTTTGTTACACAGGTGCTAGCGCACTTATTTTTGGTATGTTACATTGTCTTGTAATTGTCTTTGAGGTAGCAAAAAAAGTGAAAGCCTTTTCATGGACCACGCCTATTTTTTTAAGGGATTTTAGCTTAAAATTACTGTTTTTCAATAAGCACTTATGATATTTGACTAAAAATTATATGACAAAAGTTGTAGATGTAAGCATTTTCTAACTTTTTTTATATAAAGTATATGCCTCCGCCTACTTTTTTTTGCCTGAATTTTTGGTTGTACGAATTTGGTTTATACCGAATGAAAATAAATCTCCCTGATGAAAATAAATCAACTTGATAGCCTCTGTGCAGCTCAAGTCACACCATGAATTCTCCTTCATCCTGACACTCTACAATTTGTTTGGAACAAACCGTTTTGTGCCGTGAAGGATTCCTGAGAGCATATCGGCGGCATTATCAAAGACACCAATTAAAGTTTTTGACAACGTTTTTGTCACCACAGTTGGCTTTTTCGTACCGCCCGCCAAACTATTCTCTTGGGGGCGGGTGATTTAAATGATTGGTTACCGTACAAGAAACAAGGCGATACGATACAATGGTCAGACGAGTCTAGAGTTGATATTGCATTAACACTTTTTCCGTGTTGGCTCGTTTAAAAGCTGTAACAGATTGTTAGCCACAACAAGTCCCCACATACTTGCCTTCGGGTTTTGATTACCCAGAGTAGCTAAGCCACTGAGGATTTTGTATGCAAAAATCGCCAGCTAATGCGATTTCGGAGAAGAATTGAGGGACACAAATCTAGAGATAGACACCGACAGCTTCTCAAACTTATTGCATGATGTCTCACTGCCTAGACTCGGGCTTCGGTATAATAAGCAGCATTACACTACGTGCCTACGTATGGTAAGGAACCCAAATTCTGGGTCTGAACTATCGTTGATATTCTGTACCCGATCAGAACGATCGCGATCATCTGAGTTGTCACCTACCTGCGTTTGGGTTACGGCTAATAATGTGTGGACATACACCGCGCAAAAATTCTCCCGGAACCCACGCATGTTGCAGACGACCTCGCGAAACTCTTCAGACGTCATCAAATTCCCCAAGAACAAACGATACAAAGCTGAACCGGTGTAAAGAACAGCGCTGAGCGCACATTTTTTTTCTATCGATAATAATGCCCAAGTAAAAAAAAAGACGCGCATTCCATTTGTAAGTTGCTTGGTCTTCTCTACTGCAAGCACTGCAAAGAGCTAAGAGCACCAAACAACAGGCAAAGGAAGGTGGAAGAAAAGGGAGAAAGAAAACCGAAATAAGTCATGTGTGATTGCGACAAGTTGGTGGTTGAAGCCCACGAACCCACGCTACGATTAGGTCACACATCCAACAAACCCGAAAGGATACTCAAAATGTGAATTTTACCGCTCGATGAATGTGTTCTTAATCTCAGCTCGGTTTAAGTAAGTTAGTCGAAAAGAGAATGTGAAGTCTAGTAAGAAAGCAAAAGCATAGCAGCATAAAGTTAAGAGAAAAGTCAAACTTTTAGTTTGTGCACAAAAAACTAAAACCCGAAAATAAAAGGAATATCATTTTAAATCTAATAATTTTGATTTTAAGCGCCTTAAATTTATTATAATTATTACTATGTAATGTATATACCTTTGTTTTCTAAGGATTTAAATTTTGCAAATAAAATTTCACTTGTTTTTTTTTACTTTAGCTATCAACTCACAAACACCCGAAGAGTCTTTTAGTCGAGAGACATTTTATCACGAAAAAGGAAAAAGATTTTTTTTTATAATTTTTATGAGATAATTAAGTCATTTTTTTGCAAAATGGCATGCAGAGGAGTTGATTGCGATTCGTCTGGAATTGAAAAACAAAAAAGGAACTTTTATTACAAATACATTGGTGAATGTATGTGTAGCAATGAGACGAACGAATGATATAACCGCTGAATGAGGGTGAGCTGAAAATGAGGTTAGATGATCAAACAGTCGTCTGAACAAAGTATGAAATAATTCATAGAAAAGGTAGTAGGTGGTATGAGGCAAGTCCATGTTTAAAAAATAAAATATAAATTAAAGTATGTATGCTGGTACTGTTATTGAAGAGAAAACGATTAGTAATCGAGTTCGTACCTTTTACAAGCGACAGTCTTCTCTTTAAATTTGCCTTAGTTGCCGAAGAGTCAGAGTTGTCTTTCGAAGAGCCGTTCAATTCGGTCGATGCACGCTTTTCCGTTCGAGAGACTCCATCAGATTTGGCAGTCGCGCTTCCGTTGACCGGCTGATGGTTGAGTGCGTTTTTGAAGGAGTTTTGAGGGAAGCAAGTTTTGCTGAGAGCTGTTGTTTTCGATTTTGGTGGCTTGCTGGCTTTGGGCGATTGACTGTTAAGCAAAGCAGTCGATCCGTTGACAGCGGATGCCTTAAGTTCTCCCTTCTGTGGCGTTTTGAGCTTCTGCTCGACTTGCTTGTGGATGCCCACTTTGAGCCAGTAATCCAATTGACCTTCTCGCGACTCTGATATCAGTTTCTGGCCGTCAGGGTATTTGCTCAGAATGCCTTGCAGCTTTTGAATGGTTTTGTACAGGGTCTCTGGCGAGACCAGCCCATAGTCGAACAAGGAGCACATGTGTAAAATAAAATTTCGGTATAGGTTCTTTTGGATGATTTCACGGCCCTTCGAGTCCAAGAACATGTCACATGCCAACGGTAGCTGACAATCACCCACATAGCCGTTTTTCATTACGTGCAGGTTCCAGAGCTTCATAAGTTCCTTCTCGCCCTCGTTCACATCGGAGAACTCATCAATCATTTGTATGGTCTTTTGGCGCAGCCACAGAGGGTCACTTTCACCCTCGGAATCAATGTCGAGCTCCTTCGGGTGAACAGGCAAGCACGTCTCGGTATGATGGTACAACCTGGACAATTGGAAAGAAGTCAACTTGGACAATTTAAAGTCATAAGACAGTAATCAATACGGACCTGTTGTGGCCGGTGATGTACGGCCTCTGGTTATTTATCTCGTCTTCGTCCAGTACGAGAAACTCGTCGAGGCATGTCTTTTGCCGACGAGGTCGACATACCAACAAGTTTGTCACCGAAGTGCGCCTCACTGGGCCCGAGGTGCGTGCAAAAGAGCACCCAGAGGGCCCAACCAGGTCATAGGGCGACCCGGCATAGGAGCCGTCATAAGAATCATTAATTGTGACATCTATACGAGCCCCGTTACCAGCGGGGTGATATGTAAAATTGAATCGCGCATGACAGAGTTTCAAGTGCTTCAACAACGCGTACAAGCGCAGGCAGTCGAGGCCACACCATGGACAAACCACCTCCTGGGTGTATTCCGTTTGCTGACGCGTGTTATTGCTATAAATAAAATTGTAAACTATTTGCAGTTTTTCTTCGATCACTGCCCTAGGCTTGAAACCGTTTTGTTGGGCGCCCAAGCAGTTGTTGTTATCAACTGCGCCGCCATAGCAATCGCCATTTACCATGTCAGCAGCGAGATTTTCACAGAACTCAGTCGAGTCAACAAAGGTCGGCACTGGAACATTCGACCAGTTGAGGCGGAATTTAAGCATCGGGCACTGATTAAATGCCTCGAACTTGAGAGTGACGGGGATATAGCTATCGGGCAGTGGTTCCCAAGTTCTTTTCTTTGGGGAGAAGCATTTGAGACTATTCGATGAGAATTCCTGAAGGGCCGCTTCGTATTCCCCCTCGCCAATGCTTCCAGTGTTCTTTTCGAAAACCACAAGCTCACAGCCAAAATTCTTCGAGCACAACTTGGCTCGCTTAGAGGGAAGATCTGTAAATACTGCAGACTGTGGGACAAGGTTGATTTATCAATTTAAAGCAGGCAATACCATCATCCGTTCCCACACTGGTGCTGGTGAACACGGGCAGAGCTTCAATTCGGAACAGTACCTTGTAGGTGGTGTGTTGTTCACTCAAGGGACGCAACGATTGCATATTAATGCTTACAGCCGAATACTTGTCCACATCCGCTGACGGATTGATGACCACGCTTGATGTATACGCCTGCAAGGAAACTCTTGAGCAATAGCTTGCGGTAGTGCCTCGATTAACAAACCCCAACTTCCTGAAAGTCAGAGGTGCTGTCTTTCCGCTTGTTCTTTGTGATCTTATACATAGTCGTATGAATGTTGACCATGTCGCCAGTTTTCCATTCACCAGTCTCTTCGTGCTTGTCAAACAGCCCCATAAATACTATGTTAAGAAAATTACCTACGGTATCCGTTTTGTGCGAAATCTTGTCCAGAATCGTGTCGACCTTGAAGGTGGAGCGTATCTTATTACTTCTGGACATGCGATCCTTCATGTAACATAGCGTTCGGTTGAGGAAAATCGGCTGAAATTTAACAAAAGAATGCCAAAAACTAGACGAACAAATAAGAAGCACTGACTCACACTTGTTCCGTGCCGATTCCGCAGAAAACGATAGATTTGCGTTGGTTCTGGAATGTCGGAAACATATTGAACATAAAAATCTTCATTTTTCAGACACAACCAATTATTGGTGGGAATAAAGGTAGGTATGCCAAAATGTTTTTATCGGTACCCCCTTTATGTGCAAACGAAGCTTGTCTACTTACTTTCGAAGGCTTGTAAAAACAATTCCTGATCAGCTTGTATGCCGTTAAGCTTGGAAACATCGGCGTCCTTTTCTCGTTTTTTTGGTGGAGGCATTTTACTTGATTAAATTATTAAAATTAACTTGTAAACAATGGAATAAAATCTATAAACTTTTATAGTTATTTGTGTGGACTCATATGATAAAAATGTAGCGGCGCGAAAATTCAGTGACAGTGGATGAACTATTGTTTAATCAGAATTTTGACAGATTGTTAAACGTGTGGCGGTTGGCTGAACTGGTTGTTATGTCGGCTAGGTAGTTGTTGTAGAAACAGAGGACTCCGTCAGTTCTATGGCCTTTTCGGTTGGTCGTTCAGAAGCACAAATCACAGAACATAAGATTATGCCACATTGAAAAAAAAGCAGTACACCTGCTGCGTCGCTCGTCATTGCATGCCAAGCAAAACAAATTTTTTTTCGCATGCCTGCAAGGTGACAGTTCCATCCCATGGCGTCAGATTTTCATTTAGGTCTGTCAAACAAAAGTCATAACAAACGCGTGTCGTAATCTTTATATTCTTTCATTCATGGTTCAGAAGCGTCCGGCAGTGTTCTTCCGAAACCGTTTGCTTGGTACTCGCTTGGCAGTTCCTCTTCTGAAAAGAAGAGAGATTTGCTTCTGGCCGTGAATCAAGAATCAAAAATAGAAGTACGCAATTTTACAGCGCAAGTGTTAAATCGAACAATTGCCAATCGTCTCATGTAGAATAGCTTTTGTATCACATATGCAGCTTAAAAATCGAAAAACGTGTTTTGCTGTTGGGATGTAAGCCCCGATCCGGAAGAAGCAGGCTCTGGTTCGGGTACGCTTATGCAGTCTAGCACGGGTGTAAGAATCACTCATATAAGAAAAAAAAATCGTCACTCTCTTTTGAGAGCTGACAGAAAAAGAGTGCACAGTCAAATTAATCCTACATTTGTCTGGTGGAACCACTTTGTGAATTATTATTAATCATCTCCCGCTAATTTTCGTATTATTGCCGGTGAAAACATAGTATAAGAACCGATCTTTCATTCACAGGATCAACTATTTAAAACAAAATTCAATGCGTAAGAGAAGCATGATCTTTTTTTTGTTGAATTGGGTTTGAGTTAAATTGGGACATGAATGGATCTCGATTTTATTCGAATATTTAAGAATAAAATGATCTAGTTAAAGTCAGATTGGGTTTGCATTTTGTTGACTTTTCATATAAATTAAGCTTTGTTCCATATATCAGTGGTTTTTCATCCCTCCACCGGGCACTAATACCCGATTAGTATAAATCTTTATTAAATCCTCTACAAATCACACGATTTACGTTACAAATTAAAATCCTCTCGACAAGCGATTTAAAATAAATCCTCTAATAAATCCCATTCACAAACCTTTTTTCTGTAACGTTGTAACAGTTTGAGAATTAAAGAAGGAAACTGAAACTGTCCCTCTATGACAGCTCTGTCACAAATCGTTGGCGAAAATCGTTTTTCGCTCCTGGAAAATGACATCACCACTCTCTTTTGAGAGCCAAAATGACAGAAACAGAGTGTTCGTGTCAAATCAATCCTATATTTGGACGGTGGAGCCACTTTGAGATTTATTTTTAATCGTCGCCCGCTAGTTCTCTTTTAATTGCCGGTGGAGACGTATTATAGAAACTTATAGACGCGTTTTTTATATAAGAACAGCTCGGATACAAGAAACAAATTTTGTTTATTTTAGTTGTTTCAGTTTGAGTTAGTTGCAACTCACTACTGGTACCAAACAGCAGGACAGATAAGGGTACAATTTTTGTCGCAGGTTTTAACATAATATACATGGAAAACTAAAGTAGTCCATATATATTATGTTGATAATTAAAAAAATCCCCTCATAAATCTAATTCACCCTTTTCACAAACCACTTTCAGCCATTTTTCAAACACCTTTCTTACAGTTTGAGAATTAAAAAAGGACACTGAAACTCATCTGTCAGAGTTACGATTTCTATTGCCATGTTTACAAAGGAGATCTTTTTTCGCTTCTGGAAAATGGCATCGCCAATCTCTTTTGAAAGTCAAAATGACAGAAAAAGAGTGCTCATCGCAAATTATTGCTATATTAGTCTGGTGGAACCAGACAAATATAGCATTATTGTCTCCCTCCCCTAAGAGGACGCTGTTAACCGAGGCAGATTGTGGCAAGTGTGTCATAACTGGGGTAAACAGGGGCTGTCCGCAAGGTGGCGTTCTGTCTCCCCTTTTATGGTGCATGGTTAGACTCTCTCCTATCGGCTCTCAACCTTCCTGGAACCTACACACAAGCCTACGCGGATGATGTCTCCGTTCTTTCTGTCGGCTCAAACCTAGAGACTGTGTGCTCTGAGGCGTAGAAATCCCTAGACTTGATCTATGATTGGTGCACTAGGAATGGGCTTTCAGTGAATCCTCTTAAAAGTACGGTTGTTCTCTTTACGAGAAGGAGGAATGTCACTGGTCTGACTCAACTCGTGCTTAAAGGCGTCACTATCCCGATATCCGATGAAGTCAAATATTTGGGAGTAATCCTTGATAGAAAACTTCTTTGGTCCAAGCATGTTGAATCCGAAACCGAGAAAGCACTGTCTACTTTCTGGCAGTGTATAGGGGCTTTTGGCAAGACATGGGGCCTATCTCCGAAAAGGGTCCTCTGGATCTATACGGCCATGGTAAGACCACTCCTCTCATATGCATCGGTTGTTTCGTGGAACAGGCTTTCGCGGAATCGTGTTACTGCCTCTTTTGCCAAACTCCAAAAAACGGCTTGTCTTGGCTGCACAGGGGCCTTCCCTAGTACGCCGGGCTCTGCTCTAGATGCTCTGATGAACCTCCCCCTTAATATATTTATCATGGGGTGTACGCTGAAAACCATCTTTCGCTTAAAGAGGGATGGTTTTTGGTGCCACACGCATTGGAATTTTGAAAAACTTGTTCGAGAATTGTCCTTCGACCCCTGCCTTATAGCCATGACCTCTGACGCAATGACCCCCAAAATCCATTGGCGACAAAACTACCAAATCGGCTTTCCTCAGGTAATGGAATGGCTTCGGCCAGACTCTGAGCCAGGGAAAGAATGCCATCGTATTTTCACGGATGGCTCCAAAACCAGGCAGGAGTCTGGCGCTGGAGTCTTTGTGGAAAGCGAGAACTTTAGACTCCACTACCCCGTAGGTAAATATGCGTCTGTCTTCCAAGCGGAGATTTTCCCTATCCTAATGGCTATGCTCTATATTGTGACTAAGGCGAGAACCATATGCGTTTGCAGTGAAAGCCGCTCTAAATGCGTTGCTCAACCCTCTTACCTCGTCCAAGACAGTGCTCAAACTCAAGTATTCATCGAACTTAGTCGGTAGGCTAAATACAGTGAATCTTGTTTGGGTTCCAGGTCACACTGGTATCCAGGGAAATGAGATCTCGGCTGAGCTTGCCAAACTAGGCTCAGAAGAGGTTTTCTCAGGACCCGAACCTGCTTTAGGCCTGCCTGTATATGTTGTCACGTCTGCCATTGATACGTGGGTTTCTTGTGAGCACAGGGCTCATTGGCGTGACTGCGATGGGTGCAGACAGACTAAAGGACTGCGCCCAGACATCTGCGAGGGGTCAGCGTCTTTTCTTCTATCTCTCAGGATAATCGATTGAAGACATCTTGTAGGCGTCCTTACGGGCCACCAAGCTTTCGCCAAGCACTTGAATGTGCTAGGCTTGAGCGAAACCACCACCTGCCGTGCGTGTGGAGAGGACGACGATACAGCGGATTACCAATGTAGTTGTCCTGCCTTTGCTCGTATCAGGTGGCGGATCTTTGGGGCTGACGTGGTGAGTACCGAACACCTCCTCGCTTCGAAAGACGGGTAAATTAAATACATTAACGTAAGGTGTCCACGTGGTAGTACAATGGACCAGTAGTTGTATCTGAGTGTTCCATCGGATAGTAGCAACCTCCGACAAATATAATGAAAATGAGTTAATTCGTAAATTTTAGCTTTTAAGTGTCGCAGGGTTGATTTATATGTATTTATTCATTAATTTATGCCACTGCGTTGGCTTTTCTGTCTGTCCTCTTTGAAGGACGCGGTGAAAAATTTCGACCTGTTTAAGAGAACACATATAAATGCCATGAGCAATTAGTAGCGAGAAAATTTCGACTCTAGCCGAGCATATCTTAGAACATCCTAACGAACATTATTGCATCAGATTCGACTAGGCTAAGATACTGGCTCGGGAGTCTCACTTCGTCCCACGGCTTATTCGCAAAGCCCGCCCCATTTATATCTTGAAAAGGTCTTAGGGGTCTTCGGTGATTATTTCACTGCGTTACAAACTATACATCAAACTTAATATGCCCTGGCTAACGTATAAAAAGTGCCATGCAACACAAAGCTGATGAGCCTAAACGGAACATGAAAATTTACAACAGGCTTGTCCCCACAAGTGTTATGATTTTACGAAGTCAAACAATGGTATGTATAAACAACTACATCAACTCTTGCTCTCCATAGTGTATTTAAATTCTTTTCTTTTTCTTTTTTCCCAAAAAACAATATCGCTAACTTTAACGTCGAACTTTAGTTTCATGATATTTTTGAAAGTTGCCGCCCGGGGCCTGTATGCACCTGCCCCCGCTATTAAATCAACCACCTTTAACCACAAATGACAGAAGATAAGATTATGACAATTTGGAAAAAGAAAATGTACATCTACTGCGCACTACTTCATTGGTATTAAAGTGCAATAGATTCATGGTTTGTGGATTGACCGCATTGATTATTGTTTAAACTTTTTTTACACACCTATAAATTTACATTCCATTCCGATGACGTCAAATTGCCAGTTTCTTTAGCCAAACAAATGTGACAACATGCGCCTGGCGTAATCTTTATTATATTTCATTCAAGCTTTTTAACCTGGATAGGATAGCAGACCACAGGCCAGCTTATATGAATACCAGCCACTTTTTCTTGCTTTTTTATGTTTTATTTTCGCGATAGATAAGTTAAACATGCCATAAAAAAAGTTTGACAAGAGGTTGGAATAGAGCACGATTATTCATCTCCAAACAAGATAATTTAGTAGACCGACTGACAGAGGATGGAAGGGTTCTAGTTATCAGATAAAGAAAATTAATACCACCCACGAAACCCAAGCACGTTGTGCTTTTTAATCTCCATAACATACATTAAATGTTAAATTGTTACGTGGTTCGTAGTACTGTGAAATTTGATGAGCAAGCGTAGAATCTCTCCTGGGTAAGCCTGGGGATCGTGTTCTAAGTTTACGAGTTGATAGCGGAGGATCGAGAAGGATGGAATCCAGCCAAGTTTATACCTAGGTGACGACATTGTCGAATATGTTGAAGCCGCTAAGAACTTATAGGAGTTTGGTTTGATTCCACGCTTAGTTGGGACTACCATGTTCAAACAGTCATTGCCAAAATGTATGCTTCCCTGCGCCGTCGTTGTCCAAAAATATACTTGGACAACAAATTGCAGTGGACAAAAGCCTTAATAATGCCGATTATATCATACGGCTGTGAAATAAGTTCTGTAATCAGTGCAGATACAAAACGAAGACTAAATGTAGCTTTCAATAATGTCGTGAGATATGTGTATAACCTAAAACGCTTCGATCATGTTTCGGGTCACAATAAAATTATACTAGGATGTAGCTTGATGTCCGTTTTAAAGTTTTAAAATAAAATAGTCTTGAATAAAAATCTATCATACCTCTATGAAAAACTTAGATTTTCTGCTTCATCTCGCTCACATGTTCTTATTTTACCGAGGTGTACATGTCGTAGTATAGAAAGTCAGTTTCTTGTTTATGCCATCAAGCAGTACAGCTCACTTCCCACTCCCTCGAAGACTGCGAGGCACAAACCAATTTGATAGGGTGGCTTTTAGGTATATGGTTATGGACCATAGTTTTGAGATTTTTTGAGCTATAAATTACTTTCTGTATTTCTTTTTCTTAACGTAAATTGTGAGTTGTAAGATATTAATGTTTAAATTTGCTTATAAAATGAATTATGTAAATTAAATAACTTTAACTCTTATTGACTAAAAGGTTATTGTAAAAGATGGCATATAAATAAATAAATAAATAAAACATAAGTTATAACTACCTATACTATGTGTTATATTAAATTAAATACCTGAATTGTGCCAGGCAGTAAACTCTAAAACATGTTTTTGATCTGCAAAAAAAGAATCAAATTAGTAAGTCCAATTAATATTAAAAAGTAATAAATTAAAAAAAAATTCAACTAAAATAAGAAGCTTCTAGCAGCAAGGGCCGAGTGAATAAATACATTTATAATAATACATAAGTTTTTAAGAAACCAAGAAACCTTTTATAAACATTTCTATGTTTGGCATTTATTAAATATGGCATGAGTTCAGAAAATTTCCTAGAGAATGTGTTTAAAAACTCCAGTTCAAAAATCATTCACGCACTGACCTTTCCATTGTCCAATTTATCTTACCAACAGTTAGATTCTTAAACCTACTGACACACTATTTCAATAAGCCAGTACGGAACATGAAAATTTTTTACACCAAACACCAAAGCGGATGCAACGAATTCAGTCCAATGAATCCGTTACATCCGTCACTTTGAAGTACACAATTGACAACTGAGTTTAATATACACGTTCTTATGGAAAGCAGCCCTCAGAAGAACGTCGCTTCCCATAAGAATGTGTGTATTTCACTGAGGTGTCAGTTGTGCACTTCGACCTAACAAATGCAACGGGTTTATTGGGCTGAAAGCTTTATTCCCCCAAGCATTATGACTTTAAAGAGAAGCAATTAAATTAACACATCTAATGTTGTTTTGTTTAAAATTTTAAAATTTAATATAAAAAGAATTTTTTTTTAAAGTTTCACGTTATTTAAAAAAAAATTGCACAGCTTAAGCAAAGGATTGTGTCGTTCGAAAATCATTTAACTTCGATTGTATTTAGAATTTCTGTATTAAGATTCGATTGTATTAAGAATCTTCTAGCTAAGAAAAGGGCGTGGGATCAACCCCTTCTCAAAAACATCGTATTTTTGTTTAAATTTTTTATCAGAAGTGGTATACACGTGGTGATTGCATTTTCATATTAAAAATTTGGTTTATACTTAAAAACGCCCCCAAAAGTGGGCGTGGCGAAAATTTATACACTTGAGTTGATAGCTTACGCACATATCTGAACATTTTATAATCCAAGTTTTTTGGATTTAAGGCAAAGATATGAAATAAAAATCGTTTATTAGAATGAATATTAAGTATGACCACGCCTACAAGGGCGCGGTATTCGATTTTTATTAAATGCCAATCACAATACAGTTAAGCGAGGATATCGCGTACCAAATTTCAGCTTCCTGCGACAACTTTGATTTGATTTTTCATGCTAATAAGTAAAGTGGGCGTGTCAGTGGGCGAATTTCAAAAAATTTTACTTTTGTACTGCTTCGGGACCTAGAAAGAACAGATATCAAGTTTCAAGTTCCTAGCTCAAAATTTAAGGCCTAAAAACTACGGACGGACGGATGGACGGACGGACGGACATGGCTCATTCGACTTACAATTTGGTCTCGATCATATGCCCTTAAGGTCTTGGGGGTCTAAGGTGATTATTTCTCTATGTTGCAAACTATGAATCAAACTTAATATACCTCCTATCCTATCGGATGGGGTATAAAAAAAAATTTTTCTTGGTTGTTTTACATCATAAACATATCTATGGGTTATACATAATGAATCATCATGTCCGTAACATATAATAGTCCAGGCAACGAAGCAAAAATACGGGAAATAATTTGTGTAGAAGCGAATTTTGCCACAGTTGTAGACAAATGTGTCCTGAATGACATACCGAAAGTACTGGCGGGTGGGGGCGGAGCCAACGGGTCTGCGGGGCTCTTCCCCACCAGTACTTTCGGTATGTCATTCAGGACTCCTTTCTCTACAACTGTGCCAAAATTTGCTTCTGCACGAATTATTTCCCCAATCCGTTTTTTTTTGGTCTTCGTTGCCTGGACTATAATTGCAGAAGGACGGTTGTTCCCTGATCATCAATTCGGTTTCAGACCGAACCAGTCTACAGAATAGCGCATGAAATTGAAAAGTCTTAGATGAGCAAAAGATATTTTCAAGTGCTTTCCTCGACGTATTCGTAGCCTTCGACAAGGAATGGTACGAGGGCTTGATATATAAGCTACGAAATATCTCGGAATAACCCGCGACACACATTGCGAAGAAGCGTGGCAAGCTTGAAATCAGGCTCAGAAAAATGTATTGGATTATCGTAAAATTTTCGAAATTAAGTATAAAACAAATTGCTCTTGTACAGTAAGGTGTCAAAGCGATGGTATCGATGTTGCAGACTCTTCGAAAATGCGTTTTGGCAGTTTTCACAGTGTATTTTATAAAAGGGTGGTTTTTTTAACACGTCAAAATCGGGCATAACTTATATCGGCTACTTCGGTATTATAAACTTGCTAGGGCTGCATATTGGTATCTTTTAAAGATTTTTGAGAGTTTTAATCTCTGTCCACCCCAGTTTTCTTCTTCTTTTCTATTAAGGCGCGAGGTTATGATCTGAAGTGATTGATTATAACCCTCCCACTCTTCTGCATTTAGTCCGCTTGTGAGGTATGCCGATTTGACCTCAGAATATACCGAAAGCCCACCAGGTTTTGGATCCCTTCATCACTGAAGCAAAATAAATGCTGTTGTCATTACATTTGTGTAATCCATGAATGTTTAGGCCTCCCTCTCTTCCGCGATTGAGCTGGAATGTTGATTGACATTGCCTTTTTGACTGGGTTTATAGGATCTCTCCTTTGAATGTGGCAATACTAACTGAGCCCGTGGTGGTCCATTTTTCTAGAGATATGTTCTTTTACATGGAGGCTTCCTCGGACTTCTTATTCCATCTCGCTTTGTTACTGCTGCTGTCATGCGAAGCATCTTCATCTCAGCTGCTGTTAATTTGCTCTCACATTTTTTATACACTGTCCAACACTGTGGACCATATGTTAGCGCGGGACGCACAACTGTAGTGTAGAGCCTTCCTTTCAGCTTAGGTCACAGAAGATGGAGGAGTTTCCACTTCATCCACCCCACGCTTACGCGATGATTGATGTCGTCATCACTGCTTTCCTTGCTATTGATCATAGATCCCAGGTACTTAAACTTTTCACACTTGGTAAGCATATTTCCACCTGCTCTGTCATCCCCAGTTTTACAAAAAAAGAAACTTCAATTATTTCTTAACGACACATCTTCATACACCTTAACAGACGTTCCAAATTTCAGCGATTTCACCTCTCTTTCGACTCACTCACTATGAGGGTCACTATCTTCTTTATTCTTGAATTTATTCATTATTCAAGTGTTTCTAAACTGTGCACTTTCTTTCTCATCGCCAGATGCCACACCAAGCCGCTTCACCCCACAAAAATGGTCTGCAAAAGCAATGATTGAAAAAAGCTGGTTCAAACTTCCTTTCTTTCTTTACCAAACCAGTTGTGCAAATGTTTTTCTGAAGCCCGAATCAGTCTGTGAGGAAAAAGTCTATAGAGCTCTATCGAGAAAGAACCAGGGACCATCCAATGCCATCCAAGGTGCCTTTCATATAGCGTCAGGTTGTTCTTTTAGGTTTTATTTATTTGTTTGGTTGTTTTTTCAGTATAAGGGTAAGTCATTATGCGAGTAAAGACTAAAGTGTTAAACGGAAGTGAATTGCAAAAAAATATTCCATAATGAACAAGGTTAAACTTCCTTATTAAGAAAATTACTCAGCGAATTTGGAAACATAAATTCTTGTTTTACGACTGCAATGGAAATAAATCAACACATGTTGCACCATCTTTATGTTAAATTGAGCTTTCATGTTCAACAATGTAAATTATCAACCTAAAGAAATGCTGCTAAAAATGTCTTCTGTGCAATATTATACTATCCTCTAACATAGGTGCTCTTTACATTGTATCCAACAGTGGAGCGAAGCTTTCGAGTGCCATTCAATTTTCCACCAAAGCTTTTCTACCCGCCCTAAATCAAACGCTCACATTGCTTAAAGTGTAGGGGGTTGAACGTTGAAGAATCAACTTCTAGTTGCAACGAAAGCAGAGCAAAACATGCGTGCTGATATAAATGTCACATCCCACATCACTTTTGCTCATCTTTACTAGAAAGAAAAAATATCTACAAAATGAACAAAACGCGCAACACATTTGAAAATTAACCAAAAAAAAAGCTTCTCTCGTACGACGACGACGGCAACGACCACCACACGGCTGCTGTCGAAAACGAACTCAACTGGAGGTGCAAATAGCAAATCTCCCCGATTTACTGTTCAGTTTGCATCGCGCCGTCCTCAGTTCCTCAAGTATCTAAATACTTTAGCGGTGTCCAACACACGAGCTGTGGCACATTGTCGAAAACGGTTCTCGGTCATAGATAGAGTCGGTCTCGGTCGGTTCGGTCTGTCTATTTCAGAAGAGTAGGTATATCCAAATAAATTAAGAAGATATTTCGGGCACTTGTAGAACTTTGTTCGTTCGCGCGCTTCGTCAACCCTTGTGAACTTGATGTCAATATAATGCTTTTGCCGAACTAAAAGGATTATAAAATTCACATCATTTTTGAGCAATTAAATGAAACCGGCGAATCGAATTCAATATTGAAATGCAACAAAAGAATTTTTGTTTTTATAAAAAAATTATATATGTGTTTGAATTTAAATCTTTTATAATAATAATCGCTTTTCTTCTGTGATTTCATTATTAAAAATGTTTATTTTTAGAATCAGTGGCCGAGAAATTGTGTTGAAAATATTGCCAACAAAATATAAACGAAAAAAATAATACACAGAATCTTACAAAAATCCAATTTTATATTAATAAATTAATAAAAAAGCAGCACAACAAATCTGAGACTATAAATATAGTATATAAAAAAAATGTGTGAGCAGCAAGAGTCAATTAAATATTTTATTTATGTTTTTTTTGTTTATATTTGGCCAAGCCATTGGCTATTAAGTTTCTAGACTAAATAAATTTTATGAGCTACTTTGAGAGGGTGTCATTGATCTATATGAATATTATAGTAAGACATTGCATATTCTTAAAAAAAATATATACATTCACAACGGTTTTGTCGAATGCTTGTAATAAAAGCAAAAGTTTATTGCTCAGCATTTAGCGAACCCTCAATGCTTTTGTTTTTTTATGGGCACAAATTCCCAATCTGCCAGTTTATGATGGATTTAATCCCGTCCATCAAAACGTTTCCACCTCATTTTGACTTTACGATTAGGATTAACTCCTCCCCATTAAACAAAACGATTTGCCGTTGTGGCCTTCAGACCTTATTTTAATTTTTTTATAAACTGTCCGACGACAAATAAACACGACTCTGTTAATTAAATTCTTTTTAATTTTTCTATAATTTTAAGAGTAAAGTTTACAATTATACGAAATGAGTTACATACAGAGGTTGTAGGTAGGTATTCAAAACAAATTTGTGCCGACCGCCGCAAACTAATATGAACTCGACACGACTTTCTGGCAAGCGGGAAAGTATGAAGCTTTACTCGTAAATTAATGTTAATTTTTAAGCAAGCCACAATTCGCTAGGCCCCACATCCATTAGCATTTATAAAGGCAGAAAGATCATATGCAGTGCCATTCTTTTGAATTGTTTGAAATTAAAGCTCTGAATGTGTTCGTTGGGGTTTACATAATTTCGCGACAACAAAAAGTAAGAAAATAATGTTAATCTGATAACATTCCGCGACCGGGAACCGGGTTTATGAAAAAGAATATTAAAATTGAAAAAAGGCGGGTGCGTCTTTGAGGAGATTGATCATAACGATAAGTGCTTCTTACTTTAATTAACCGAAGAATGTGACTGTGTTTTAAATGTGCTTTCTTTTAATTGCATCTAGAAATTAAAAAAAAAGTCTACCGGCGCGGTGGCACACCCAGTAAAGCATATACCTATACCAAAGTTGAACAAAAATGAGTGTTCCTACATGCATTTCGTGTATATGTTTTATGTAGTACGTGCTTCCCCCAAAAGTTCAAATGGCAAATTTTAAAGTGGATAATGTAGACAGGCTGGTGGAGGACGGCGACAAGAATGACGCCAATGACAATGAGGCATCAGGTAAATATTTCAAACTTACATTCTGTCTTTAAACTATTCCACCAAGTTGAGTGCATTGGTATTGCTTTTCTCGATGATATGTTCAAACACACCTACATATCCTTATGTGCAAAATCAATCTAATTTGCTGCACGAAAGCTACTCGAGAACAGCAACAACAATATTTACACCCTCTCCTTAAGACATCGCATTCAACTGGTGGAAAACGTTTTTTTAAACACACCTGTTGTGTGCATCTGTTTTGAAAGTTTTCCCATTCCCATACGGTACGAGGGGTAACTGGGTTTGAATTAGCGGGAAAAAAAATTACAAGATATCGAATCTGTGGTGTCCTTCTGTAAAACATCCTGATATGAGTGTTCTATCTATTTTTAACTCCCGAAATTGTGTCTGCATTTAAGGGGCCTCATAGAATACGGCGTTGATATTTTGTGGGCAACAATGATGGGTTAGCCCCTTCACCTATACAGATTTATAGGTAGAAGGGGCTGTGTGAAAAGATTCTCATTAATTCATTTATGGATTATTGATTCCCTAAAATAGATTAGGATAATATAATTTGAAGGTTCCTAAGGTTATTAACGTTCAGTTTGGGTGTATTCATGTAGGCTTGTTCGTTACGTATGAAGAGTGGCCTATCTGTGTGTAGGTTTGAAGGTCCTTCGTATGATAACATGCGAACATATGTCTATTGGGCGTAAAAAAGGTTAGGCAACTCTTCAGCTCTGCAAGGACAACTTTAATGGGAGTTAGAATGGTGACAAAATAAATCAATAGATAACCATATCATAAGCATGGCAGACGTTTTCCGTACAAGTTCGTCCTTAGAAGTTGCACCGTCCTTAGAAGGGTGTAAAAGTTTTTGTCGTAATGAAATAGTTGCAATTACATTAGACACAAGTTACCAGGACCAAAACTATTTCGATGACTTTTAAAAAGTAAACATAAACACACAGCAGGCATGTCAGCAGCTGGACATATAAATGTATGTGTTGCATTGTTTAAGGACGAATATATGAAAATTTTCTTCCATTTAATTACGACTAGGACTGAGGCGAGGCGTTGGCTAAGAAACATCACGCGATTTTTCGAAATGGCTGCTGATAGTGCGCCTACACATGCATAAAAAAATAGTTAAGTTATATACCTTAATCCTAAATATTGCCATTCCCTATAGAAAAACAAGGACCCTAACTTTAATTGCTTTAACGAAAATGCTATATGCCGTGAGCATGGTTGTCGGCCGGCTGAACATTCATTCATACACAGCTGTGGATGTATTACTTTGGGGAGCTTTGTCTTTTTGAAATTGTGATGATATTAAAAAAAAACAAATAAAAACGTGTATAGACAGAGGCATGGGATAAAAATTTCTTTTATTTATTCGCACCATCAGAAAGACCGTATAGTCAGTCCATGGAGCCTTTAACACACAAATACTGGATGCTTACATGGACGCAAGGTCGCTCATATTATATGTTACGATGTGTATCTTTCTTGGTGCAGTCAAGCGTAAGTAACCAACCAGAAAGATGCGTAAGGGAAATATTAGAAAAAAAATCGATTTTTAAATTAAATATCTTCAGATTGCGGGATAATCCACCAGAAAGTCCTGTGTTGACAATGTAGAAAAAGATTTTTTTTTTGATGATAAAAACAAAAACCATTCAAATCTCGGGTATAAGTTGCTATGATGCAGAGTAATGTAACAAGTCGGTAATCCTTTGGGATAAAGAAGGAATGAACCTATAGAGAGGATGGCATAGGACTTTGTTCTTTCTCTCAAAAGTTCGGTTAACCTAACCTTGACTCCTTATTAATATACACTATGCACAATGTTTGTTAAAAAAGAAAAACTTTGACAGAGTTATTTTTGAAATTGCTTAAAATGGATCGCAGCTATAAAAAGTTACATTGAGAGACTTTCTCGGAATTGTAAATTTACAGGAAAGTGAATATTTTGTTTGTTGGTACTCTTATTTTCGTATAGAGCTGGATTGGGTAACATGATGCTGAAAGGATACCTCTTAAGATATCGCAAGTTGTTCATAGAAACTAGTCCCATTATCAAAACTTTCAAAAAGCTTAATTCAAGAATTGGATTCCATTTTTTAACAGCTAATTTCTTGTTTAACTTTTTTAAAGTTAGCGAAAGACGGTTTGTTCTCTCCATTTTTTTGATGATCAGTCATAAATTCGAACTTTTCAGGCTCCATCTTTTAATATCGCGATCTTTTCAGAGTATCAAATGAGCCGTCGTTGTCAGATCATCGATCTTGAAAACACAGGTTTGATGAGAAATCCGGTAAGAAATCTTAGGAAGACCAACTGGGAAGCTTTCAAAAAAACCTTACGAAGCAATCTGAAGCACATAGATGTAAGAAGAGCTCCAACCTCATCGTCTATCTAGGCTAAGAAAACGCAGTAGAGGGCATCACAAGAGCCACCACAAACACGTATGAAGCGTATAAGCTGTTCAACACAGCAAAGCGGAGACTGGCAGAGCTACAAAAAAAGGAAAAATTTACCAAATACAATAAAGAAATTAGGAAAGTTAAAAGAAGTAGTTTTAGGAATTTTTGTGAGACAATAGCAAGCACTCCCTGTGCAGCACGGCTTCACAAGGCTCTTGCAAAGTCAGGTGGAGTGAGTACGTCTCTCAAGAAAGTGGACAGCAGTTACACCGAGAATGAGGAACAGAGAGCACAGCTGCTCTTAGAAACTCACTTACGCGGAAGCTCCCCAGACACTAATGTCTGGAGCAGGACCAACACATCGAGACATCGATAGGAAGACTGGCAGACAGCGAAAGCCTTGCTCTAGCGGCCGATTAGAATCGGCAATAAGCTCCTTTCAACTTTTTAAGTCACCTGGTGTGGACGGCGTTTCACCAGCCCTATTAAAGAACGGGCAGAAATGCTACTCCCACACTTGGTAAGAATAGCAAAAGTAGTCTTGCTCTGGAATATATTGGTTCGGTACCAGTGGATTCGGGCAAAGATTGTGGAAATTCCAACAGTGGGGTAAAAAAAGCCAACGCAGCCGAAGTCCTATAAAGCGACCAGCTTAACATCCTTTCTTCTGAAAACAATAGAAAAACCTGCACACAACTACATAAGAGAAAGACAACTACAGTTGCCAAGAAAAGCTTGGCAACCGTCAGCACGGATACAGAGCGGGCAGATCTACCGAGACCGCTCTATATCATCTGGTGGAAATTATTCAAAATACAATTGACACAAAAAAAAACAGTAATTAGTGCCTTCCTGGATATCTAAAGGGCATTTGGCAACACGTTACACAAAGCCATGAGGCGAGCCCTAGATAGAAAAGGAGTAAACAGTACAGTTTTCAGGAGGATGCATTTTCTGCTGAGCACAGGGTCAGTGGAGACGCACACACCACAGAAAACTATCAAGGCCAGCACAGCAAGACCTTGCCAACAAAGGGTAATATTGCCATCGATAAGATGGAACCTAAATGTGGATGAATGACTTAATACATCAGCAACCTAGGGATCAACTGTCAGCCATATGCCGATGACTTTGGTATTGATTGCGAGGGGAAAGTTTGAAGGAACGCTCTGTGAAATTATTCAAAGAGCACTCAAGGCAGTCCAAGAATGGTGCAACACAGCTGGGTTCAATCTTAACGCGGTCAAGACGATTATAGTAGCATTCACTAAGAAAAGGAATATTCAAAAGAAACCTGTAAACTTATCGGGCATAACACTGATACCAGTTAAAAAGGTTTAATATCTAGGGTTAATCCTAGACAGCAAACTCATCTGGAAAACACATACATAAGAGATCTTCAAAAAGACTACTCGTGCTCTTATGATATGCAAAAGCCAATCGCGGGTAAGTCTTGGGGATGGAACCCAAACATGGATGTACACTACCATAATGAGACCAACGCCACTTATGTAGCAGTATAGCATGGGCAAAACGAACCAGTCTAACCACAACGTAATCCTTTGCATAACCGGGGCTATGCGAACATGTCCCACCGCAACCATGGAAGCGCTATTGGAATTAACACCAGTACATCGTGGTTGAGGAAACGTCTAGAAAAACGACCTTGAGGATGGCTAAAGAGGGGATCGGAAAAAGAGGTGCATTGGGTGAAGACAATTTGACGCACTTCTTGGGAAACTTCCCCTTCTGGCTAGTCCTAAGGATGACAATTTGAGGAAGTTTAGGTTTGAAAAGAACTTCATCGTGAAGTTTAGCACTTAAAAGAGTTGGAGAAATAAATCCACAGCACATAGACTGAGCAACAGAACCATCAAATGGTATACGGATGGGTCAAAAACTGATGATAGAACTAGTGCAAAATTATGGGCCAAGAACTATAACTCTAAATTCATGGGCAAGCATACTAGCATCTCCCGGAATGATACCGCGGAAATATACGATGTGTCCACATAATACAATACAAATATATCTAAGGGGGTAAGGTTCAATAGGATTTCGAGCGCATCAGTAGGAGTGGTTCTCAGGGCACCACGGATGCAGATGCATGCTTGCATTTGTACCTTTCTTAAAACGTTGAGATGTGTGCCGACGTTCAGTATTGACCACTATACTGCTACGCCGCACTGTGGTGCCAAAAGGCAAAACTCGTGGCAAAAATACTAAACTCGATGTTTTTTTATTGCTTTGTTTTTTTATTTCTAATAGAAATATAAAACGAGCTTCAAAAACAGCAAACAAGATAGTTGTCGGCTAACTATTTTGACTTATAGAGCTTTTCAAAGTTGGTCAACTTTGCTCTGTCTAAAAAAACGCCTAACAAAAAAAAATAATTTCTTTATTTTCTTTTCTGCAATTATATCTAGTAGCCTCATGTATAGGCAAATGAAAATTTTATTAAAAAATGTGTCCAATTCAGTCTTGACAAAAATTACAACAAAGCAATAATGTCAGACAGCCAGGCAGCTATCAAGGCTTTAAATGGCCAGATTCCGATCCAAACTTGTTGAACTGCCTACGCAAGCACAATGATCTGGGCAAGTCCAATAAAAGGACCCTGTATTGGGTTTCGGAGAATGTTTGAATAAAGGAGAAGTAGCGGATTCACAAGCAAGTATAGGAGAAGTATAATCCTTAATAGGAACTAAACTTTTCTGCGCGGTAGGAAAACATAAACTTAGGGAAAAACGCTTAAAAACTAAGGCCTTAGGCAAGCTAAGAAACTTCTAAGAGGAAAAGAAGTTTCTTAGAAACCAGAGGATATTCAGCGCATTGGCCTTAGTTTAAGACATAAGGCATTTAAAGGCACAGCCTTTAAGATATCACATTTAAGAAGCTTACCTACCCTAAATTTGAACCTTCATTCTCTGAGACGGAGAACCTTCTGTGAAAATAACTTATACATGAAGTCCTAAAATTGTGCTCCGACTTCTTGCGTACTTTTCCATAGGTATTTCTTGGCTGCTCTTACCACTCTAAGGCGTACATCTTTCTCAACACCACACATCAAGGCCTGCTTACCGCACAATGGTACAATGACTGCCGTCATAAAAAAACGTTGCTCCCTATTCCGTCCCCACAGCTGTTCCTGTTGACCACTCTATCGAAAATCGCATTGACGTCGTGGAAGCCGCATACTCTTACTTTGCATTCGGTATATGCATACAGCTGTACTAGTACCGAAATCGATCGTGCTAGCCCAAAGCTTCTAGCTAGAGAGCTACTCTCGTTCTCTTAACTTTCGAGACGCGCCTGAGAGCTACTCGCAGTAGTTTTACTCTCATGTGGACACGCGCCTTAAGAACGTATGTATTTAACTGAGTTGTTAGTTGTGTACTTCGATGTGATGGAGGCAACCAATTCATTGAGCTAGAAGCTTGAGATTTTAGACCGCAACCCTTGTGAAAAAACCGGGGGCTTGTGACTATGCTTGTCGCAGATGAAATATTGGTACTTTTGGGGTGCTTTTTTTTTATAAAATTCACTCGCGGATTGGCTACCCTTTTATTGTTGTTTTAAATCTCACGAGCGGAAAGGATTAGAAGAAGAGCGAAAGAAGGAGAGGTACCGGTGCACTCTCGTTTTGAACAGCTGCAAATTGAATTGAGTAGAAAAGACTGATCGTGGAAGGACATTCCACATTCGCGTTGAAAGAAACTCTAAACTTAACTGTACAACTTAACTGTACTGAAAGTGGGCTCTAGGGTAAACTGATGTGCATTCGATCTATGGCAAGTTTTACGGTTGAATGTCTGAAGGGGTGGAATGCAATTGGCTATTTCGATGGAACACAGTTTGTAGAAAAACCGATAGAATAGTGAGTGATAAGCAAGAGACATTACGTCGATGTCCCAATGAATCGATTGACTTCGCAATATTTCTGTCTCCATTGAGCTTCATCGCGCGTTTTTGTATCCTGTATAGCAAAGTGCAATTCTGTTTTTGGAGCACCAGCCCAGACATGGGTATTGTTTTCGTCGATGCAAGTGCCATACATGGATAATGGCGGGGTGTTTCGGTTTTGCTTTAATGACAGGTTTGAGGTGGTAAACTAAGTCTATAGATATGGACGGAGTCACCGACGACAGTTGAGATAAGATGGAAAAGCATTGAGTCCTTTGAGACTCGATGTACCCAAAAACACTTTTGTCACTCGAGAAAGACTAGGCTAAAGCAATGTTTATACCGGAACAGGTATTCGCATTCGAACACCATGTCTTGGCCTTTCTTTGCATGCTGGGCTCTGCCGAATATGCTCTGTTGGAACTCCTCTCTCTTCATTTATGTATACATATGTATATAATTTTGGGCGCACGCCGTAGTATGTGTGACTTTGCACGGTGTACCGGATTTAAATCACAATAAAACAAAATAGGTTTGAGGGAAGAAAAGCATTTCAATGCACCACCGCCGCGAATGTGATGAGGGACTTCTCAATTCGCGGTTCGGAATCGGCAAAATATTTAATGTGCCCTCCATGTGTATATACATGCATAGTTGTAAGAGATCAGACAAACGCTTTTTCGGAGGGCGCCAATCTACTACAATCTGAAAAAAGCGCAGCGGAAGGAAAAAGAAAGTAGCTGATCGAACAAGCGCTTATGCATTTGTGTTTCAAGCTGAGCTTTTCGTTGTCCTAATTGCTATATATTATGTTATGAAAATTAAACTCAAGTTTTCACTGATTTGGTCGGTGAATCCTGTTTAGAATCTGTACAAGGTAACACTGGCTTTTAGCGAAATGTGATCTCCTCCGAGCTTACTATACTAGGTAAGTTTTAAAAGTGAATTTCTCAGGATTTTCCAAGATTGCATTGTAACTGTCTGAATCTGTATTCACGTAAGTCATCGACACTTGAATTTCTCGTGAACACAAGTCTATTAAACGCGACTATGCGATCTGTGCAGCCAAAGCAAGAGACTGCGCCCGATTATGCAAACAGTCAGCTTTCAATCTGTCAAATTTTCTCCCTGGAGATTAGACTGCAGATTGTATTCAGGCGTCTGTTTTCCCAAGTTTTAGCTTAACCCTAAATTTGGTATAGGCTTGAGCAAAACCAACAGCAGCACTGCCTTTGGAGCATGATGTGACAGCGAAAGATTTCCTCTGTAGTCATCGTGCTTTTGCTCACATCAGGTGGCTGACGATAAGTTCAATCAAGTTCAAAGAATATTTAAACTTTTTATCACTGAAGGTTTTTTTGTTAGAAACAATGCACCAGAAGTTGTGTCTGAGAGCTCCATCGAACAGGAACGAATTAAAAAAAAAAAAACAGTATTCACACGAGATTGACATCGAGATCGCGCTAAATGGGTCTGCTGCAGAAGTATTTTAGGTATACAGATTGCTTAGAACATTTTCTGCGGCAATATCTTTATTATTATTTAAAGCACCCAAAGCAGACTATTTTATCACCATGCTGCTTTTTTGATAAAAGAGGTAGTTGCAATGACATGAATTTTCGTCATTATTCCTTCTAATGGCCCCTTAAATGACAAAAACTACACCTTTGAGACGTTATTTTTTTTCTGTTACCCTTTCAAAAATTTTATTTATGTTTATCGTGCCTTGTTAGAAACACCTTTCTGCATTGTTTAACGGGGCAATTGTGCCAAAAGCACTTCCTTTTCATAATGTTCATCTATAAATCATACAGGTACTTCTTTCATGGCCATCCAAAAGAATCGGCAATTTTGAGTTATTGGCAGCACTGCAAATAATGCTCCCTCGTTGAATATTAATTCGACTCTGTAGGAATCAAATTCAACTTTGTGTCCATTATAAGACCGATGTGTCCATTATAAGACATATGGCTTAAAATATGGTCGTTTTGGATGGCATCTTTTTGTCTAAGTATAAGTAAAGTGTCGTTTATAACAAACTTGCTTTACGGCTACCACCAAATACTTGCGGAATACCCGTCACCAGCATTCTCAACTCGATAAGGACAACGTCTTTGTCAATATCCCTTATTGCTTTCAAAATAGGTTGCTATATTTCTTATTCATGTCTTGGCGTTTAGCAGGGTAATAGCATCCTTTAAAGAACCACTGGTAACTCATCATTTTTTGATAAAGTCACCAACCTAGATCGGCTTTATATCTGTTGATTTTCCTACGTTTATATAACGAGAATGGCTGTTTTTAGTACTTCTTGTAAGTTTTAAGTCTAAGTCGGACCTTTATACACATTATTTATAATTTTCGTTGAGTGGAGATGAAATAATTACCGGATGAAATATTGAAAGAAAATAACGTGTGTGGTTCACCGGCAAGGAATGATCACCTTTATCAGTCGCGGATTGTGCTCTTATTGAGCTGCAGTGAACACGACTGATTCTTTGCCCAAATTTGCCGCCTCACTTGTTTTTGCCTTGCGTATGGTATATTCTTTGTAACTTATGAGGAATGGCACACAAAAAAATTACGTTAGTGTCACATCATTCTGTTATATCATGGAAAAGTCTTTGCCTTGCCACAAAAAAATAATTATTAACACTTAAAACGTTTAAATATAAAAACTTAAGATCTCTGATTCGTTATCGAGACCTTAGAATAATTCTATACAAATCAGTTCGATTCGAAGCCGGAAGTTAAACACGGGACATTATCTTTACAAAAATGATTTAACCATATTTTTATCAGAATAAATAGTGTCTGATAGACGGTGTATATATAGGACTCCTTTATGCGGACAACATTGTTACCTTAAGCGGAATGACAATAGCCTTGCAAATGATGATAAACAGCCTACATCGATAAATCCATGCTGGGAGACCTTTAAGTCTACATAAGCAAATCCTAAATAATGGTTTTCGGAAATGGATCTGGGCGGTTCTCAGGGGAAGATAAATGGACTTGTGTAAACGAATATAACTCAAAGTTGTGAAGAAGTATAAGTACAATGTGTTAATCAGAGCCCGATTTTCATGTAAAAAAATATATTAACAAAAAATACGAGGCAGCTAAAAGGGCAATAAATTGCAACTGAAAATGTTTTCTAAGCAAAAAAAACGGCTAATTTAGCCCTAAATTTATTTTTTTTGATACGCCTGTATCATATTATTCATATCCGTTTACACCACCTCCGAATCTATTGCTAAAGTTTTAACAAGTACTTAGGTATAAAGTTGACTCCAACCCTTATAAAGCATTATGTCCCAGGATATAAAGTGTATTAAAAAAACTATTTGTTACTGCCGAAGTGTTGAGGAGTCTTTGCATGTGACATTAAGAGTTAAAGCACAGCAAAGAAACTAATTTTTTATTAACAGAAGAAGTTCCATTGAATCGTCTTCCCATGGGTATTACTACGGTCGGGCATGGCGTCTGGAGGACCCAACATTCATTTACAAGAACAAGACACAAGCTGCTCTTACGGATCTTTGTTCGATTCTGTCGGCAAACTAAGCGTGAGTGAGGCTGCTACTCAATGTACTGCTGCGGACGGTAAGTCTCGGCATACTTTCAAGGTTGAACGGGCTTCGAAAGAGGCGGGCCCTGCTTTGCTCCTGACTAAGGGACGCCGGAAGAGGAAAAGGGAGCAGTTGACCGATCGACGGCGCAAAGAAGCTTTACTAACTGAAGGCGCAACCACTCCGGTCAACGCTTCGGCGGCGTCTATGAAATAGGACAGGTCGGTGGAAGTCTCAATAACTGAAACAAACCAGTCCCTTACATTGGGCACCACCTCTTCTTTTGCTTAACAAACACGCAAGAAAAAGCGAGGTTCTAGGGGTGACTTGATGAGTGCCAAACAACTAAGCCCTTCATCATTGAAGCCCTATCCAAATTAAAGTAAGCTGTCTACATGGTAGTGCTCCAGCGGATAGTAGCAATGTTTGACAAAAAAGTAGAGGCTGGAAAATTATATATTCTCGAGCCCCGGAGAACAAGTTTTCCTGGGCATGCCAGTAATCAAAATTGGTAGTTCCTGTATGCCTAAAAAAGGTCTGCTAATAGCTAAGAAATTAATACTCCAATCCCTCTTTTTTGAGAATGTCAGAGGATGAACAGAATCGTCCACGTAGACTTTGGAGCTCCTATTAAACACATACTTTCCTGGTGCAGCGGAGTCCGTGGTCTCAGCAAGTACAATCTACACCACACAGCAACATTTATTCAATAGTTTACGAGGAAAAGATGTCCTGATAGCTGTTAACACCTTAAAACTGATTAAGTCTCCAGACATGATGGAATACTGCCTGTCGTGCTTTGGGCTCTTGGGAACGCAAGACTTAACAATATGTTCGCTGGTAAAGACTTTTCAAAGGTGATTTCTAATACTGTAACTACCCATGCCATTCTCTTGCAGACGCGCCAGAGTGGTATTTCTTTCGAAGGAAGGCAGACGCGCACCGCGAGGAGGCAATGTAAACTTTGCAACCTGGATATTGCTATAGACAAGGCTAACACCTTGGCTGCAAAGGTGTTACTGCGGCGTTAACCCTAGCAAAACTGAATTGTTGCTGTCCAGTACTTAAACCAAAATATCTGAATTCACGCACCCCCGTCGAAATAATCAACCACTCGCGCTATCATACAGTGCCAAGTAGCCAAGTGGCTACATGCTGCATTTAATTTCTTGAGTCGGTTAATTCACTCTTGTGTTATGTTCTTTCTCGCCCAAGAGACCAGAACAAGTACCAAATGATTGAACAAACTTAGTCACCACATACAATTTTCTCAAGCCGAAGTAACAAAGTTTGATAAGACTAATGCCTTCAGCCCAATGAATCCGTTGCATCCGTTACGTCGAAGTACATTACTGACAACTCACTGAAATACAGACCTTCTTATGGGAAGCCACGTACGTCAGGAAGCTCTTCTATGGGACGCTCCCCATAAGAACGTGTATATTTAACTCAATTGTCAGTTGTGTACTTCAACGTGACGGACGCAACGGATTCATTGAGCTGAAGGCTTAATTTTACTGTGCTGAAAAATGAAGTTCGATGGAGCGATTGTTAGTCTAAAGCAAATACATACTTAGTTTTATCCCTGTATGATGGCTCCTTCACAATAAGACCGAGCGAGAGTCTCGTGCGAGTTGTCAAAAGAGTTTCGATCAATGGCAAAGTTTGGGGTCATAATGCCATTCGCTGTTGTGAGTTGTCACATGCTATCGAATGGATGTTTTTTTCTGAAGGTAATAGTTGTTCTTTACAAATATGTTATGTTTTGTTACTATGCAGTCAAAACAATCGTCGCACTTTTTCACACTGATGGTGTATTGACAAACGATTTTTCTAGTCTCGCATTGACGATGGTGCTTTAGTATGACATTAACGCGTGTGTTGTGAAGAAGCTGTGAGAATACAATTAGCTTTTTTCAGCCTTAATAAGCTTTTTCCAAATCAAAGAACTTTAAATAGAAGAGAGTCATATTTCCAGGCAGAAACAGGTCACCTTAGTTCATACTTAGGATTAGTCAACTTAGCTTATAGGGCTCCCAACCCATGGAGGGTCTCTACCTGATTCACAGTAGCCTTCCATCCTCTGCGATCCTGGGCACGCTGCTTCCAATTGTCCAGACCAAGCGCTCTGGCATCCGCGATGGCTTGGTCCTTATTCAGCAGCCAATGTATTTTTAAATAAATGAAAAAAGTACCCTAGAAAATTAGTCACATTAATTTCATTGTTTCCCTAACTGCCTGGCAAAACGTGACAAAATAAACACCGCCCAGATCCATTGGTTCAAAGACAGGCAGTCCTTAAACTAGTTAGGAATTTCTTTCAACAAAAATAGAGTCAATGATACCCTCAGCACCCATATCAAATTGTCACTTGCAGTGTGTAAAACGAGCTCTCAATTTTCATTCATTCCATAAGGACAAAGTTGAAGGTTGACAAATCAACAGTAACACGGAATTGAGAATGATCAATTATATTTAATTATTGTTAGAGGATTTTGAGGACGAAATTAGATGACCATTTTCTTTTGATTTAAAGTGACACTAATGGTCTTGTGGGAGCACCTTGGCCAATTTTGTTTTTCAAGTTTACGACGGGAGCAGTAAACAAATTGGATAATCTCCATCGACGACCTGTCTAGACCAATCAACGGACAAAAATAGATTGCGAACTTTATTGTTTTTACGCTTTTAAACTTATAAGTGTATAAAATTCTTACCTCTGACATGAATGCTTGGTTATAGGTATAATACCGCAGTACATTACTGCGGGGCAATAACCGTTCTGCCGTGCGCACGTCTTAGTGAGCTCTTTAAAAATGTAAACGTATCTTTAGCCTTTTATTGTGATAAAGTACATTGTTGTTTGGGTCCTTCTGATCCTCATATATGGATAATAGACTTTTAAAGAAATTACTTCCTGTTCTCATAGTAGGACAGGAGCAATGATTGGAGAATGAAGTGAGAAAAAACGGAAACGGATAGAGAAGTGTGATCTTGGGCCCTTTCTCCATGAGTGATGGATTACGTCGAAAGCTCAAATCGTATTACATAAGATCTAACTTACTTATGGTGGCGCTACAGTCTGGGGTGGACCCGGACCTCACCCAACAAGCTTCGGCACCCAGCTCTGTCTCTAGCTAGCCGTCTCCAGTTTCGTACGCGAAGTTGGCTGAGGTCCCCCTCCACTTGCGTGCACCACCTGAGTCTCGGTGCTCCTCTACTGCGTCGTCCCTGCGGGGTGGATTCGAAGATTTTTTGGGCATAAGGTCTGACATATAACAAAATTCTGTTGGGTGGCTGCCCCCGCTAGGCAGGGGCACACTTAGACCAAGGGAGGTTCATTGTGATATCACTTATAGGACCGGAGCTACCAGCCCGAGGAAATAAATGACAACTACCCATTTGGGTGGGAGGGGTCTAGGCAACCAGTGACGATGTAAACCTGGGCATACGTGGCACTATACGCCTGTCGCAGAACGTTCGGAAGCATGTGGGGACTGCATCCAAACATGGTACACTGGATGTATATAACGGTTGTAAGACCCATCTTAACTTACGGTGCAGTTGTATGGTAGAAGGCTACGGAAAGACAGTGTCATCTCTCTAGTCTCACCAAAGTTCAAAGGGCAGCCTGCATGGGTATAACAGGGTCCCTTAGGACCCCACCCACCGCGGCACTGGAGGTACTACTCAACCTCACCCCCTTGGACATATACTGCAGCAGCAAGGCAGCTAAAACAGCTGTTCGCCTAAGGGAATCCGGACTGTGGTCCTCAAGATCTTATGGACACGCCTCTGTGGAAACTCAATGGGCTGCCTCCACAAACACCCCAGTCACGGATTACCTAATAAGACCATTACAGGAGATGACGAGATCGCCGTATATACCGACGATTCCAGGATGGACGTCGGAACCGGTGCGGGCATCTTCTGTGGAGATTTGGGTCTAGGTAAATCTTTTCGAATTAATGACGAATGCAGCATTTTTCAGGCGGAGCTGGCAGCCATAATCGAAGCTGCCTCCGAGCTGAAGAAACACGGCCCCGCAAACAAGACCATCACCATATACTCTGATAGCCAAGCGGCAATTAAAGCCTTGGAATCAGACGTGGTGAAGTCAAGGGCTGTGAAACTATGCAGGGAAATTCTGGACGAGTTATCACTTGGCAACACTGTAGCTGTGTGTTGGGTGCCAGGTCACACCGATATACCGGGAAACGAAGAAGTGGACAAGCTTGCGAGATTTGAGTCTGGAATGAATGCATCTCTAGCCCTTAAATCTATAAGAGTCCCGCTGAGTTCGATAGCACGTAGGATAGAAACAGAATCCTTGAGTAGAACCAGCCTACGTTGGACAGAACTTGATACGTGCAGACACACAAGGGAGCTATGGCCAGCGGTAAGCAAAAAGAGATCAATATTTTTGATCGGACTAGCCCGCAGGAACATCCGAGTACTCACGGGAATCCCCACGGGGCACTGCGCTGTGGGTCTACACGCTGAGGGCTAGGCATACCGCATAACGATTACTGCAGAAGCTGCAGGGATGTTGAAGAAATTGAATCTGTTCGTCACCTGCTCTGCGAATGCCCAGCCCTAAACAGCATCAGGCGTAGTATCCTCGGCAGCTACTTCTTCAAAGAGCTCGAAGATCTAAATAATGTAGATCTAAAGGACCTCCTAAGATTTGTATACAAATCCGGACGGGTCCAAGAGGGCGGAACTCTGAGCTTCTAACAGCGGTCTATTTGTGTTTTCGTTCCAGGTATTAAGAAGGTTCCCAATGGACACAATGGACCCAACTGCTGGTCTAAGTGAAACCGTGACTATTGTCAAAAGGGCATCCATCAACCTAACCTAACCTAAACCTGTACCTAAGGTCACCAATCAATTATTGATTGGTTGAAGACTTACCCGAGGGTAATGGGGGCTGGGGTAAACGTTACAGTGTTAACCACTGTCAGCAGGATTGATGGGGGCCAGTGAGAGACTTCCTAAAGAAAGGGTGGTCACGTAACTGCTGAACTTGACGCGGTAAATGAGGAATGGTTTCCATGGGAGAAAAGCCCAGCAGGGGCAACCGATTTCGGTATAAGTCCGTTATCCTCGAGGATGGGAGGGTGCAGGGGTTTCGGTGTTAACCCATGCAGGAGGGGAGTACTAACGCAAGAAGCTGGTGTAGGGTAACCGTCTTCGGTATAAACCCGTACTACAGGCGACACCCGTTAGAATTGGAGGGGGAAGGGACGTGGAATAGGAAGGTAAGGATAACCGAGCGATATGAACCCATAGCACAGTGGGAATTATGTGCTGGTGATACCGAGGGGGTGGAGGGGTGAAGGCAGCCGAAGCGTTATAAGCCCACACTGGTCCAGCCCTGTAAGGGAAGACCCGAGGATGAGGTGAGAAGGGGAAGGATGAGGAGAATGACAATTACTGTAGGAATTCTATTAATTACGTTCCCGGGTGGTATGAAGGACTTGAAGGTAGGTCTCCCCCTTACGTCGAGTCTAACTAGATCTTTAGATCTTTTCTTTTCTATTGGCCTTTAAGTGAGAGTTGGCCTCAAGGATTGGAGAGTGCAGGTAACCGATTACGGTAAAACCGTTGTCGGAGGAGGATTTTTCGTTAAGACGCTGATGTAGGGTAACCGTTTCGGTGTGAGCCCGTACCTCAGATGACTTAAGTCAGAATTTAGCCTTGGGGGAGGGGGGGAAGGAGACGTAGGGGTAACCGTATGGTATGAACCCGTAACGGTATGAAACGGTACCAGGGGGAAAATGAATTGGTGTTCCCATTAGAGCGGAGAGGTAAAGGCAACCGAAACGGTATAAACCCTTACCAGGCCGGTTCTGTTGGGACGACTTGAAAGGGGGGAGGGTTATGGGGAATATATTGGGGAGCTCCACTGTCGTGTGCTTGCTCGCCCATAGAGTTTCCGGAGGGATGGGTTTTGTGATACACAATTATGCGTTTAGCCAGTTTGACCCGGAGATAAGGTTCATTATCCTCTTTAGACCGAGTCGCGCTAGATCATTTATATCATCAAATAAGTATTTACCTAAAGTTTTTCTTCTCAATGTCTCATACCTGCAACTTCTGCAGAAATCGTTGAAGGGAGCGTCAAGTCTTCTGGCATGTTGATTGCCCCAATTATCTTTCTAAGAGCCTACTGAATGAGATGAGTCCCTTTGTTCTTTCCTACGAACGAGTTCTGGCCAGATTTGTTTGGAGGAGAGACATGTGTTGATGTTATTCCACCTATTGTTTGCCTTTGTTATGGCTTCGACGTCCAGGAACTTCAGCGAGTTTATGGGTGCTGCCGGCTCCGTTGTATGAGTCGGGTTGGCATCGTTCGGGGCCAAACAAGTCTAATCTATTTCTCATGGACTATAACCATGGACTTAGACAAAAAAAATACAATTTATCAAAATTTCCTATGATAAATCGAAAAGCCAGAGGGGGCAAGTGCCCCCCTCGCCCCCCTCTCCGGGCGCCTATGGTTTGGATCAAATCTTTCTAATTTGCGGAAACAGACCAACTGTGACCAAGTTTTGGTATAAAACAGTAAAGACAGATTTTAAGCCCACATCAATCTCCGCGATATTACTGCGCTAGGAATGTGATTATGATGACAGATCATTGTTCTTATTCAGGATTTGCCTTTACTGATCTAGCATTTACAATTGTCGAAATAACTGAACCAGAAAACACACTCAACGCAAAAGGTTTATGGTAAAACATTGCGTGTTAAACGTTGTGAAAAGAAACGTAAACCATATAACACAAGTGCCAAGAAGCCACATAACACAAATTTTCAATCAGAGTTTTTTTTTCTAAAAATTGGATCGTTTACGGAGTACAGTGTCGTATTGTTCCTGAAGCTTTATGATAAGGGATTACACAGTTCATTACATACGGACTGTCACACTTTTCTTATTTCCCTTTTCTTTTTCATTAAGCTCAGCCCGCACTTTACGAACAGACACATATATTTAGCTGGATACTGATGGTTTTGCCCTATGAATAAAGTCCTTCCACTCAATGTGTCCCGTAAAAGGTGCGAGCATTTGAAAGTCCCTTCTTTGATTGCTGGGGTCATTTACATTTTTATCATCCTGCAAGAGTGTTTTGGGTTGCCGATGGGTAAAGATCTGTTTTTGGACTAGTTCCCGCAAGCGTATGCACGGTACAGGTTTCCACTTTCATCCGAAACAATTTTGTTTTTGGGGTAATTTGTCTGTAAGCGTTTAATTTTCCACAAATGTTGTTGGAGAAGGAACATGGAAAAACACTGATTGCCGAAAATATCAGGCCGAAATTCCTTGTCATGGAAGCATGTTTTCCAGATAAATTATTCAACTCAATTACTTTTCACAAATCAAATAAAAGAAAGGAAAGAAATCTTGGGTATACACAGGTTGCATCCCGCCAAGGGATTTCTTGTTTTTTTTTGCACTTTGAATGGAAAAGAAGCTAATTTTGGTATATGGATTGGTTTAATAAAATGCTAATTTATCCTTCAAAAAAGTGTGGTTTGTAAGTGAGCAAATTGTATCCTGAATGGCATGAATAAATAAATAAATTAAAATGTAATTATTCGCAATTATTATTTAATCCCTGCACAACAGCTGCAGCGTTTGATGTGGCGTTGATAGAAAGCTGAGGATTTTTCACGCTTTTTAATCACAAAAGGATTTAAAAACTGCCATTTGCATGCATAGGTACCTTTTTATGGAACTAACAAGTCAAAAAGGATTAAAATCGTTTCAAGGTAATAAAAGTAATGGCAAGAGTATAGTGCTGTAAAAATTGCGTTTGTAATCGACTTTGGCCCAGCAAAAAAGGACAGAAGAACATTGTATCCTATGTACTATGAGTGTATACAAAAATGTATCCGAATAAACTTTAATCCCTTTGGGTATTAAGTTGAGCGTGTTTGGCCATTTATCTGACCTAAAAGCATTAATATTTCATAATGTCGATTTAATAATGAAAATCAATTTAAAAATGATGTCCTGCAGCAATCAGTCACGACATGAGCTATTTGCATATAAATTACATAGTTACAAGTGTAATCATTTTTTACTCTCTAACAGCTCTTTGAATTATTTAACAGGTACCTAGACCTCAGTAATGATGGCTCACATATTTTTTTTTGTTTCTGTGAAGTGAATTTCGTCACAATTTAAATCGATTTTGATCGATTGAATAGAGTCTCGAAAAGGTTAGCTAAACTATGTCTAACACCAGAGCGGTGAATTGATTTGGTTTAATGTTCTTGCAGCCTTGGGGAGCTTATTTTAGAGATAAACAATCAGGACGAAAAGCGTTTACCATTAAATTTAAACACTTAATTCAGTTAAACATTTATTGTCTTACTAACTTTGCCTGAACTTTGGCAAGCGTGTTGAATTAAACAGACAAAACGTGCTGAAATCCGCCAGAGATTGGTTCTAAAGGAAGTGTTGTCTTCTCTAGAGTGCTTAACGCCAATGCTGGTATAAGCTGCAAATATTCAGTTACAACCTTCTAGTATTTTAATTTCACTCGGCCTATTTGCATGTTAGAGAAAAAGGTAAAGAAAGAAAAGAAGTAAGCTGCTGTCATACCTATTAGGTTCGAAAATTGCCTCGCTAAAAAAAATAAATAAACTGAAGTTGGATAAAATCAGTTTTCGGTGTCTTGTCTATGTGAAGGTTAAATAAGCACACTTCATGTGTATTACAGTACCAGTACCAGCTGGAGCAATGTTATGTTTAATTCCAGTAAAATCAGTCCATCTTGTTCAATGAAAACTTAGTGCTAATAGCAGAAACTCAAAATTCCAACAAATTTCACGAATAATTTTTTTTTTCAACATAAGTAAAAGCTGAACGCAGAAGAGTGAAATGCTGATGCAAATTCACGAGTAAAATGCCGAAAGTCCCTTTTCAAAAATTTGACTCACTTATTCATGGGGAAGAATGTACACGAACTGAGCAGTGCCAGGGATAAATTTATAACCTTAACCCAGCGCCGGGTATATTGGCTCTGCGGGAGTGAACGCAAACACAACAGTGTACCACTGCACAGCATTTTCAGTGGTAAGCTGGGTGTTTTAGTACGAAAGTATCCAGGTGCTTTAGTATAATTATCTCATACATGAAGAAGGAATGTAATATATGATGCATACAGTGGATGATTTAAGATTTATCTAAGAGTGACTAAAGAAATATATTGGGATACAAGTTATGCTAATGGCATACTTGAAGCACATATGCGTAGATCTTGCGCAGCAGGAGGTTTTTGCTTCAGGTGGGTACTTTGGGCCTTATCAGAGACAACTGTCGCTTTCATAAACTCCGAAATTTATTAGGACTCTACGGTCCTAAGTCATGATGAGTATTAACAAGCGGGTCTAAATTGTTTGCTGGAAAAAGGCATTAGCGCTCTGAGTAGGCAGCATAATTTTCCAATTGTATCGAATTTCGACTATATTTATGAATATTTTACAAGTGATAATGAAGGTAAACGGGCAAATCAGATAGTGGTTTCTCGATCTCCTGGGCAGTGTATCCTGCACATATGGAATCCCACTAATACAGGTAGAGAAGTCGTTCTCTGCGACCTTTTAGAGATATGATCGAGACCGACAGGTGAATCGATTTAGCCATGTCCGTCCGTCTGTATGTGTGAAGCTTTTAGGTCTTCAGAAACTAGCTAGAGAACTCAAATTTGGTACACGGCTTGCTTTTTCTGTTGCACAGGCAAAGTATAAAAATTGGCTTAGTTCGTCAACGGCTACGCCCACTACTGGTTTTAATGTAAGACAACCTCTATTTCAGATTTTTTTCCAAAATGCCTTTTGGTCGAGTTAGACAAAGCATAGGAACATACATTTTGGAATTGCGAAGTATTGGCCCAACAAGGCAAAAATTGAACCGCCCACAATATCGACCGGGTTTAAAACCCCGATTTCCCGGAAAGTTCACTTCAAATCGAAAAAAAGTTATATGACAAAATATTTAAGATATTGCTATTTGCTAGGTTGGCTCCATACAAAGTTTTGCTTCCATACAAAAAAGTTTTTTCCTAAAAACGCAACTTAAAATCCGCCCACTTTTAAGGGGCGTTTTTAGAAAAAAACTGTTGTCTCTGAAATAATTTTCGCTTTTACCGTATTTTCTCATGATTCTAACGAAATTAAAATTAATTGACTTTAATTTTTAGCCCACTTTTGGGGGTGTGGCCTATATATAAATAATATAAGAATCCGGGCCAAGAATCTTTAAGATTTGGTGTTACATGGTATATAGGGTCAGGAACATAGAAGTTTGTCACAGTCGAACTCTTGCGCTTACTCACTTGTTTTGTGAGAAATAAGAGAAGTGAAACTGACTTTTTATGATCTTCACATAGTCAATACTCTGGGCGCAGGTTTTTTATTTCAACCTTACAAATAAAAAACTTACCACCGTTAATTACCAAAATATTTACCAAATACTACCGTTAAGATACCAAAATATTTTGAAAAATAAATTTTCAAATATTTTTAAAGTCTTCAAGCCAAATTTCAGAATGCATCCAAAGATTTCTATAGTTTTCCCAAAAATTAAAAATATTTTTTGATATGTATGATATTTTTCACAAAAAACACAAAAAAAATTATTTGTGTTGGCCACGCCCCTAGATAAGGGCGTAGGCTGAAAATTTAATTCAATTAACTCTAATTTCGTTGGAATCTCGAGAAAATGCGTTAAAAACGTATATGTGTGCTTAAAAAACAGTTTTTTTTTTTCAAAACGCTCCTTAAAAGTGGGCGGAGCTCAATACTTTGTATGCAACAAACTTAGCAAATGGTAATAGCTTTAATATTTGTCATAATGCAAATAATGCAAATGGTCTTTTAAAGAAAATCGACGAACTAGAAGTATTTCTACGGGAAAAAAATATTGACCTATGCCTGATTTCGGAAACACACTTTAAGAAGGGATCCGGACCCAAAATTAGAGGTTTCATCGACTACCACGCGCATCATCCATCAGAAAATTCGAGAGGCGGATCCTCTCTCTACATCAAAGACTGCATTAAGCATTACAAAAACGAAGAAATTGAGCTTGACTCTATGCAAATAACTTCAGTATCGGTAAAAATAGGTCACCTAGATTATAATATTGCCTCGAGTTATTTTCCTCCACAGTATAGGCTAGCGGACGACGATCTTACTCCCCTCTTTGACTTACTTGGGTCGAATTTTATCATCGGCGGGGACTTTAATGCGAAAAACACCTTTTGGGGATCACGGTGCAATTCAACAAGAGGTAGAGTACTCTTCAAAGCTAGCATGAAACGTGGCGTGGTTTTCCTTTCGACTGGAAAGCCAACGTATTGGCCAACCGACAGAAACAAAGTACCTGACCTTGTCGACTTCTTTATCGCAAAAGGGGTTCCCCGCCACCTCACAAATGTAGAAGAAGGCTATGATCTCTGTTCGGATCACTCGGCAGTCGTTTTGAAAATCGGCGGAAGTCTAGCAAAAAATGAGAGAGCGCCTAGGCTAACGAATAACAACACCGACTGGGATGGCTTTAGGAAATACTGTAAAGAAAATGTATCTCTACATGTACCACTTACAACCCCTTTAGAAATAGAAGACGAAGTGGATAAACTCGTTAGAACTATCCAAGACGCTGCTTGGAACAATACTTCGTTCCGGAAGACTGAAGTAAGGAAAAGCGGATCAATTTACCCGCGCGAAATTGAAGAGCTCATACGCGAAAAGAGAAAGGCTCGAAAGAGGTGGCATTTGTCTCGAGCTCCTCCTGATAAAACCATTCTGAATGGGCTATCTAACAAATTAAAGCACTTACTTCAAGATTTTAAAAGTCGCGAGACTACCAACTACCTTGAAAACTTGACTGCCGATAGAGGGTCAAACTATTCACTTTGGAAAGCCGTGAAGTCCATTAAAAAGCCCATAGTACACTCGGCGCCAATAAGAAAAGATAACGGTGAATGGGTAAAAGGCGACAAAGAGAAAGCAGATGTATTTGCAGAACATCTAGAAGAAACATTCAAACCGTTTGACGGGGAGCCGTTGGTTGACGATCTGTATCGCAATGCGGAATTAGACAATTATCGAATGAAAACCGTGACACTGTCTGAACTTCGTCAAACAATCCGAAATTTGAAGAATAACAAAGCTCCAGGCTATGACCTAATTACTGGGGAAATTTTGAAGCAGCTACCGAAAAGAGCGTTAGTCAAGCTTCTCTACATCATAAACGCATCAATGAGAATTTCATACGTTCCACGGCAATGGAAAATCGCAGAGGTAATAATGGTTCCGAAACCAGGGAAATGCCCGAACGACAAAAAATCATATAGACCGATTTCGCTTCTGCCGATTATATCTAAAGTCTTCGAGAAACTTGTGCTCAAACGACTGCAACCAATAATTGAAGAAAGACGATTGATTCCGGATCACCAATTCGGCTTTAGGGTCAAACATTCAACACTTGACCAGGTCTATCGAATAACTAATGAAATTGAGAAAGCCTTAGAAGCGAAAATGATATGTTCTACCGCTTTTCTTGACGTATCACAAGCCTTTGATAAAGTTTGGCACGAAGGCCTAAAATATAAGCTACGGAAAGTTTTGCCGGAAAAAATGTATGAACTCTTAGAGTCTTATCTTGACAACAGACTATTTCGAGTGAGATACGGGAGCGAATACTCAGAATTCAAAGAAATACAAGCCGGCGTTCCACAAGGTAGCGTCCTCGGTCCAACACTGTTTTTACTTTTTACAAGAGATGTACCTCAAGTAGAGACAACGACTATAGCCACGTTCGCTGACGACACGGCTATCCTCGCTACGGATAAGACAGTCGAACTATCAACGGGAAAACTCCAACGCGCTTTGAATAAAATATGCGAATGGACAAAGGCCTGGCGAATCCTCCTAAATGAGACAAAATCAACGCATGTAAATTTTACTTACAAGAGGGTAATCAACTTACCTCTATTTATAAACTCGGTACAAATTCCGTACGCAAACGAGGCGAAATATTTAGGCATGACCCTAGACGCAAAACTTAAGTGGAAGCCACACGTTAAAAAGAAACGCGATGAACTTGAAATCAAGCTACGAGAACTGAATTGGCTTATCGGACGTTATTCGAAACTAAGCGTATATAACAAACTGCTATTGTATAAGCAAGTGCTAAAACCATCTTGGACGTACGGTATACAACTTTGGGGTTGTACCAAACCAAGCAACATATCTATTTTAGAAACTTTTCAGAATAAGACACTAAGAGCAATCGTAAATGCTCCATGGTATATAAGAAATAGCGATTTACATCGAGATCTAGGCATCGCAACCGTGACCGACGAAGTAAGAAACTTTGCTCGCAAACTTCACACTCGCCTTCACGGCCATTGCAACCACGAAATAATCCGAACTCTGGATCAGACAAATCTTGCACGCCGACTACAACGAACAAGGCCGTTGGATCTAGCGTCGTAAGAGGAAACCGCACATAATGACGGTATTGCAGGTGCTTTCGTTGGAAGGTAGCCTGCCAAACGCGATTACTATACAGAAGCATGAACTACTTGTTAAGGAAACTTAGTCGTAGTCTTACAAAGATTGGGAGGTTTTTTAGTGAGTAAGAATCTCACACTACTATGAGCACGCGCGCTCGATTCTCATAGTGCCTATGAAGGTTTTTACCTACCCACGGAAAAAAAAAAAAAAAAAAAAAAAATATTTGTCATAAAATTTTTTTTCAATTTAGAATAAATTTCCCGAGAAATCAGGTTTTCAAGGATTTCAGATGTTCATAGTGGACATGGTCAATAGAGTGGGCGATCCAACTTTTGCCTTATTAAAGAATTCTGGTCGATATTGCTCTCCACCAAAATTTGAGTTCATATGTTTTGTCTATCTTGACCAAAAGGCATTTTGAAAAAAAATGTAAGTTTGAGGTTGTCTGACAATCACGCCAATTGTGGGCGTGGCTGTGGGCGGATCTTCTCAATTTTCATACTTTGTCTGTACAAAATGAGAACCAAGCAACGCTGCAAGTTTCAGCTTCCTAGCTCAATTTTAAAGACCTCAAAACTACATACATACGGACAGGCGGACAGATGGACGGACGGACGGACGGACATGTCTTAATCGACTTACCTGTCGGTCTCGATCATATCTCTAAAAGGTCTTAGGGTCTACGGTGATTATTTCACTGTGTTACAAACTATGCATTAAAATGAATATACCCTCGCTTAAGTGTATTGTGATTGGCGCTTAAAAAAAACGAATACCGCCCCCTTGTAGGCGTGCTCATACTTAATATGCATTCTAATAAACGGTTTTTATTTGATATATTTGCTCTAAATCCAAAAAACTTGCACTATAAAATGTTCAGATATGTGCGTAAGCTATTAACTCAAGTGAATAAATTTTCGCCACGCCCCGTTTTGGGGGCGTTTTTAAGTACAAACCAAATTTTTATTATGAAAATGGAGTCAACACGTGTTTACCACTTTTGTTAACAGATATAAACAAAAATATGATGTTGTTGAGAAGGGGTGGATGCCACGCCCCTTTCTAAGGGGGAAGATTCTTAGCTGAAATTTAACAACCAAGATTTATGACACAATTCGGAGCTTGACAGTGGTCAATTGGGATGGGGTATCCAACGATTCGCCTGAGCGGATTGTAACCCTCCCACTAGTTTTTTTAATTGGAAGGTTCCGAAAAAATATATGGTTATTTCAAAGATCTCAATGAATTTAGGAAATCTAAAATAACCCAACAAATAACTTCAAAATCAAGCAGCATATTAAAAGCTTCTAGCTCTACTTTTTCTAGCTCAATTTCCCATTTTAAAATCTTCAAACTTTTAGCTTTTGATATTGAAAAATATTGGGAGTTTACTGACTGAATTATTTATAGACTTTGATTTGTTAATTTGTTACTTTGGTTTGTTCGTCATCGATAATACTCGGAAAAAAAAGGAGTCGAAAAATAGTCGAAGAGCTGATGAACATTTTTTTACTGATTTCAACAGCTTTCCAACAGTTTGTGATCAGAAGATCACAAAAATAATATTCTGCCGCGTGGTACCCGTGTCCTCTGGGGGAAGCACCGTCCTAAAATTGCACAAAAAAGTAAGAAAGTTCACCCATAATAAGATGGCATACGAAGCTGAAGTTTCGTATTTAGCAACACAGAGCAAATTCAAGGCATACAAAATAAAATCATAAAGGTAGACCTCTCGCAGTGGGCGTGGCAAAGATATAAAAATAATGTTTCAAACGCATTTTATACAATTTTGATAACGATGGAAAACTCACGTTGTTCCGTCAAGGTCGGCAAAGACCTCACCGACCCCTTTGATGTCAAAAAAGGATTTAGACAAGGCGACGCGCTGTTGGATCAAGTCGCCTTGTCTAAAAAGGATTTAGACAAGGCGACTTGAGAGAATTGTGCAGAACTCTCGCGCCGACACCAGAGGTACAATCTTTCAAAAGTCCGTTCAACTACTCGCATACGCAGACAATATTGGCATAATCGGTAGAACAAAGCGTGATGTCAGTGAAGCCTTCGTGAGTATTGGGACGGAAGCGGCAAATATGGGCTTAGCAGTCAATGAGGGCAAAACCAAGTATATGCTGTCATCAAGAAAAGACACTCAACACCGACGTCTTGGACAAAACACCACCATCGACAGCTATAACTTTGAGGTAGTTAGGGACTTTGTCTTGGGTTCCTCTATTAATTCAGACAATGACACCAGCGCTGAAATCAAACGAAGGATAACTCTTGCCAATCACTGTTTCTTTGGGCTAAGTAACAAAGCCCTGGGCAATTGAGTAACAAAGCCCTCTCTGGAGCAACTAAAGTGTCCATGTATAAGACCCTCATCATCCCAGTCCTGCTTTACGGTGCAGAAGGTGTCAAAGGCGGATGAAAACATTTTTGGCTGCTTCGAAAGGAAAATTCTTCGGACGATTTACGGTCCCGTCTGCATAGACGGAGAGTGGACGAGGAGATATAACATCGAACTGCACGAGCTGTACAGCGAAACCGACCTAACCAGAAGAGTCAAAACACAACGTCTACGATGGCTGGGTCATCTAGAGCGGATGGACACCAACGCCCCGGCCCGAAAAATCTTCGAATCCACACCGCAGGGACGGCGCGGTAGAGGAGCACCGAGACTCAGGTGGCGCACGCAAGTGGAAGGGGACCTCAGCCAACTTCGCGTGCGAAACTGGAGACTGCTAGCTGGAGACAGAGCTGGCTGGCGAAGCTTGTTGGCTGAGGCCCAGGTCCACCCCGGACTGTAGCGCCACCTTAAGTAAGTAAGTACATTCGCAAAACATAAGTCGTAAGTTTTACTTGTCAAAATAATAGTTTTTTTAAACAGTTGGCGCAAACGTGTCTAGCTAACCCTGAAATAAAGGCCCCGTTTTATAATTTTATAGAAGCTACATACATAATTATTAAAAGTTTCTTTACATACCGACACCAGGATGGACGTGTCTAACTTATGCACCTATCGGTATCGTTCATATAGCCGTCGTTGAAAAATTCGAAGGCTCCATTTTACTTGAATAGTTCTTAACGTCATCAGGTGTCTTTCAAGTTTGCATTCTACAAACCGCAGCTACGGGAAACATTTTCTCCAAGTCAGCCATCATAATTGCCTATGCGGACGACATCGCAATCATAAGCAGATCAAAGAAAGGGATAGAAGACACCTTCGTGGAGCTGAAGCAGCGTGCGGAAATAATGGGAGTGGTCAACGAGAAGAAAAGAAAATACATGAAGATAGGAAGGGATGAACAGAAAAGAAAAGCGGAAACCATACGAATATCTGGTTGCACATTCGGCGGAGTTGAGCTAAATACCTGGGAATAAGTATCAGCAGCAGCAACGAAACCAACGACTGCATTCAGGAAAGAATCATGGCTGCAAACAGATGTTTCTACGGATACGCTCAGATTTTTAAATCCAACATCGTGTCCCGAAGAGCGAAGCTAGGCGTATACAAAGCGATTATAAGACCGGTGGTATGTTATGGAGCTTTCTACATGGACTCTATCATCTACAAAAGAGAACCAGCTAAGAGTCTTTGAGCGGAAAATATTGCGGAAAATTTATGGGCCTATACACTTGGCTAACGGAGAGCTCAGGTGGCGCACTAACGAGGAACTTCTGCAAATATGCGACGGCGAAGTTGTGGTCAAATTCGCAAAGGCGCAGCGGCTCAGATGGGCCCGGCATGTAATCCGCATGTCCGAAAGCAGGCCTTAAAAAGCTATACTCACCTACACACCGTGCATAACTAGAGCTACAGGGAGACCACGCCTAAAATGGCTTGACCACGTTATTGCCGACGTAATTAAGCTGGGAATCAGGAACTGGATGGAGACGGCAAAAAACAAAGAAGAGTGGAGAAGACTGGTTGATGCAGCTAAAGCTCACCCCAAGCTGTAACGCTAATGATGATGATGATGATGATTCTACAAACCATTCCATTGTTTTCTGTAGCAGTTTTTAAGTAAGTGATTGAGCCGGGCAAATTTGTTGCTTAACTGTTGCTAAAAACTGAAGAAAGAGTGGCTTGCAAATGCTATGGACCTTGATAAGAAAATTTAATATTGAGATTTGCCTACTTCCAGTAGGCAGAACAAAATGTTTTTGGTTTTGAGTCTAAACATTCATGATTTGTAAAAATATTTATTTATCCACAGAGTAAAAATATTTCCCCCCTTCTACATAACATTTTGTGGACTTGTAGTTTGTAGTCGTTATACGGTAAATCATTTGTTAGGTCACCATAGCTAGGGTAAAAAAACCTCAATGCCAGGATTATTTTGAAATTATTCTTTAACGATGCAAATGCCTGGCTTGAGAAACTTTATGACTTCGTCTTGCAGGGGAAAGAGGTTAGGGTATTGAAAAGTATTTCCTCAAATTTAAATTAATTTTCAGAGGTCCAAGTTACGTGTAGGTACTCATAAACCCATTAACAGTAAAACTATGTTTAGAATGCAAAAGTTGACGTTAATTAACAATTTCATTTGTTCAGTCCACATTTCATTTGCAGCGGAAGAGAAAAACAATAAACTCAGTCAAAAGTTTTGCTCTGTTGAGATGTGGTGGAAAGAATAAACATCCTTAAAAAGGACCCCAAACTTTTATGGGCGAAACCATTGATCTATTATAGTTGATTGAATATTCTTCGTTTTATATCCAACAAAAGTTTTCTACGTACTTTCTAACCCTGAACAAAAGTTATGATGCAAGAGCATTTGCTTTTCGGATGCCTTCATCTAGTTCGTAATTATTTACTCAACTCTTGAGTATTTCTGTTTCCTTTGGTTTATTAAAAAGTTTTAATTTTTTTTTTTTGGCATTCTGTGTACGTGCTGTGTCTGACATAGATATGGATACTATAATCAATTCACGTGACATGCGACCAATCTGTGTAATTTAAATTAATATTCAAATTGCTTTATTCTAATCGGATTGTTTGTCATACTGAAAGAAGCTCTATTCTAATTAAAAAAAAAAATTATTGCTAAACGAATATGGTATAAGAAATGATTGACGTTCGTCTTTCTGTGCTGGCAAGATTTTAATTGATTTGCAATTTTGTTTGACCGTGATTAGGAGCTTAACGAGATGTTCTGCGACATTGATGGGGTTAATTAAGATTTTAGATGGTTATAGCTTTCATGGCAAATTGTGTCAATTTTTCCACTGGTATTTGGAAGCTTTAGGTAACGGCACCAGAATTGAATTTCAATGTCACTAAAGAGCAATATCCTATCCAGGGTCAGATTGGATCTAAGCTCAAGCCAAACGTCAATTGAAACTTCTACAGCATGAATTTGCACCAGAAGTGATGATTATGCTTCTTGTGTCAATTGGTTAAAAAGTATCAAAATTTTGGTTTCCCAAAGGAAGAAGAAGTAAAGATAGACAGCTTGCGATAGAGTTCAAATAACGATGCAAAAAAAAGACTGCAAGCTAACATAAACATAGAATAGCATCTTTACCATTGAAGTGACAGAAACAGCCATTACGATTGGATGACACAAACGGTTCAAAAAGGTGATACGTCTAAACCTGGCAGAATACAGGGCAAACAACAAAAAAGGTGTAGAACATCGGTAATAAATTTTAACGTTAAGCGTGACAAAAGAAGAAGGTCTAGTTTAGCAAAGTCTATCTCTTCAGCACTAAGCAAGGACTTTACAATAAACTTACTTTTCATTAAGTCCAAATGAACTGCAAAGGTGTTTCTCATGTAATATCGGTTCAATTGCACGTAGACGAAGCTTGTTGAAATCACAAACTTAAGGCGGCCTATTCTGATTGCCAATTGCCGATGCGTCGATTGAATTGAATTAAATCGATTGCTGTGTGCGCAAGTATAATCCCTACTTGAACTGCGACAGAAAAGATCTATTGTATCTTTTTTTCTAAGGCTTCCTGTGCTCTTTTGGATTACCATCCAGATTATTCCACTTTTGTAAAGAGAAATTAGCCCAGCTTTTATTTGTTGATAAATATCTGCCAGAGAGAAACCAAAGAGGGGAAAAGGCCCTACAAAGGCAATCTCAGCCCCCCATTTGGCTTGCAGGTCGGCCTTTTCATTACCCTCATAGTTTTCGTGTCCTTGCACCCAAATCAGTTTTTCACTGTTATTGCTGGCCAGTGTTTGTAGAATTTGGTGGTTTTCCCAAACAGCTATGGAGTTATGACTTATACTTCTTAGATTTTTAGGACTGACTGGCTAGTGAGTTGTTGACTCTGGTGAGATTTCCTTTATAAATGCAGTCTGTGTTCTTCTTGAAAAAGTTCTTCTTGAAAAATTGTGGAATCTATGCAAAGGGGTATGTATTTATGGCACTTCGGCTCTACTATCTCAGCTCTAACTCCACTACTTGACTTCGACCCATCAGAAGAGCCAATGTAGATTGATAGTCCATTCCTCTCTTTTCGGGATTATAATTTTGTAGTTTTTCCCAAAGCTTACTATGAGGACCTTATGATATCACTAAATTGTGTCAGTTCCCTGACTCGATCCACTTTCTTCAGTATCTTAAGATACCCTTGTAGATTTCCTTCTTTATAAGTATATTTGCGTTGAAAACTAGCCTGTCTTACTGCCTCTGATTGTACAGCTATGTGTAGTGGTTTAGTAAAATTTCCATACCAGCTGTGGGAGTGGTACAGATGCATGCTAGTCTTTGCAGTTTGTTTAGTTTTTAACGGTCCCTCCAAAAATGAAAAGGACTCTTATGTCCGTCCGCACCTGTAGCTTTTGATCGGTAAGTCGTAGAAAGATGAAATTTGGTACACTTATAGAGTTCGTGAAAAAAATGTGAACGCGTACAAGGGAAGTTTTTTATACATACACATAACGGTTTAATTACAGTTTGAGTATTGATGGTAAAAAAAGATAAAAAGTGTTTTGGTTTTATCTTAAAAAGTTTTACATCCAGAAAGAAGAAAATTGAAACCTGCACTAAAAAAATATTGTATCTTCATAATAAAATGAATTCGAATAGAACGAATAAAACGAATTCTTACGAAATATTGAAAAGTTTTTGAGAAATAGGGAATGGAAAATAGATACACATTTTCAACGTGTTTAACGTCATAACTTTTTCATAACTTTATTTAAAAAGCCGATATTGGGCTACCATATAAAGCAGCGAAAGGCTTAGTAAAGGCTAAAATCAAATTTTGGTTAAACGGTTTAAGAACTGTAGTTTTGGTATATTTTCGAAAAAAGGCGAACAAAAATTTTGCCCCTACGACTTTCTCCCATTTAGCATCGGTCAAATGTTTTGAAAAAAAACCACACACATCAAGAGCAATTTTTAATTTTCGGAAAAACTATAGAGATTTTCGAACATTTAGCAGATTCTGCTATTCGGAGAAATCTTAACGATTACCTATAATGAAATGGTTTGTATATAAAACGTATGAAGTGAATTCTGAAACTTTTAAGATCTTTAAAAAATAACGTTTCTAACTTAAAATTTTCTGAAACGGTTTAAAAAACGAATTAAAAAACACGGTTTTTTAACCGATAACTAAAAAACCTGTGCTCTAAGTGTTGGAATAAATTCACCGTTGCTAGTGCAGAGTATACGAGAGTCAAAATATAATGGTATTCAACAATTGGATCCGAATAGACGTTTTAGGGGTTTTAAACAAAAAAAAAAACAGAAAAAAGCCAAAAAAAAACGCGTGTCCCCCCATCTATCTCGATAACAGTAACATATACCGTTTTGAAAAAAATGTAAAGCATAGACAATTTTTTGAGGTTCGAAAAAAAATAAAGAGGGGCTAAATTATTGGGTGGTTTTTGAGATATGCTTAAAATCATTTAAGTTGATTTAATAAAATTCTAGTGCAAAAAAATGTCTATAACTTCTTAGTTGTTTCTACTTTATCAATTTAATTTTATACAAGTACAAAGCACTAGAGTAGAAAGCAAAATATATAAAAAATTTTGAAAACAAAAAACACGTTTATAATTTTTTTCAGTTTTTTTTTTACCAAAAAAAAATCAAAAAAATTTATTTGTCCCCCTGTGTTTTAATTAAATTAAAGTACCTTAACTTGAGATTCAGCTAAAATAAGTACAGAAGACTTGTAAAAGAATATTAACAGTACCTAGAGTAAAATTAATGGAAAAATATCTATATAAATATATATAAATAAAAATATCTATACATCACTAAATATCTATATATCTATATATCTTTATATCTATATATATACCACAATATCTGTATTAATAAGAATTTTAAACCCGAAAATGTGGCAAACAGTCAAAATTCTCCCCTTTATTTACTATTCTGCAATGCCAGCATTTAATAACTCGTATACACAGATCTTATGTATATATCTTCTTAAAATTGCACTCGAAATATTCTAAATATATTACATAAGCGCGTCAAATGAGTTATCGAGCTGCTCTTGAAAAAATGCCACAAAGTCGGAAATTATCATTTAAAAACAATAAAAACAAAGTCGCAAATATACTAACCAACATTTTATATGCAAATTAAGCAATAATTCTACGCCAAGCCTACACAAAGAAAAATGACGGATCGCTCCGTGTATGACTTCATACTTGACGGTCTTTTTTTATAACAATTTGCGACCGATAAAAGGTTGAACTAGCTTTTTAATTATCGTCGATTTCGTCTTATTATCGGTGTTTTTGACATGTAAGGATATTTTATCTAAAAAGTCAGTTTCAGTGTACTTCTCCTGTAAAATATGGGTGTGCATAATTAACGATGAAACGTTAAAAAAATTAAATCGAATTAGAAAATAACTTTGAGTTGTCAGTGCTCAACTCACGAAGTTCAATGTAAGTTAAAACGCCATTACAACTAGTAAAGTGACAATACAATAGTACATTAATGCAAACGTGCCCATAGCTCTTTCAATAAGTATTTTTCAGCTCTAGAGGGAAACGAAACAATTTCCACATAATTAGTCCAATTAGTGGATCTGGTCATTCGACTTGTGGAAAGTAAATTAACGAAGAAAAAACGTTTGAAGTAAGTGCGAATGCATCCTTATAAGTGTCACACAAGTGCCAAGAGGTCCTTAAATCCTAGTCAACTTTTTGAAAGCCATTAAAATAAAAAAATTGGCTTCGGCTCGAATGTAAAAGGTTTTCCGATTCGCCGGCCTCTAACGTCATGTATCTATAGTCCTTTAAAAAACGTGTAGCATATTGATTGCACAGGTTGCAAGTACACTTAGTTTCCACATACGTAGTTGGTTAAAGTTAAAGTTCAAGGGCATTGAAATATATTTGGCTTTGCAAATTAACGCACTTTTGATCTAAATAAATTGAGTTAGCTGCTGCAGTAACTGTTACTGTAATTTGTAATCAAAGCCCACATTATTGGAAATTGATTTTTCGAGATTTAATTGCTATGATATTGACCATTCGTTTGTTATTGTTTTACTAGTTGACGAAGCCATACACCCTCAAACATCTATACATTAGTCTGTGGGATGCCAAAATGCTTGTTGCTATCGCAAATAGGCATATTTATAGACCTCTCGCAGTTTTTAGGTGCTGCAGCGACAAACACATGCTTTTTTAAGGAGTCAATTAATGTTAATTCGAGGGTTCAAGCATGACAAATATGTTTTGAGTTCTGGTTTAGATTTTCCAGCAAGACAATGCCCCTCGTCAAGACTTCCAGGGCTCTTCATTCCCAAAAAACAGATGGGGATGGCTGTCTCGAAAAGTTTATGAAGGCGGTATACAATTTGAAGACTTACTTACTTCGTTAAGGTGGCGCTACAATCCGGGGTGGACCTGGGCCTTGGCCAACAAGCTTCACCAACCAGCTCTGTTTCTAGCTAGCCGTCTCCAGTTTCGCACGCGAAGTTGGCTGAGGTCCCATTCTACTTGCGTGCGCCACCTGAGCCTCGGTGCTCCTCTACTGCGCCGTCCCTGCGAGGTGGGTCGTAGGCGTTGTATTTTGGCTCTTCTATTTAGGTCGGTGTCGCTGTACAGCTCGTACAGTTCGATGTTATATCTCCTCCTCCACTCTCCGTCTATGCAGACGGGACCGTAAATCGCCCGAAGAATTTTCCTCTCGAAGCAGCCTAAAGTGTTTTCATCTGCCTTTGACAGGGTCCATGCTTCTGCACCGTAAAGCAGGACTGGGATGATGAGGGTCTTACATGGACACTTTAGTTGCTCGAGAGCTTCTCAATTGCTTTCTTAGCCCAAAGAAACAGCGATTGGCAAGAGTTATCCTTCGTTTGATTTCAGCGCTGGTGTCATTGTCTTAATTGATAACGGAGCCCAGATAGACAGATATCACGATCGACAGCTATAACCTCAAAGTCATAGCTGTCGATCTTGATGTTTAGTCCAAGACGTCGGTGTTGGGTGTCTTTTCTTGACGACAGCATATACTTGGCTTTGCCCTCATTGACTGCTAAACCCATATTCGCCGCTTCCGTCCCAATACTCACGAAAGCTTTACTGACATCACGCTTTGTTCTACCGATTATGTCAATGTCGTCTGCGTATGCGAGTAGTTGAACGGACTTTTGAAAGACTGTACCTCTGGTGTAGGCGCGGGAGTTCTGCACAATTCTCTCAAGAAAGATGTTTAAGAAGTCGGTGAGGTCTTCGCCGACCTTTGAATTTTCCATCGTCATCCTGCACAGACTGACGAGTTTGGCAGGGAAGCTAAAACTATACATTGCGGTATATAGCTCATCTTTATAGATGCTGTCATACGCGACCTTGAAATCTATGAAAAGGTGGTGTGTATTGATTTGGAATTCCTAGGTTTTCTCCTAGATCTGCCACAGTGTGAATATTTGATCGATGGTGGACTTTCCTGGCCTAAACCCACATTGATATGTGCCTATCAGATTGTTGACAAACGGCTTCAGGCGTTCACACGGTACAGCAGAAAAGATCTTGTATGCGATGTTAAGAAGGCTGATGCCTCTGTAGTTGGCACAACTCAGAGGGTTTCCTTTCTTCAGGATCGGGCAAACAAAGCTGAGTTTCCATTCGTGCATGCTCCTAACCAGCTCATCACCAGCGGATTTAAAAAGTTCGGCAGCTAGGCCGTCTGCTCGCGCTGATTTGTTGTACATACTTGAGCTTAGACACAGCTACTTTCACCTTCTCCAGGTCGGGTGGGCGGTATTCTTCGTATGCTTCATCAGTAACGTAAAACTGGTAAAAATTTCTAACCTCATTCCTGTTGAAACATTTTTCTATCTCTTCTATCAACGGCTCGCTTCTGTGCTCTCTTTTTTCTTCGGGGAAGCCGAGGTTCCTTCTCTCCTCCTCTGCTCGTAGAGCTCGCGACGCGACTAGAGTCCTCCCTGTTTAGCTGCATGTCCTTGCCGGAATTCATCGTCAAACCAGGGGTTTCGTTGGGGTGGGCGTGTGAAACCCAGCACTTCGGAGGCGGCTCGCCCCGCAGCAAAGTTGATCAGTCTGAATCCGTTATCGGAGGTCGTGTCGTGCAGGCTGTGCTTTCCGACTGTACGACCAAAGATGCCCTTCCTTCCTACCTTGGCATTAAAATCGGCTAGGACAATCTTAGTGTCGTAGCTAAAGCACTGCTCATAAGTTTTGTCCAGGAGCTCGTAGAACATATCTTTGGCGTCGTCATCTTTCTCTTCTGTGGGGGCATGCGCGCATATGAGGCTAAAGTTGGCGAATTTAGTCTTGATGCGGATCGTCGCGAGGCGCTCGCTCATAGGGTTGAAGCTCAAGACTTTTGGCATAAGTCTGCCTCCAATAACGAAACCACATCCAAATAGGCACTGGCTTTGATGCCGATAGCAGTCGCTGTAGAAGAAGTCGCAGTTTTTTGTCCTTCTTTTGCCCGTCCCACCGTATTTCTTGGATGGCAGAAATGTCTGCCTTGCATTCGTTTAGGGCCTCCACTAGTTGCTCGGCTGCACGTGGTATGTTAGGTCCCTTAACAAACCTGCACATGGTCTGTTAAGGGACCTTAAAATACAACGTGCAGATCCGGAGCTCCTTGTCATTTGTCGTTTGCATTGGTCGTCAACAGTAAATCCGTCCGAATCCGAGGTTTGTTTCTGCTTCGTTATTGGTGTTTCTTTACGTGGCCGGGAAGTCACCCCGCCGGCGTAGTAGCCCATATAAGGTGTTCACAATTTGAACAGAATCGAAGCGAACCTGCTGAGATTCATTTGTTTTGCACTCTGTGTAACTACTGTAACCACTGCAACACTTGCATGGAGCCCGTGGAAGCAGTTTTCTGCTTGGCAAATTTCTGCTGCAGAGATTGTCTGTAACAAACAAGCTGCATTCAAAGATCTGAGAGCGTATAAAAAACATTGAAACTAAAAAAAAACCTACGAACTATATCTAATTACAGATTCATGATTGACATCATTCAGGTACTTTCTGAATTTAGCAACTGGACTTAATGTATCTTTATGTGAAACAGATCCAAAGCTACAAGCATTTTGGTAGCACTATCATTTCAGTAAACGAACTTAAATGATTTTAAGCGTGTCTCAAAAACCATTTAATATTTCAAACCCACTATAACTTTCCTTCAAAGTTTAGCCAATATTCTAGGTCTGAGATTTTATTTTCAAAATAGTGCAAATTACTGTCACTGAGAGAGAGGAGGTCACGCATTTTATCTGCATTTTATAGATTTTAAATTCATAAAACGACTTCCCAGGTTCAGGTCTTGTATTTTTCCTAGGTTTCAGGTCTTGTATTTTTCCCTGGTAATAGCTTTTTTTCTAATACTCTGAGCATACAATTTTAAGATAGGTAACGGTAAGGAATACGGGTTTTTACCTTGCGGTTTAATAAATTATTTAAAAAAACTTGGAGTTCAGAATTTAGAATTCCCAGTACAATCGGTTTTGGATGATGGCAGAATATTTTGAAAAGTTGTTTTTGAAATGTTTTGCGAACCTGCTGATTATTCACAAAGTTCACTATATTTGGTTTTCCAAATATTTTCAAATTATTTTTGATGCAATAATTTTTTTTAATTTGCCCCTATACTCCAAATCAATAATGCACTACTTCAATACCCTACAGAAGCTCAGTTTAAGCAACAAGACCAAACTGTGGTGGATCTCGGAGGTAAAGATGGTAATGAGAAAGCCTGCGAACTAGCCAGAAACAGCTTAAAACACTACCCTAACACCAAACAGAAATAAAAAAATTGCAGATATTTCACCATAGCCATGATTGCCCTCCTAGACAAAAATACCTATACAATGGCACAAGACTCATCGTTATTGGTCTTGTAGCCCAAAATGCCCAAGATTCATGTTACCTCTTTTCTTTGCACTAAAAACTTAAAAGTAAATCATACAACGGCAAAAATTTAAAACTGCAAAAGTTTAAAATACTAGTGGGAGGGTTACAATCCGCCTAGGCGAATCATTGGATACCCCACCCCAATTGACCACTGTCTAGCTCCAAAATGCGTCAAAAATCTTGGTTGCTAAATTTCAGTTTCTATTAAATTTAATTGTGCTAAGAATTTGTCAGTTAAGAAACTTCTTTCTTAAAAAAGGGGCGTGGCATCAACCTCTTTTCAATAACATAATTTTTTTTATCATATTTTCTATCAGATGTGGTACACGTGTTGATCGCAGTTTTATATTAAAAAATTGTTTTATGATTAAAAATGCCCCCAAAGGTGGTCGTGGCAAAAATTTATTCATTTGAGTTTCGCACATATCTGAACATTTTGTAGTGCAAGTTTTTTGGATTTAAGGAATATATATCAAATAAAAATCGTTTATTAGAATGCATATTAAATATGACCACGCCTACAATGGGGCGGTTTTCGTTTTATTTTAAATGCCAATCATAATACACTTAAGCTTTCTACGACAACTTTGCTAATAAGTAAAGTGGGCGTGTCAGTAGGCAGATTTCAAAAAATTTTAAACTTGTACTGCTTCGGAACCTTGAAAGAACAGATATCAAAATTCAAGTTCCTAGCTCAAAATTTAAGGCCTAAGAACTACCGACGGACGGACGGACATGGCTCATTCGGTCTCGATCATTTGCCTTTAAGGTTTTGGGGGTCTACGATGATTATTTCTCTATGTTACAAACTATGAATCAAACTTAATATACTTCCTATCCTATGGGATGGGTTATAATAAAAGATGCTTTGTAACATAGGTTTTAAACACTTTTACCATCAGCCTTGCCCCTCCCCACCACCGAATGCGTGGCATCTGACATACAACCCAATTATTATTAGCCTACCTTAAGACTATACGGCACAAAAAATTTTCTTAAAGGGATGACGCATCTTTCTTGGTCGCTGGCTCTTAGATTTATTAGCTTCAATACTTTGCTAGATCCAAACGGCCAGACAAATGATGGTAGACCGCAAATCTATAACGCTTTGATTTCTTTAGTTATTTTATTGTTCGAGTCCAAGTTCAAGTTGCGTCTCTTTTCCAGGGCTTAAAGGGGGTAACTCTAAAAGGCTTGACTACGTCGGATTTATTTAACGAATGTGTCGTTAATTGACACTGTGCAAAGTAGTGTTTCTTGTACAAGTGACATAATAAAGGAACCTTACAAGGCATATAACTGTAACTTATCGTGTTGAAGCCAAGGTAGCTTAACTTTTATAGTAGATCTATAAGTGGCTTGCGACCACAGAAACGTTGTCCAACTTTCAATAAGTGGAAAATCATACAATTTTTGTTGAGCTGAGCATTTAAGATTCTTTAATTTTTTTACTTCCTAAGCTAGTAAAATACTATTTGGAGCTCTAGTAAGTACTAAAGAAGTGTTGAAGTACACTGTCTGACTTATCTTTGGGCTATTGTTAGTTTAATCAATTCAAAATCTATGTTTTATTTACAGATTTAGCTAAAAGAAGCTAACGGGTATAAGAAGTCTGTATACAAAAATTCGCCAACGACCATACCACGCTGAAAGTATCGGTTCTCGTCCGATCACCGAAATCAAGCAGCGTCGGGCGCGGTTAGTACTTAGATGGGGGACCGCTTGGGAACACCGCGTGTTGTTGGCATATGTCTCTTTTTTATTGTATGTTTATTTGTATGTCATTATAATTTAATTTGGGCAAAAAAAAAAAAAGATTTTTTCCACTTGAAAAATGCTCGCGTCAAGTAAATGTTCTAATTTTGTTAAAACTTAAATGAACTATTTCTGAGTATATACTAACAGTAGCCATAAATGAAAAAACTACAGCTTTTAATCTTCCACTCAAATGACAACTCAGTACAAAATTATATCGGTGTGAAACAACAAAAATATATGTGAAAAAATGTTACGCATACGCCACCGATTTTTTTTTAATGATAAACCAGTGAGTAAGAGCTACTATGTGTACGCAGAAGTTACAGTCCGTAAAACGGACCGTTGAATACCCCATCTTATCCCAAATTGTAAAATGCTGATGTTACTGTTATTTTTTGACATTTTATAAGAAGTGCAAACTTTGAAAACGTTGGGGCGTTGTCCAACGGCCCTTATTACGAACTATCAATTATAACGCAGATACTTCCGAGTAACGCTTAAATGTACCTGCGTTATCATGCCATTTTTATACCCAACCCAGGGTATATTAAGTTTGATGTATAGTTTGTAACGAAGTGAAATAATCACCGTAGACCCCGAAGACCTTTTAGAGATATGAATGGGACCGACAGGAGAATCGATTAAGCCATTTCCGTCCGTCCGTCCGTATGTAAACAAATTTTAGGCCTACCATTTTAAGGCAGAGATCTGAAATTTTGTGGGTTGGTTGGAAGTCCAGTCCTTCAGATCAACTTTGAAAATAAGCTGAATCCGCCGACAGAAACGCCCACTACAGGCCTGTATGTGCGACCATCTCTAATTTAAAAAAATACATTTTGCAAATTTTAGCTATGTTACAATGGCGCTAGCGCATTCATTTTTGGTACGTAACATTGCCTTATAATTGTCTTTGAGGTAGCCAAAAAATTTTAGCTTTTTCATTGACCACGCCCACTTTTTAAGGGATTTTAGCTTAAAATGACTGTTTTTCAATAAATATATATGAAATTTGACAAAAAATTATATGACAAAAGCTGTAGATATTAGCATTTTCTAACTTTTATGTATATATTGTATGTGCCTCTAAGTTAAAAAAATTGTGGCGTTAAAAAAAGTGTATTTTTTTAGTTAAAAAGGCGGAGTTTTAGGCCGAAATGTATGCAACCACCTAGTATAAAGCATTCAACAGTAATATTTTTATATCCCGCACACTTTTTTGGAGGCGTGGCAGTTTTTTTTTGGTATGGTCGGGTATTTTGCAATCCGTCGTAGATGGATTGAAGTTTTTGCATACCCATTGCTGCACTTTCCCATTTGTTTTTGTTCAAATTCAATATTTTTGAAAAATCGACCCTCGAGTGCGTGGTTAAAAACTTTGTTTGAATGAAATCTGGTATAAGGTCTCGTTCATCTAACCTGCTTTTTTTTTAATTCCTTCCTAAATTAGGCTTAAGGCCAGTCGAAATTACATTTTTGGGGAAAACTTTAGGTTTTTCTTCAATTCTGCCTCTAAACGCGGGCGTGGGGCAATGTCTTGTATGAACGAAATGTAGAACTATGTATTTTCTACATAATAGATCAAGTAAAATTTTTTCGATTTGCAACAAAAATATTGAGCAAAATGCATTTGAAAAATTAACCTTTAAATCGATGTCACGCCCACCATGGGAGGTAAAGCGATGAAATTTTTATTTTGTGTATGTTAAAACTGCAGGCTTTTACAGCTTTGAAAGCTCTGGAGGTAGTTGCACAATTGCATCGATTGTGGGCGTATTTGAAAAATGTTTACACTTGTACTGCTTCGGATATTAGTAAACCTATGTACTAAATTTCAGCTTTCTAGCTTTAAATTTAAGGCCTAAAAACGTGTGACATACAGACAGACGGACATGACTTATTCGATTAAGAATTTGGTCTCGATCATATGCCCTTAGGGTCTTGGGGGTCTATCATTATTATTTAAACGTGTTACAAACTATGTGACAAACTTAATATACCTCCTATCCTATGGGATGGGGTATAAAAATACTCTGACCTTTTGTAACAGTGAGATTCCAATAAATGAACGTTCTTAGCAAGTTGTGATGAAAATTTTGTTTTGAGGTGAAGCTTTCATAAAACTTACTTGCATATACCTTAGCATTGTAGTTTCACTACAATCCCACAAGGCATAGAGAGTAATAGTTTAACTCTATAAGGTTGTTTGTGTTTATAACTTTGAAGTAGAAAGGAGAGCCCTGTCTTTTTTGATATGTTCGGATATGTTTTATTTTCTTTTTTTGACAATGGATGCGTTTGATGCATTTGCATCTGCTTTGATAAGTTGAAAATGCAAACAATTTTTAGCGGTCCGTCCAAAAATGGAAGATGGAAAAGAAATCATCGAGCGCAACCTTTTTTCATGATGGATATTTTAAAGCGTGATTTCTGAGATAAGGTTTTCTCAATCGGAAAAGGATGACATTAGGGTGTATTAAAGTCATCGGTACATATAAATTAATTTGCATAAATGTAATCGTCTTTCGCTAAAATAGGTGCGTTAATATTGAGAAACAAAATTTTTAAGTAGTTGGTTGATTTTTTCATTTTCAGTTTTTAATTTTTTTATACCTCGGTGCACTATGAAAGTGCAAACATAAGCTAGGAACATATTACGAAAAAACATATTTATTACCTTTCATTTTATTTGAATGCTTGAATATTTGAATAGTTTGAAATAATGATTTTAACGAGATAAGAATTAAATAATTGATTTTAAGCTTTAGCCCATTTTCGCGGCCCATTTTTAAGCCCAGGAAAAACAAAAGGTGTAAAATATATTGATTCATATATTCGTATATTTATTGTTTTTAAATTAGTTCACAATTACAGAATTTTGTCTACCCTTAAATTGCGAAAGCACTTCGCGATCGGAAAAAATTAAGTTTTAAAATAAAATTTGCCTATCGTAGGTACCTTAACTATTTTTTTTTCACAAGTTTAAATCACCGGCTACAGAACCCAACAGATCGAATCATTGTTATCATTTCGGAAAAAAATAATTAATAAGCACAAGATAATTAAAGGAGGGGGCGTGCCGTGGCGTAGTGGTTAGTGTGTGTGCTTACTACGCCGGAGGCCTGGGTTCGAATCCTGCCATCGTCACCTGAAAAAAAATACTTGTTCTTTTTCACGGTTCCACCTCCGCGAGCGTCTGACAAGCCCTCCGAGAGTATCATTTGTCTTGAAAAACATCTCAAAGTGCCGTTCGGATTCGGCAAAGAATTGTAGGTCCGCTTGTATGTGAAGAAATTAATACACACAGCATACATTGTTGAGAAGTTGGCTCTGGTTCACCTCGAGCTGTTGCGCCACTCTATTTATTTATTTTTAAGATAATTAAAGAGCACAAGAAATAATAAAAAAACACACGGATAGTACAAGAAAACTTTTTTTGTTAGAGCTTTGCTTTACACGCTGCCCGCAGCGCTTATGTTGACATCGAATTTTTCGTGAACTATTTTGGATGAAAATTTGTTGAAAAATTTCATGATAATTTCTTTTAATTTTTTTTTTTAAATATATGCGGCCTCTAAATCGAAAAAATAGCGCGCTTATTTCTGAAAAAAAAAAACAGTTTTTGATAAAAAAATAAAACTGTCAGAATTTTTAACCGTTTCGGCAGGAAATGCAAAGAAAATTTGCAAAGTTTCTCTCCTCCGCGCACAAAAACAAAAATTTTTTTGAAAATCGGTTCCGCTTATTCCGCTTGAACACGTACAATTTTCTACACATGGCCAAAAAATCGTAGAAGAAAAGTATCGCCGTTCCCAAGTAAAATGTAAAGAAAAATACCTCTAAAATCGTCGTTCTAGGTAAACTCCCCTCTTAAGGATAGTTCTTACCAGAAAAGCAATAGGCACGGACTTATCCTGAAATCGGTTGCCCTCGCCGTGTCTTATCATATAGGAACCCCTCTTCACTGTCCTCCCATCGCCTTGTTGGCGGCGGCTCACTCTAAAATCGGTTACCCTCCTCTTCAACTTACTTCCCCCAATCCGCATCAACCCCACCCCTCCCATCCACGAGGCGAATTCCCATCTGGAGTCCAACAGTCACGAGATCACCTTTCTTCGGAAAGTCTCTCACTGGTCTCCAAAACCTTGCTGACGGTTGCTCTCAGCCTTCATTACCCTTTTTGGGTAAGTCTCTAACCAATCAACTATGATTGGTGACCTTCGGCAGAGGGTTATACTGCCACTAGTTGCCTAGGTCCTTCTCACCCGAAGCGTGTAGCTAGTATTTAGGCCATTTAAGGCTGGTAACGCCGGTTTACAAAGTGCTATGATCCTCCTCAGGTCTAAGTGTGCCCCTGCCTAGCGGGGTTTATTATTTCACTGCATTATAAACTTTACATTAAGCCTAAAAAACTTGATTTTCTCGTTTTGTTACTACAGAACAGCTCATAAGTCTCTTCGTATTCAGGAAAACTAAATCGATACGGAATTTTTGTTTGTGTTTGAAAGTAGTCTCAGTTTAATAGCGTCACCACTGCGTTTATCATCCTTAAAAAAAAACATTTTTTCCCTCTTGACAAAAAAAAAGATCGGTACCTTCTTGCTTTTCTAAGATTGGTGAGTCATTAATTTTGCACTATTTAGTATGACAGACTTCAGTTCTATGCTTCATAGACCACTGTTTTAGCTAAATTTGTTTGTAGGTCGTAGTATAAGGAAAAATCCGCTTGTTTTTACATATCTCGGTTGGGTTGAAGTTATTGAAGCCTAGTTTTTGTGCCAGTGCTAAGAGTGGGGCCCAAGATTTAAGTCTACTAGGCGCGTTCTTCTCGGCTCTTTAGATCGCGTTGAATATTTGTATGAAGTGGTTCGCTTTAATTTACTTTAATTCAGATCAAAGTGGTTTGAATTAATTACTATCAAAATCAGTGGACTCCGGTCTTAAAACTTTCTGGTTAGTTGGTTATTTTCGCCTACCCTTAGGCAGACTGTCTGCATGCAAAGCTGAAAAAAGTTGTTCTTACATCTTACTTACTTGAGGTGGTGCTATAGTGCGGGGTGAACCTGGGCCTCAGCCAACCTTCTTCCCAGCTAGCTCTGTCTCCAGCAGCTCAGTCTACAAGTTGACTGAGGTCCGCTTCCACTTGTGTGCGCCACCTGAGTCTCGGTGATCCTCGGGCCGGGGCTTTGGTGAACATCAGCTCTAGATGACCCAGCCATCGTAGCCTTGATCCTGATCCTATAACCTGACATCGTATTGCTCTTACATCACAAGCCTAAATAAAGCAACGATTCGGAACAATATTTTTGTGATCACCTTACGCAGACGGATTATTTTGTTTGATCACATTGAATGTCCCAACATGGCTGATTTCACCCCTGATTCGCCAAGAAGGGCATTTTATAGCCGAAGTCCTGCTAGGGGTATATGTATTGCTGAGCACTGGGAGTAATCTGGGCGGGATAGAACTGATTGTATCAATATGAGACAGTTCGCATTATGGATTTAGCTGTACATTCAGCATATGGGTGTGGGCGCTTTTAAAGCCAGACGGGTGCCATTGAATAAAGAGAAAAGGAAGTGGTGTTTTTGAGGAAAAGTGAAGCATTAGTTTTAGTTGGGTGAGTGCGGTCTACTTATGTGTTCAACCAGGCATGTCATGAGAGACGGTTCGAGGTTTATAGTTTCTAGGAGCTGGCTCTACTTTTGTTTAACATTCCTGAGTTAAGGTGACATTTGTACCCCGATTCGTGATACATTCGATACATTCACTTACACACTTACACACGATGGCTGGGTCATCACTTACACACGCACTGTATATGTAAAAAAGAGCTATTCCTTGTCTCTTTATTCAATGAAGGGTGCGCTATCTTTAAGCAATGGAGAAAACAATTCCCCGAGTCTCGTAGCGTATTGTTTTTGCGGGAGATCCCCATGTCGTGCTTTGCATGATGAGACAGATGTCGCTTGTATGAAAGTGTGAGATCAAGAGTAACTCCCAGGTATTTTTTGGTTAAGGGTTGTGGTTCCGCTGAACATTGTTGAAAAACACCGAAAGTTTTAAATGAGCAAAAATGTTGTTCAGATGACAGCTAGTTTCTTCCGTTTTGTTTACACATGGGCATAGACTCCACGTTTCGCAGTACGTGCTTCGCTGTCCAGGTCGTTGTTGAGTGGCTATGGCGAGATCATCCGCGTATATAAACTTTTGTGGAAGAGACTGTGGAAGGTCGTGAGTGTATAGGTTAAAAAGTAGTGGAGGCAAGCCAGTACTGAACCTTGGGGGAGTTCCTTGTTAAAAAAAGTAGTGGAGGCAAGCCAGTACTGAACCTTGGGGGAGTTCCTTGTTAAGTTTCCTGTGTGAACTTTGTGCTTCGTTGAAGAAGACCTGAATTAAATTTTCATAGAGCATGTTTTTAAGGATTGTTGCTTTTTTTTTGCAGGGTTCTACTAGTAGGAGCTTGATATCTAGCCCTTCCCTTTGAACTGTGTCGTACGCGGTCGTCAAATCGATAAATGCCACTGATTTTTAAGGTTGCCCTGATAGCTGGCTTCTATATGCGTTGTAAGCGCCAGTAATGGTTCGAGCAGCTACGGCCAGATTTTCCACCCTTTTCTATAGGTAGGTACGACAGCATTGATGGATGGTTCAATTCTGTATTTAATCATTGGTTCGAAAATTTTGTTCATAACGCTAAGTAGAGCAATCGGTGTGTCGCCGAAAGCCTGACAAGCCCAACGATCAACCTCAAGTGGTCGTTGGGCTTTTCAGGTTTTAGTAAGGCGATAAGTTTTGATCCTCAAGTTCAGTCGGAAATTGTCTGGTGTTAAATATGTCCGACTTTAAGTTTGAGGCATTTCCCTAAGTGAACCCACTGTAAATCCACGGAATATACCATCTAGCGATCTTGCCTCCCTATGTGGACGTGAAAACTCCGGCAACGCATGTGACTTTCGTTTTGGAAGCTTGATCCTTTTCTTGATAATTTTGAATTCGCTTTTATCAAGAGAAGCACTTGAAAGTTTAACTATTCTTGCAAGTATCGTGTTCGGACTGATTTAAGAGTGGCAACTGCCGTACAATACCCCAGTTTTAGAAGAAGACTTCAGCCCTTACGACTGTAGTGTGCTCACCGTGTGCCACGAACTCTTTGTAAGGACACTCGATTTTGATGGACCATCCAGGAATGTAGTCTTTCCGGTAGCCTCTTAGCGTATGTTTTTTTTTTGTCGCTGGAAAGAATAGTACGAAAACGTCATTTGTAGCGTTCAGGATTTATCTTATATTGGCCTCCAGATCTTGCGAGAACTTATCCCAGCAGGCTTTGTTAACAGTCCAGTTTGGCTACAACTTTGACAACAGGAATGACAATACCCTATGCTGGCTTTGAGGAAAGTTCGCAAGAACTTGAAATGATGTCTTTGAATGATATTCTGCACTTGCGGTTCATTTCGAAAATTGATAGAGAATTAGCCACCTCGAAAACTGCTACGTGCGTCGTTTAAACTTTCTGCAGAACAATATAATCATTGATATAAATCGTAAAACATTGGTTTCCATGATGTCGTGAAAAAAAACAACCACGAAATTCCAGATTTAAACTAAGGATATTTTTTATACCCGACCGAGGGTATATTAATTTTGATTCATAGTTTGTAACACAGTGAAATAATCACCGTGACCCCTAGGACCTTTTAGAGATATGATAGAGACCGACAGTCGATTAAGCCATGTCCGTCCGTCTGTCCGTATGTATGCAGTTTTGAGGTCTTTAAAATTAAGCTAGAAAATTGAAACTTGCAGCGTTGCTTGGTTATCATTTTGTACAGACAAAGTATGAAAATTGAGAAGATCTGCCCACAGCCACGCCCACAATTGGCTTGAATAATAGACAACCTAAAATTTACATTTTATTTTAAAATGCCTTTTGGTCAGGATAGACAAAACATATGAACTCAAATTTTGGTGGAGAGCAATATCGACCAGAAGCTTTTAATTAGACAAAAATTGGACCGCCCATTCTATTGACCATGTCCACTTTTAACATCTGAAATCTTTGAAAACCTGATTTCTCGGAAAATTCATTCTAAATTGAAAAATAATTTTATGACAAATATTAAAGATATTACCATGTGCTAAGTTTATTGCATACAAAGCATTGAGCTCCGCCCACTTTTAGGGGGCGTTTTTGGGAAAAAAAAAACTGTTTTTTTAAGTATTAATATTCGCTTTTAACGCAATTTCCCCGTGATTCCAACGAAATTAATTGATTTTAATTTTAAGCCTACGCCCTTCTTTAGGGGCGTGGCTTATACAAATAATTGACATATGAAACAGACCAAAAAAATTTTAAATTTGGTGTTAATGGGTAAAGAGGGTCGGGTATTTAGAAGTTCGTTACAGACGAACTCTTGCACTTACTTATTTCTTTATATTAATATCATTTGGCTTGCTCAATTGTTGCACTTTTACATAATCTCCTTACCATATTTATTTTTTTTATTATTTTAATACATACATATTCACTCATATTCGCAAAACTGCGAAGTCTTTGGAAATTTTTAGAGAGACCGTTTCATTGGTCACGTTTTATAATCAGATTGAGTCAAGATTGTGTTACGTATTTCATTTATTTTATTTACTTGACAATGACAAGTATTGCAGGCAGGTTTCTTTATGCCAATTAGTGCAAAAATAAACGCTTTAGATCCGCACTCTCCCAGCCGACCTGTGGTGGAATTCCTACCATACATACCAATTGATTTCTTTCAGATGCAACAAGAATATATGAAAAATGGCAGCGCGTGGGAGGGTACCGTTTTGGAAGTTGGTACATATTTGGGCTGATATGTATGTCACTTTGAAGGTTATTGGGTAACATAAGTCAGAACATCACAAATAAGCTCAATTTTTCGCCAAAACCAAAATCTCTCTTCAAAGTCACACTCCAGTCGTCTTTGACGATAAACATGCTTTCTTAAGCCCTACCCTTAAACCTAAAAAAAAAACCGTCACCACAACGTGTCCCCAGCTACTTTTAACTTTTTTACATGAATCTACGTGGATCATAGGATTTGCTGTCTTGTCTCCACACTTTTTAATATGTATGTAAAAAAATGTACTGCCGCTGAATAATATCACCCTGAATTTTATTTTTTTATATCGGCACGAAGTTTTTCTGAGCTCCTTTACCCATCCTGCTCCTACTTTGGAACCTCCGGCTTATGATTTCGTACTTATTGGCGTTTTCACGTAGCATTTTACCGTATAGACAAACGTTCCTTTATTTTTTAAATAGATTTGGGGATGCTTTTTCAATTGTCAGATAAACTCTATTGATTGAATAAATTTGAGGCTTTCTCTCGTTTGATTCAAATATTAGAGGGAAAGAAATTTTATGCGTGGAATACAGATGAATGTGAGAATTTTGAAATCGAAAAAAAAAACAGATCCTTGAATAAATACATTCAGCTCTATAAATGAGGAGTCCGTTTTCATTACTTTTCTTTTTTCAATTTCAGCGGAAAATGCTCACCTGGATGATTTGTACACAAGATATAGGCAGCGCTTGCGAAAGTCGCTTTTCATATCAGGACTTTCCATCTCCTTGGTAGCGTGTATAATTTCCATTGTCCTGGGCTCCATGAAAGACCACGTTAGTTGACAAATAATAATTAATCCGCGGCCAAACAATGTGAAAAAAAATCTATGTTGTAATTGCAGAATGTTTTCCACATTTTCCTTTTGGGTATAGCCGGGTTCGTCTCTGGATGTATTCTGACGGCACTGCAATTTCCCGCCGTTTTAAGTTCACCTGTTGCCGCTCTAGCATTTGCTGTCTCAACCACATTTTCATTAGGAACAATAGCAGCTATAACCGGAGAAGTGCTGGCACCCCTGCCCCTATTCGCAGTGTTCTTGGTAAATGAGTTTTTTTGTGTTCAAGAATAAATTACAACCATTTCACGCAGCATTATTCTGTGCTCCGCAGGGCATTCATACCATGCTTCCGATTTCATGGCCCGTGTCGCTAGTTTTGGCGCTTTTTATGACCGTGATACATGTACTCTACAAGATCGGGATTAGTGCGGATTTTTCGCCCAATATTGAAATGGTGGGTAATGGTAATTTAAAAAAATCATGTGCTTCCTTTCACAAGGCTGGAACAGCTTATGACAGTAGCAAATATTGCAGCTCATTGGTGAAGTAATCATGCTGGCAACTGCCTCGGTTTCTGGTTTGTATTATCGAATCATGTCGGACGCAGCCCATAATCGCACCGTCGACGGCACACGCACTGGCATAGAGCAAAGAGTCAAATTGGAATGTGAACGCGAACAGCAGGAGCAGCTACTTTTGAGTGTTATTCCTGCGTACATAGCCGCTGAGGTTGGTTAATAAATTTTTAAGAGCCTTTATGCCAGAACTATATAATTATTGTTATATCAAAATGAGAGAAGCTTGATGTTATCTCTTCTTTGACAACTGCAGGTAAAGCGGAGTATTATGCTGAAAATGGCTGATGCATGTCAACGAGCCGGAGGTCAACCTAATTCAGCGCGATTCCACGAACTACATGTCCAGCGCCACAACAATGTTTCGATTTTATATGCGGATATCGTGAATTTTACTCCTCTGTCAGAGCAACTGACTGCCAGTGACCTGGTCAAAACACTGAACGACCTTTTCGGTCGTTTCGATCAAATTGCACAGGTAAGTGTCTATCGATATACCCGAATCGTGTATACATGTTTGTAACTACGTTTATGTGTAGAATGCGGATTTTAGACTTTAACAGCTTTTAGTGAAAATTAATGGTTTTCAGGCATTTCATCATGGGTTCAGGTATGGAAATCCAATCAAGTACACTTACAGACGTAAATCATTGCCCACGATTTAATTTAAAGTTAAAGTTACAAGATGGGTAGATTTTAAAAACGTTCAGGATTAAAAACTCCAGGCCGCATCCATTTATTTGATTGGGGATATTTTTCTTTGATCTAATTTCGCCAATTTAGTTTCTATTAGATCTTTTTTCATTTCATCAAATTTCATTAAATTAGGTATACCTATAGGTACTGAAACGTCTTCGAATATTTTCATCCGCCGCAAAGGTCAAATTCAATCTTTCATTTAGTTGGTCAAAAAGAATTTTCAGGATTTATATTGAAGAATAAAATTGATTAGTGCAGAACTTAATTTGTTTTTTTTTTAAGAAATTACTTTCCGATAAAAATAATGTTTAAAAAGTGATATATCAAAATTATTTCGATTTGGTCAATTAAAGGAATCTGCCATAGATACATGGATACAAAAACAAAAAACAATAAGAAACAACAAAAGGCAAAGAAATATTTTAATATTAAGGCTGTTGATATCATCAATGTTGTCCTTATATGGATAAACCCGTCTATCTACATGCATTTCTTGCTCACAGTTTAGTGAATTGAAATGCGATAGCACTTGCCTCTGAATTTGAACTAGGAGAGCCCAGCTGTCAAAGCTTAGAACATTTTCGGAAAGGTTAAATGTTTTTTGTTTTTTTGGGAGTGTTTGAAAGTGTTTGAAAGATGGATCCACCTGTCATGGAATATCAGGTGGATCCATCCTGATCATAAAATGTATAATTAAAAAAAAATGTATGCTTACATAATTTTAACTATTACATAACTGATCAGCTTCACATGTAAGAAAGTTGTAGCAATTTTTTTTCGGTGTACATTTTGTATTTCATAGAATACTTTTAACTACCAATTGCAGTATTTAGTATTATTCTCTCGTCGAAAAAAAATGGGAGATAATTAAATTTCTTAAATCTAAAGTTACAGATTAAAATCTTAATTTCAAGCAAAGTTTGTTTTCAGATTTAATAATACCAGAATGTTTTGGTTGAAAGTAAATCTGATTACAACTCATTTACGCATCAGGAAAGTAGTTTTGTGCAAAAAAATTAAAAACGTTTCAATGGCATAATTTAAATATAAATGCTTTCATTACGTTCAAACTTAATAATTTTAAACGAATATAACATTTTATGTGGTGTTTTCACTGCAAATAAAATAGAAAATAGCGTAGGAAGTTTACAAGTTAATCCCAAAGTGTTTCAGCCGGAAAAAAAAATGTTTAACTTGACGCATACTTTCATTTTTGACACAACAATCCAGTCTTATTCAACATATGTAGCATACGAACAAACAGCACTACACTCTGCGCAGAATGGTTGATGTCGATGTGTCCGAACATGACACCGGCTGACATTTTTTTTGATGCAGATGTTGCCTATTGCGAACACAATAGAATTATGCTGCAAACTGAAAATTCGAGCGCAAAAAAAAGTAATGAAACTTATGAAATGCAACGATATTAACTGCTGTAAGTAATATTATAAATAAAAACAAATATCTACCTGACTTTTAAATGTACCCGCCAGCAAATTTGAATCGGTGGTTCTGGATCTGGAAAAAAGAAAAGTTTTGATTAGCTAAAAACATAAATAAATAATTAAATTAATCTTATAAAATGTGGGGTTCCGTGGCGTAGTGGGTAGTGTGTGTGCTTACTACGCCGGAGGCCTGGGTTCGAATCCTGCCATCGTCACCTGAAAAAAAAAGACTTGTTCTTTTTCACGGTCCCCACCTCCGCGAGGGTCTGACAAGCCCTCCGAGAGTATCATTTGTCTTGAAAAACTTCTCAAAGTGCCGTTCGGATTCGGCAAAAAATTGTAGGTCCCTTTGTATGAAAAGAAATTAACACACCAGCATACATTGTTGAGAAGTTGGCCCTGGTTCACCTCGAGCTGTTGCGCCACTCTATTTATTTTTTTATTTTATAATCTTATAAAATAGGAAAGCAAGAAACTGACTACTGGAAGTGAGGTCCTGAGTCCTTGAGACTTTGGTAAATCTTGCTATACTATGATAAGGAGGTAATGAATCATTTTGAGTTTAGACTGCAGCAGATTTTTTTGGGTTGGGTCGAAGTTCTGCCGAAGTCCAATTTTTATACCCCATCCCATAGGATAGGAGGTATATTAAGTTTGTCACATAGTTTTTAACACGGTGAAATAATAATGGTAGACCCCCAAGACCTTTAGGGCATATGATCGAGACCAAATTCTAAATCGAATGAGCCATGTCCGTCCGTCCGTCTGTATGTCACATGTTTTTAGGCCTTCAATTTTGAGCTAGGGTGCTGAAACGTGGGTGTGGCATCAATTTTAAGAGTACATTTTCAAATGCAGTTTACTCAATATTTTTGCTCGAAATTGAAAAAAATTTGCTTAATATTTTATGTAGAAAACGCTTAGTTCCACATTTTGTTTATACAGGACTTTGGGCCCCGCCCACATTTGGAGGCAGAATTGAAGAAAAGCCTAAAATTTTGCAGAAAAACTTAATTTCGACTGGCCTTGAGACAATTTAGGAAAGCATGAAACAAAAAAAGTAGCAGGTTAGGTAAACGAGACTTCAGACAAGATTTCGTTCATATAAAGTTTTTAGCCACGCCCGTTGGATACCCCATCGTGGGATAGGATGGGGTATCCAACGGTCCGTTTTACGGACTGTAACTTCTGCGTACACACTGTAGCACTTACTCACTGTTTTTTTTTTTTACAAAATTATGCTTTCTGGTTTTCAAAACTCTGTTTTAAAAAGTTCTGGAAATGCGAGTTTCACAAATTGACACATTGATGGGGACCTCCCTATCTAATTATTATTTTTATACCCTACCCAGGGTATATTAAGTTTAGGTTTGTATATATACATGTATATGTTAAACCTCAGACCTTATAGAGATATGATCGAGACCGACAGGAGGATAGATTAAGCCATGTCCGTTTGTCCGTATGTTTAAAGTTTTTAGATCTTTAAAATTGAGCCAAGACGCTGAAACATGGAGTGTATTTTGGTTCTTATTTTGCACAGACAAAGTATGAAAATTGATTCGATCCGTTAACAGCCTACAATTGGCATGGATGTCAGACAACCTTAAATTTACATTTTATTTAAAATTGTCTTTTGGTCGTATTAGACAGGATCACAAATTTTGGTGAAAGGCAGTAGTTCCCCGAAGCCTTTAATTAGACAAAAATTGGACCACCCACACCATCGACCATGCCCACATTTGAAATGTTAAATCTTTAAAAAAAAATTATGACAGGTATTAAAGATAATGCCATTTACTAAACTTGTTACAAACAAAGCTTTGAGCTCTGCCTACTTTAAGGAAGCGTTTTCTTTTTGGTAAAAATTGTTTTTTCTCACGATTGAATTTTCTCACGATTCTAACGAAACTAGAATCATTTCATTCTATTTTTCAGCTTGCACCCATTTTTGGGGTCGTGGCCAATACAAATTATTGGCAATTATATGAATTTGGGCCAACAAATTTTCAATTTGGTGTTACAGGGTAAAGATGGTTGGGTGTTTAGAAGTTCGTTACGGACGAACTCTTGCAGTTAGGTACTTGTTTACCTTTGCTTTTATTTTAAAAAGGCAAAAGACTTGCTTAAAAAAGCAAAAAAAAATTATTGCGTAAGTCAGAATATTTAAAAGCAGTTTTTCTTTCTTATACAATTTTCTCATTCAATTTACAAAATTAAATGAATACCCTTAGAATTTTGAAAAGAAGAATTTCGAAAGCGTCTCGATTTTCTTTTTAGATCAAAAATAGAACCAAAATTCGTACGATAAGCTTATAGTGATAAAATCCGTGTTTAGATCAAGATTCGTCTTGAGCCAGTTTCTTAAACAGATCCCAGAGGCAAATGAATGACGACCAAAGTTTAAATGAAAATCTTGCATTTCTCGGAAAAGTGCCAAAAACTCAAAAATGTATATTTTGAATGAACATCAAGACTTCTTTTATATTGTAAAATGAAATGCATATAGTATTTTCATGCAAACTGGGCGCAGGTATTTTCCGCTATTTTCGCTTTATAGTCCGATAAAGGCATGGCATCTCTCGTAATTTTTTACACAACTACAATAAAAGAAATGAGCTTCAATTTACGAAAATCACTTGAAAAACTAACAAGATACGTTGACATGAACTTCAATCATGCATGAGTTCTTCGCTTTACCTAAAATGTCACTAAGGTAATCGAAGAAAGGTTGGTTCACTGCACGCAACCTGGCTCTTGCCAGCGCCGGACATTTGCCGGGATAAATTTTGTTTTTCTCTTTTACCTAGTTTGGCCGCATGGTCTCCAATTGGTCAATGCCGTGTTAATATCGCCGTGAGTCTGCCGATGTTAAGGACAGGTTCTGTAAAGTATTTTGCAAGAGCATCACTTTTACTTAGGGATGATCAAAATACAAAGGCTAGAATAGCCTCTACCCCACCAGGTTATAGCTATGGTTCAGCCAAAGGCTTGTTGGTGAGAATAATGGTTCATACACAATTTCATTTGATTTTTCTACAAATCTCAATTAAAATTGGTTGAATTTCATGTTATGGGCAAGACGTGACAGCGCCAGACTGACATGACGATAAAGACGATAAAACTGTCACGGCTGTTGTGAAAATCCTCTATCCTGATGGGATGAAGGGAGGCTACTGTTTTTTTTTTAACTTTTCAAAGTCTCCACAAACATTCTTTTCATCCTTTACTAAAAAAATAGTTAGTTGACTAGTAATAATGTGTTTTTAGACAAGATGTTTAAAATAGTTATGCAAATCAGGACAGATAAAAAAAATCAAATATACCATTAAGGTATCCTTCTTAAGTTTCTAAGTTCCCTTTTCAATTTTTTTCTAACATTGATCAACGAAGCATTAATATTCATTCACATAAAATTTAATCATTTATTTAGTGCATGGATATCTAACGTTCTGTTCGACACACTTTTCCCACAACTTTTTCGTCCCTACATTACATCATGTTCAAGTTATGGCAAATCGTCCGAAAAATATAAAATTTAAAAGCAACACTCACAAGTGGGTGTCGTTTTATGTCTGTAAGTGTATCCTTGTTTGCATTTCTGGGAAAATTGTGGGCTTGTTGCCACAACATAGAACCATATGTATTCCTATCGTGTCGTCGTCGTATGGCTATCGCCACCAAAACAACAATCTGTAGCTCTACAATCTGTAGCTATGATGAATTGAGTATACAAGGAAAGTTTTACTTTGCAGGAAAATCAGTGTTTACGTATCAAAATATTGGGAGATTGCTATTACTGTGTTTCGGGATTACCTATTTCAAGACCGCAGCATGCAGCTAATTGTGTTAACATGGGGTTGCAAATGATTGATGCCATTAAGTATTTAGCAAAGTCCTTAATTTTGCTGTATGTTTGTATTTATTTAGATTTTATTTCATCACAGGCACGTCCGGGAAGCTACTGGCATTAATGTTGACATGCGAATCGGAATTCATACTGGCAACGTTCTTTGTGGAGTGCTGGGACTCAGAAAGTGGCAGTTTGATGTGTGGAGCGATGATGTTACATTGGCTAATCATATGGAAAGCGGTGGCGTAGCTGGGTATGTTTATGATTCAAAACGTTTTCATTTTAAAAGGCTGTAAAATCTACGATAACGATATTGGATTTTTTTTTGCGCAGCATAATCCTTGTATTAATGGGCGCAGCACATTGATGGTTTTTTTTGTATATTTACCTCTTAAAATGTGTACTTGTGAAGGTCCTTAAAGCTATGTACAATAGGTAAATACATAAATCCGCTTTGCCTGTTATTACATTGGCAATATATGTTAGCACCGCATGGGTGTTTGTATGCAGAGGGTAAACACAAGCTTCTATCGATACCACAATAATTAAGGAATATGGCTTGACTGTGTTGTTTGACCGCCCGAGGCGACCACATTAACCATAAACACTGCAAATTTTGTTGCGGTCTTATAATTTAATGAATTTCGTCAGGCGGAAATCTAAAATGTGTTCTCTAAGGGTGTTTGCTTGCTTCGGTGTGATCGAAATATTAAACACACTGTGTCGAAACCACTATATAGAGGAGCAGGACAGGACTTGAGGAGTATTTACACGCTTTAAGAGCTGTGTCCAAATTAATTTGGAGTGACAAATGCACTAGTGCACGAGAGCTGAGTTCATGCATTATGAATAATAAGGATGCTGTTTTTGGGTGTATTTTTATACACATAAAATAAGTGCCCTTAAGCTCAAGCTAGAGTTGACCACCGAAGATCATAATGACATGAGTTGACGTTTTTTACTTCACTAAGTATGCAGACAGGGGATATAAGCTGAAATAGCGTACACGAAACAAATAGAAAAAGTTGCACGTTATGAAACGCCAACATGCATTGATCGAAAAAGTTTGATGAAAGAGGAAATAATATTTTGGGGAGCTGATGTAAACCAGTTGAGAAGAAATGGTTAAGAAGACTTCAGGTGAAGAAATACCAAGAAAGAGTCAGGAATAGACGGTAGTGATCGCAGTCGAGCTTAAGACAGGATTTATCTAGCTAGTTATAAACCAATAAGCCAGTTTCTTCTTACTCAAGAAAAACCTGATATGAAAATCTGGGTTTTGAAATCCGGAGGATGTTAGCCTCTCCAGGCAAAAACTGTAATGTAACCCACTAATAAAACGCACCGTAAACAGATCTTTATAGGAATGTATTTTAATCTGCGGTCTAAGATCTGAATGACTGCAAGTCTAAACACTTATCAACTGTTCCCCCATAACATTGACCCCTATTCATACGAAAGAAGTGACTTAGCTTTGCTGAACGCCTTAAAGTCCATTCATCATGACTTTGGTCGACAGGTTATAGAGAAGTTTTTAGTGAAACTATAATCCAGTTTCACTAAAAACTTCTCTATAATCGTCCCTTTTAGGCAAGATAACGAAAAACAAAAGTCAAATCCATTACGACTTGACCACGTCTAACATGGAGAAAGGAACTGCATTTAAAATTTATGAAGATTTGCTTAAAAGTGAGCTTTTCAGTCAGCCTCAGTAATTATTCGTACGTTTTCCGGACTGAAGTCCTTGTCATTAACAGTTGCGTTTGAACAAATCTTTGGTCCTTGTTCGCCAAGGACTTCTGGCTTTTCATTCGTCACAGAATCAAAACTTATCCTGGGAACATACATGGCCAGCCACGAAAAGCTTAGAACAACATAGTCATTCCGCAGGGACGGCGCGGTAGAGGAGCACCGAGACTCAGGTGGCGCACGCAAGTGGAAGGGGACCTCAGCCAACTTCGCGTGCGAAACTAGAGACGGCTAGCTAGAGACAGACCTGGCTGGCGAAGCTTGTTGGCTGAGGCCCAGGTCCACCCCGGACTGTAGCGCCACCTTAAGTAAGTAAGTAAGTAACGTAGTCATTCTGCACTGAATACTAGCCCAAGGCAGCTTTGAGCGTTATAAAACAACAGACTCCCAAGTATCTTGAGAATCCTTAACTCCAAAAGACTATTTAGAATTTGTGTGTGGCATCTGGCTTGAATCACCTCGAGACAGAACTGCACCAAACTATTCTTCGGCATATTCTCCATAAGAAAACCTAACACGCTAATTAACCTAAAAAAAAAATATCCTAACGATCTTACCAAATATATTCAACGGTTATTGAACACTGGAATAAAACCTCATTGGTCTCCCACCGGACCCTAAATGCAGACTTTGTTCCGACGATGGAGAATCTTCACGTTGTAGATTTAAATCTTCACTTGTAGAATGACAGCATTACGCAGTGAGGTGTAAAACTGCTCTTTTTCACTAGATGCGATCACAGCTGGGGAACAGTTAAGGCAAAGAGCTGTTAAGACAAGCAGTGTTTTAATCACTCTTTAGAGAACAGTTAAGGATCAAACAAATTTGTGCTCTATTCTTATAACGCAAGTTTGTGTGTAGTATAACTTCCGAACAAACTGAAGTCAGAGCATCATCGATGATTCTTTCTGTGTGCACTTATTTGCTTGTGTGTACCTGGGTCTAAGATATACAGGAGGAATGACAGGAGACATGTTGAAGGTGGAGTGCGTGTTTTTGCAATCCCGTTTTGTTCTCCCCTTTTTTGTGTGTGCCTGATCACATTTTAATAAGTCCTGCTTCCAGTATTTCAAGTACATCAGTTCACGTTTTGACCAGAAAACCTTCAGAAGCCAGGCAAAATTTTTCGTTGCAGGTAATTATCATTAAAACACTAAAAAATCTGTTGTTGATACCATAAGCCTTGAAATAAGAATTATTTTTTTTTTAGAGTATCAAATAAGGATCAGTGTCAGAACCCACTAACACGAAACCCCTGGTCTAATAAATGCTGCGCCACCTCGTACACGCAGCGAAGCTTCATGCATAAAAAAAATACCTCATTTTGCACGGATCTACATGGCGGGCAAAAAAGGCTCATCAGTTAAATGTCAACCTAGAAAGTTAGGTTACAGACCTAAGTTATAATGTCGGCACAGTGTGGGAAACCGAATGATAATTGATAGAGACTTACCCGAAACGGGTTAAGAGAGCGGGACAATTATTTTGGACATTGACCAAAGTTTTCGGTGATAACCTAGGAGTACACACCAAACTATTTTGGTTCCCATCGAGAACTTTGAAGGAGTTTTAAGGTGCTATGGGTACTCCCATAGCTCCCGCTAAGGCTTCTCCTCATATAGCTGCAATGTTTTCTTGAAAACGTGTATGACGAGTCAAATATACTAAAAACAAGTGGGAAAATGCAACAGTCCGTATGTAAAAACTTCAGTCCGTTTTCGACGAATTGCCAAATACCCTACCCTACCAAGAAAGGAAACTTCCACGCCTTCAGAAAGTGGGCGGGATGTAAAAATATAACTGTTGAATGCTTTATTCTAGATGGTTGCATACATTTCATACTAAAACCTGTCCTTGTAAAGCAAAAAAATCACTTGCCACCCTTAGAAAAGTGGGCGGAGTCATATAGTGTACATCAAAAAGTTAGAAAATGCTAATATCTACAATTTTTGTGATATAATTTTTTGACAAATTTCATATATATTTATTGAAAAACCAAGCCAAAAGTGGGCGTGGTCAATAAAAAGGCCAAATTTTCTATGCTACCTCAAAGACAATTACAAGGAAATGTCACATAGCAAAAATTAGTACGCTAGCACCATTGTAACATAGCTAAAATTTGAAAAAAAAACTTTTTTTTTAAACTAGAGATGGGCGCACATACATGGGCGCGCCTGTAGTGGGCGTGCCGTCCTGGGGGTGGAATCGGAGATTTTAAGGGTTGGCTGTTCTGGCTAGGCTGGTGGCACTATACAGCCCGTAAAGTTCGATGTTATATCCAATCTTCGTTTATGCAGACCAAATAAAACCCGAAAGATTTTTCACCTCGAAGCAGCCTAAATTGTTTTCATCATTGCTTTAGGAAGAAGCTTTGCATTCACACAGTACAGCAAAAAATACTTGTATGCGATATTATAGAGACGGACGCCTCTATTGGTAACTAGGCCATCAGCTCTGGCTGCTTTGTTACACATAAGCTTCTTTCACTTAATCCAGGTCGCGTTGTGCGCTATGGTTCGTATTCTTCGTCAGTGTCTTATTTGTCCAGATCGAATATTTCATTCTGATTGACAACAATTTTAGCGATTTCACGGCGATGTTCCCTTGATCGTCCTTGAAGGCTGGCAGGTCCTTTTAACCGTTTAGTAGAACTTTCGAGCTTAATTTCCATTCTAGCATGTCTCTAGCTCTTCAATTGTGCGCTTCTTGTGCTTTATCCTTCTGAGAAGCCGGTCTTTCTGTCTCGTCCTCTTACTCGAAAAACTCGTGGACAGCCTTTGTCCTACTAGTAAGAGTCCCTTTCCGGTCGAGTCCTTCTGTGGAGAGTCGCTTTACATGCTCCTTGTTTAGCTGCTTGTACTAGCACATGTTCATTGTCAAACCAGGTTTTGAAATCCAACATATCATAGGCGGCATGAATCTACAATCAGATAGGGTTTGTCAAAGGAGCTTATAGACTTCCAAAATGCTTTTGATAGCGTCAGCCGAAAGTTTATCTGGCGCGCTTTACGTAAGGGCTTTCCGATGGGTCGAAGTGTCGTGTTCTGCATGATAGATCAAACGTGTCGCTGAAATTCAAAGCGATATGTAAGACAAAGGGCATTCAATAGACTCCTAAAATTGCCTTAAAACATCTTGATTACGCAGACAAGATGTGTCTACTGTCACCTTGAATGATCGATTTCTATTGAATGACAGCAAACGAGAAAGAGAGAGATAGAGAGGGAGGCAAATTCAGTTGGCTTAAAAATCAATGCTAGAAAAAGTAAAATGATCTGTATTACAACATCGACTCGAGTTGGCTCCTGACTCGAGAGTGGATGGACAACCGGTGGAGGTGCTCGAAAGTATCCAATATTTGGCAGGCCGAGCTACCATAGCACAGGAAAATATGTCAGAGAACATTTTTTTTTTTAAATAGCTGAAATAAATAAATAAATGAAAATGGCAGATAAATTAATTCTTGTGCATTTGGTTGAGTGTCCTGATAATAGTGGACACTCAATGATAATAGTGGAAAAGATGGTAATGTTGACAACCGTATGCCAACATCCAATACATTCTTCAAACACATGGCGTAGAGAAGAAATGTAGTAAACTGGGGAAGAATTAGAGAGACCTTAAGCACGTCGCTGGAAACTGCACAAGGTGACAAGCAGGCGTGGTGGATGATATACATATGCTCCATGTAAGGGAAAATAGGAATAAATAAGGACCTACCAGCTAGGATCTACCTGAACACAACTTAAAATTTTTTTATGAATCGAATGACTACAAATTTTTTGGGACTTTTTAGTCGATTTGTTTGTTATAAAAGCTCGCGCACATGGATTCCTCCAAGTTAAATACTGCAAGTAAGGTGCTTGTGCAAGCTATGTCCTAAGCACAGACCCACTCGAGTTGCTCTTTTTAATGTGATAGAATAAATTAACGGTCATCATTGTAACAGTTCCTAAGATAGAAAACATAAAATGTCATTCTCTGTTAATAGTTTTCGGTAACGGTGTGAGTGTTTGCAACTCAAGTTAAGCAAAATAATACCAATTGCCAAGGAGTTGTTCCTGATGTGGTTATGTGTGACTTGTTGTTAATAATTGAACAAATAATACAATTAAAAAACCTCTCTTCACAATACGCTTGAAAAAACTCAGCCAAAGTTCCGCCTTAGGTTTTCTAGTTCCACCAACTTCTTCTGCAAACACTTTTATATTTAAAATATATTTTTATACAAAAAAAAACATTTCTACTCATTCGTTTGGCACGTTTTCAATAGGAATTGTTATTTAAATACCTTTAGTAGCCTGAGAAATTTATTTTTGTTCGTACCAGTGTCCTCTTTATTTGTTCATTTTCTATTTTCTTTTTCCTTTTAGGAGGGTTCACATAACCAAACAAACTCTTTCGTATCTTGATGGTAAGTTTGAAGTTGAGCCTGGCAACGGTGGCTCCCGAGACTCCTACTTATCGGATCACAAAGTAGAAACCTATTTGATTATTCCACCAAAGGTAATACCTTAATTGGTCCAACGACAACCAATTTAAATCTATAGGTTTGTATATTCATTATTCGTCAATAGAAAAGTTACAATCTACCACGAGTTGTGGAGACGCCCACACCCGTATCCACAAGGAAGACACCAAACCAATTGCGACTGAATCAAATTTCAATCATTGAGACAGAAGATCCGGGTGACATGGAAGGCGATGATTCCCGCATATCACCAAACCAGGAGGATAATACCACAAGTATAACTCCCATTTCGGACCGAATAAAGGGCAGCGATGAACTGACTCCATTGCGAATAGATGAGACTACAAGTAATGGTAGCGAGACTCAGGCTGCGTTTGCAACATCTGAAACTGGAGCAAAATCATCCCTTTCGCTGCCAATTGATGGAACAAGTGGAGGTGCTGGAAGTAACAGTTCGGGGGGTGGTACTCCCACATCGGTTGAAATTCCTGAAAAAGGCCGAAGGAAACTTTCAGTACAAGGTAAAATACATTAAACATTAGTTCTTCCCTCTAACCGGGGGATATTCCTTTAATATGAAACCAGTGTATCCTTTTTTTAACCCTAATGAAGGACTACATTGTTTAATCGAATGTTACGGTTGATTTCAAAATGAAGCATGAGTGTTGTGTATGTATAGGTATTGGAATTGCAGGTAACAAATAGGTCACTGCAATGGGACGGTAGTAGAATTAGCAGAAAAATGAGAAATGAAGTCCTACACTGGTCGTCGAAAATGCCTTCAAAATCATTTCCTTTGAATGACCTTTTGAGAATGAATTCAAACTCACTATGGATAAGTTTAATAACTTTTTTAATCATCTACGAGTGGTTTTTGGAATTCAAACATGGACCCTTGTCAAGATACACCCTAGACTACCTACATCCTGTAGAAAGTTTTTGACATGTTTAGGTCAGATATGGGAACTCATATAACAATAAAGAAACGGTTTTTGTCATGTTTTTACCACTTTACAAAATATCATGCTTGGTCATTTCATTTGATACGTTTCCATGGAACAATGCAGTATGGAAATAGGGTAAGACATTCTACCTTGTTGTACAGTGAATATACCTTTGAATCCTTGGCCCGGATCGGCCTTAAAGCATATGACATACAGAAGGATAAGACTCACACTAATTGTGTCCATCATATGCTCTTCAGCCTTAAGGGTACTATTAATTTACTGGGTTACAAACTGTGTGATAAACTGAATTATCCTCACTGTCCTATGGAATGTGGCATAAAAACGACCAAACTTTACGATAAATTGCATTGGAAACTGAAAGTCAGGTCTATAAGATGAGCTCGAGCTTATAGACTCTTAAAAACCAACCTGGATGAAAACAGTAGACGATTTGAACTTGGTGAGTGACCAATGGGAGGGTTAATTCAGAGGCCGCAGGTTAATCGGAGTTTCGCGTTGGTTTGTGTTTAGGTTCACTCAACGTTGTTGCATTTTTAATCCTAGTTGCATTTTTAATCCTGACATATATGAGAATCTGCAACAGACACCTTGGTCTATGAGTGACACCTCAGTGAACCCAAGATTAATAAGAATACATGCTTAAAACGGGTGGCTGGTGGTAATATAGCCTCAGTAAATGGGACTCTAAATTAAAATCCAATCTATTTTACTGATATACAACCCCAATATGAAAGTAAAACAGGGCCCCAAAGTTGTGAAAAATAAAGGAAGAGAAAGGAATGTAAAAAATTTAACTTGGATGACATTTTTTTCTATTATAAAAGACACTTTGAGAACTGTAAGCACCTGTAGTAGGTACGCCAAAGTATGTTATAATTAACAGCAAAGTTTGAATTTTTTATAATAGAATTTTTTTAGTTATACTCAACGCTTTTGTAGCGTAAATTGCTTGGTAAGATATCAGATAAGATAAGATATAAGATAAATTGCTTGGTACTGGATAGCACCAGTCAAGCAACCTACTAACAACCTATCTATCAAAGCGTGCGGTTTCCCTTACGTTAATAGGTCAAAAGGACAGAGGTTTCTAGAGGACGGATTATTATAGCTTGTTGCAAGGAATATGAAAGCAAGTTCCAAGTTTAAGAGAAATGTTTATCACTTCTTTCCACATACAGTAGTCGAATATTCCAGCGCGTTGACTTGATTAGGAATCAGTTACCAAGTCTTAGTCCAAAAGCGAATTCTGTCAAAGCTTGTGGAGGCTTGATTTTGATTTTGGTGGGGGCTAAAGCCCCCATTTATTCGGCTTAATTCAAGCTAAGACTAACTTTAATACTAACGCTTAAAAGTTAGGAGGAAGGGTGAAGAAGAATCAGTTTGAGGCTGGGAGTGCTGCGGTTAAAATCGAAGAAGGTATGGTTCGAGTTAACCTTCCGCAACATACGGGAGACAGGTTCATTGAAGCCATATGATGAACGGTGGTTAGGGATATAGAAGAGACGTGGGCACCGCAAATTACGAGGGTTAGTGTTAAAGAAAATTAAGTTATGGAGTGATGCGCAGTCGATGGAGCCTGAGAGCAGACGATAAACGAAAAGAATGTCAGCAACATCTCTGCGTTCTTCAAGAGAATTCAGGTTGATAAGTTTGAGACGGTCGCGATAAGGAGGCAAGATGAGAGGGTCATTCCAAGCGAGACCTCGAAGAGCGAACCGAAGAAAGCGACGTTGATGGGGGGACCAAACTTGACTGGCGTATTCGAGAAGGGGGCGAACGAAGGTAATGGGATCTAGTTATGCAGGGATCAGAGAATTCCTTGGACCAACGTTTAACAAAGCCAAGGGATGAGTTGGCTTACGAAATTATCTCATCAATATGGAGGCGGAAGTTAAGTTCCCTGTCGAGCAAAATTCCAAGGTCCCGATGAAATTGAACAATGCATGTAAGCTGACCATGGCGTAGATAAGGACGGGGAGGGCAAGTTTTTTTTTCTACGAGAAAATGTTATTGATAGGCATTTGGAGACATTGAGCTCTAAACAATTTTTGAAGCACCAGTACGAAAAACTGTCAAGGTATTTTTTAAGAAGACAGTTGTCGTGAAGTGAGGAGATGGATTTAAAAATTTTGGTATCGTCCGCATAGAGAGAGAGAGAATAGTACTTTATAACTCTTTCAACGTCGTTAATGCTAAGAATGAAGAGAAGAGGTCCGAGATGGATGCCCTGTGGCACCCCAAGGGAGGCCAAGAAAAGATCAGATAGGACGGATCTAAAGCGGACACAGTAAAAACGTGCTTTCAGGTATGACGAAATCCATTTTAGCAATATAGGCTCGAAACCAAGGCCAAATAGTTTAAAAAGGATTAGATTATGAGAAATTTTATCAAATGCTTTACTGAAATCGGTAGCAATAACGTCCACTTCTTTGCCGGTCTCTAAAGCTGAGAGAGCGAAAGACACAAACTCGACGAGGTAAGTCGTAGTGGATCTACCTTTCAAAAAGCCATGTTAGTTAGGGGAGATAAATGACTTGCACTGAAAACTTAACGTATCGTATAAAATACTTTCGAATATCTTGGGTATGTGGGAGAGTTTGGCGATAGGACGGTAGTTTGTCACTTCAGTTTTCGAGCCCTTTTTGTGAATCGGGTTGATGTAAGAGGTTTTCCAAATTTCGGGAAATTCTCCTTGAGTAAGAGATAGACGAAAAAATAGCGAAAGAGTGAGAGAAAGATTGGAAGAGCATTTTTTAAGAAAAATTGCAGGAAGACCATCCGGGGCGGGCGAAAATTCTTCATTACGAGCTATTAATTTGTTTTCAATAAGAGTCGGGTCGAATTGTTGAGACAGAAGGGGGCCAACGGAGAAGTTATGAAGGTGATTGAAGTAAGAGGAACCGGGTGTTTTCAAAATATAATGAAAATCTAAATATTCGTCGCGGTAAGGCCGAAAAACTAATTTCACAATGTCCCACAACCGCGAAAACCAAAGTTTGAAACTCTGTTTTATTTGAATTTAAAGATAGGAAAATTAAAGATGGATGACGAAATACCACGTATTTCAAGCATTAGCAGCTTATAAAAGCGTGATTAACCCGTTTTCCGAACGACAAGAATATTTAAACACCTCGATGAATATTTTTTTCGTTCTCGAACAGGGCAAAACTAAAAACTCAAAAATCTCGAAAGACGAAATGTCGAAAAAAGATCTAGAAAACAGTTTCTTGAGATCTTGAAAATTACTAAACTTGACTCAGAAATGGGTTCTTATTGATCCTAAACAGTGACACCCTAGTTGTATTCATCTAAACAAAAACTATTTTTCACAAAAGGACGATGAGCTATTGGAGATATTGAAATTTTTTTCGTCTTATATTTTTGTTTTACAGAATTGTTGTGATTCTGTCAAAAACTTTTTTATCTCGGAAAAATAATCCGCTTTCCCTTTGTTTAATTTTATCCATTCGCGGTTAGTTTTCATTGTTGGTGCCAATGGTATTATGGGTTTCTTAACGGACTTAACAGCTTTTCACAGCGAGGAATTTTAACCTCTTTCCGCCGTTAAGCCTTCAGGGTATTTAATAGTTTAACGATTTGTGTGATTTTGAGGCATTTGTTTAGCTTGGAAAAGAGGTCGTTTAAGAAACGTTTTATCCGGGTGCTCTCCCGTTCGTTGCAGTCTTAAGCGCAAACAGAACTGTTGTTACAAGCAGTGATTTGATCGCTTCAACGAATTTGTCAACTGCGTCTTCTGATTCGAATGGCGTTTTAAATAGCACATACCAGCCAAAACCTTCCCTACACTCTTTTCTGAAGGGTTCTTGTTGGTTAATCTCTCTTTTCTGAAGGGTTCTTATTGGTTGGCAAAATTGGTGCACTAATTTTGCATTCTGTTGTAATTTTGCCCATCCTCAAAATTCCAACAGGGTGGTTTGATCAGCAAAGATCATAATATTCTTCGACTCGAGTATGATATTTAGAAAGTGAATTTAATCTTTTATTTTTGATCCACAAACCTTTTTCTATGGTTTTTCGGAATCAGACAGAAATCCGTACTATTTTCTGTAGAAACGCTTTCAGTTCTTTTAAACGATTTTTGGTTATGCAGAATGGGTTATTGCTTAATGGATTATTAAAGGCTATTTTTTTGTGTCACGAAACCAATCGCCTCTAATAACCAATAATTAGATATCATTTCACCACTTTGCTTCGGTGTAGGCATTTTTCAAACGTCCAATGAGACCCACACGATTGCAGAAATATTTCGTCAGAGTGATTTTTCAAAACCATTCATCAATCCGTCTTAATGTTGCTACTTCAAAATGAAAAATATGGACTCTCAATCGAACTGCTATAAACAAAGTGGCGAATGAACATGAAATACGTTTCGCTAAATATAAACATCGAAAATAAGTGTAACCCCTGGCAGTTTACTATTAATATTTTCCCGCTCTGCAGACCACAAAAAAAAATGTAGGGTTGGACACAGAAATGTTTTCGAAACACTTTAGCAAATGGGAATTTTGATTGTCGGCCTTACTTGCTTGAAAAAGATTTGTTAATTCTTCATCGGAAAGAAGTATCCCCTCAACCAACGCTTTAGGGGTTGTGCAGAGTCAAATTTTTTTATTAAAATTTCTTTATTGCAACTTTTTTTCATCCACTTCGAAGCAATCCTACAACTATTCAAACCCTTATGACAACTTTATTTGGTAGAAAAAATGACTGTGTAACACAGTCCCCTTGGCGAAAATAAATTACATTATTTTACCAGGAGAAAACAAAAAATGTAATTAAATTATATGGAAAAATACCGGAAGAAACCTTGGACTGATGTGCGTGTTTTACGCTTATAACTCTGAAACGACGTTATCTATAAAGCCGTTTCTTATATTTTATATAAAAACGTAAAAGCCCAGCATTTGAATGCTTCTAAAGGAAAACCCATTTGTCTTAATTCGAGTGTGCTAGCCGATTGCTGAGTTTTTTTTTATTAAAGTACTTGTCCTCAAACACGCTCCTTACTTCTCTATAAATTTGTTAAAGATGAAAAACTACAAAGAAAAGAAAATTTCTTTTCGTTGCTCTTTATGTAGTTTTTTTGTGCATTTATATGGGAAAAATATGACGTATACGCCTACGCCACCGAAATTTCGTTCAAAGATTCTCATACTCACGCTGATTATACTAGTTCCCCTGTTTGAACTGTAGATTTTTCTTATACGCTACACAGAGTATATTAGGTTTGATAAATAGTTTGTAACGCAGTGAAATAATCACAGGAAACCCTTAAGACCTTGTAGAGATATAAATGGGACCGACAGGAGAATCGATTAAGCTATGTTCGTCCGTCCATCCGTATGTAAAGAACTTCTAGGCCTTAAATTTTAAGCTCCAGTCCAGTCCTTCAGATCAAGCTTGAAAATTAGCTGATTCCTGCCCACAGACACGTCCACAATATAGGCCTGTATGTCGTATGTGCGACAATCTCTTGTAATAGTATATGCCACCGCCCAATTTGACTTTTTGAGTTAAAAAGGCGGAGTTTTGGGCCGAAATGAATGCAACCACCTATTATAAAGCATTCAACAGCTATATTTTAATATCTGCCCACTTTTTGGAGGCGTGGCAGTTTCCTTTTTTGGTAGGGCAGGTATTTTGCTGTCTGTCACAGAGGGACTGAAGTTATTACACACGCGTTGTTGCACTTTCCCAATTGTTAAAGTTTTACTTTGTTTTTAATTTTATTAAAAGAAACTTTGAACAAACAATATTATTTATAAAAACCAGCTTATGAAATATCGAAATAAAAGAACCTTTATGAGTCACAGGTAAAGCATGATTCTGGAGCCGTCACCTTTCGGGGGTTCTGCTCTAACCGATTGAGCTCCGGATGACCGATTTAGTCTTCATTGAAGAAATCAAATAAACCAAAAACATAGTATTACAATATTAGTTTTTTTTGTGGCTTATATATGCAGAAAGAACATAATAGGCTCACGAGATGGAAGTGTCTTTGATGCAGATTGTAGCACCTTGGACAGACAATGAGCAGTTGCTGGAACGAATACCAGGTCAAGGCAACATTTTTTGTAGTTTTATTAAATTTTTTTCAAACATGTCTTGTTTAGTAAATTAAAATAACCGATAGGAGTAATCTAACCTCAATCGACAAAGGGTACCTAAGTCAAAAAAATTCTTTTGTTAGAAGATGGGGCGAAATTCTAGTGAAATAAGAAAACATCTTTAGATAAACTTATAAAATCCAATAAATAAATTAAGAAAAATACAAAAATTGGCTTGAGTAAACCAATAAAAACGCTGTTGGTGGGCTTGATTCTGCCGATAAAATAAACGATCTCCGAGAAACTTCTGCTGCAACTATGCCCATGACAGAACGACGCTTGATCTCGGATTACGCATCTTATTTTAGGACAAACTATTAAATAACCGAGCAAGTCTACGAAAAAGCGAACGAAATTAAAAAGGCCCTAGAAGGGGAAAACCTTGCAAGCCTTTGGCAAAGTATGACCCGAAGGCTTGGAGTATATTATATATGCTACGATAAACCTTGCCAGACTAAACGAATTCTTTCGTGGCGTATCTTACACGAAAGTGTCTGATTTGAAGTAGTTTTCTTTTCTGAATACTCGGACTTCAACTTCCATTCTTTTATCTCCTATTTTAAGAAATCGGGCAATTCTTAGTGTGCTGAGCACCCTTCGGTTGTACGAAACCCATTGCGTTATAAAACAAGCACTGTTAAAATCTATAGAAGGTGTGGTCTGACCCTTTAACACTAAAACCCTGATAACGGTAGCGCAAGGAACGTTTATACCACCAATTTTAAAGAACCAATAGTGCTTGCACTTCTCTCCACTGGCAGGACAGTTTGTAATTTCGCTTAAGCCTTACACATTAAAGTGTTTACAAAAACTGCAGTGGATTACTCTGAAGTCGACTTTCTGAGAGATAGAATAAACTACGCTGACTCTTTTTTTGCAAATGTCCGGGTGTAGTCGTTCGGTCTGCCTGCACTCATTACAGTGGCGATAATAAGCCTTGGGCTTACGAGAAACCCGAATAACAATGGCGAACTAAAAAACAGATGCAGGCAGACCCAATTCTGAGTAAACTTGAGATGAGACACCTGTGTAACTTCCGACCTTAACTAGATTCATTGTATTAAGCCTTCCGACTTAGTTAAGCCAAAGCTTGAGTTCTAGCTAAAGTACTATCGACGAGGCAGGCAGGTTAAACAGCGATATTAGTGCGGCTTGACAATCACTGCAAATGCATTTGCTTCTCGCTCTCCACCTTCTTCTTCTTTTTCTTCTTCTTCTTCTTCTTTTCCATTTAGGCGCGAGGTTATGATCTGAATTGATGGATCATAACCCTTCTACCCTACTGCATTCCTAAGGCCCATTTCACACATACCCGGCAGCCGTCTAACCGGCACCGGCTACCCGGTTGTTTGTATGGGCAACTGGGTTTTCATATATGAACGCGCCCATAAGAACGTATTCCCAACGACCGGGTAGCCGGTGCCGGTTAGCCGGCTGCCGGGTATGTGTGAAATGGGCCTAATGGTCCGCTTGTGGTGTACGCCGATTTGCCCTCAGAATGTTCCGGCAGGCCACCCGGTTTTGGATCTCTTTGTCGCTGAGGCCAAGTAAATGCTATTGTCGTTGCATTTGTGTCATCCATGAATATTTAGGCATTCCTCTCCTTCGCGATTGCGCTGGAATGTTGATTGACATAGCCTTTTTGACCGAGTTCGTAGGATCTCTCCTTTGAAGGTGGCAATACCAACTGAGCCGGTCGTGTACCATTTTTCTGGAGATAGGTTCTTTTACATGGAGGCTTCCTCGGATCTTTCTCGCTCTCCACCTGTTGGTCACAATGTAGCTAATAGCCATTCGGATAGACGTTCGTTTGCCTAAGCGGCGGTGGAGTCGTATGATTTCGTTTTCAAAAACGAATTCCAGACCACTGTCTGAATTCAACATTTATGAAAATTGTGCCCGGACACAATTGTGAAGATACGGTGACTGAGAAAAGTCGACGTGGCAATTTTGTTGAAAAAGTATTTCTGGTGTCATTGCCTCAGAGGACATATTATTCAGGGGACGAATGACATTTCTCGCACAAGTTCTTCGAAATTCGAAAGAGTGGTACCGAACGCACTTCTCTTTCAGCGGAAAATTTTTGTCAGCGTAAAAACGAAAATATCAAGGGATTAGTTCCATCAGCGCATCAAGAACAGAGCCAGGTGAGCTATGGAAAGACCCTGTGCAGGCATTGTTTGGAGTTTAGACAAAAAGGCTGCAACACGTTTGTAAACATGTTTTACAAACGTTGCAAACGTACAAAGGCTGCAACACGTTTTACCAAACAACTCATGCGTATAAGATCAAGACGACACTTTTTGGAGGGCCCATGTCTTGCAGAAAATGAATTTACACTGGGAGAAAGTGGACCTGGAGAGTAAATAAAAATAAATAGAGTGGCGCAACAGCTCGAGGTGAACCAGGGCCAACTTCTCAACAATGTATGCTGGTGTGTTAATTTCTTTTTACATACAAAGGGACCTACAATTTTTTGCCGAATCCGAACGGCACTTTGAGAAGTTTTTCAAGACAAATGATACTCTCGGAGGGCTTGTCAAACCCTCACGGAGGTGGGGACCGTGAAAAAGAACAAGCCTTTTTTTTCAGGTGACGATGGCAGGACCTGGAGAGTGCTTTTCCAGATAATTGAAATTTCTAGATATATGACTTCATAGAAGATCGGGATAGTGAAGCCTTTAAGCACGAGTTAAGTCGGGCCGGTCACTCTTCTATCTCGTAAAGGGAAAACTCGTTGTTTAAATACGATTTACTGAAAGCGGATTCCTAGTGCACCAATCATCGATGAAGTCTATATTCCAGGTTTGAACCGACAAAAAGAACAGCGGCATTATTCGAGTATGCTTTTGTGAAGGTGTAAGGAAGGTTGAGATCTGATAGCAGAGAGTCCACCAGCAGTACACCATAAAATAAAAAACAGAACAGCTCCTAATTGCCACACTTCGTCACATGGGTCATGTAGGTACAGCACTAACTGGGGTCCAGAGGGCATTTAATTCAGCTAACAATTCTTCATCGATAGGCGTGTTGCATATCAGTGGCTGCGACACGAAAAAGCAACATGGTCCACGTTCAACACAGCTCAACTAGTCTATAGTAGTGAAGGAACAGGAAGGACTAAGATAGACTTATGGATCTAAAAGATTTGTATGATTGCGTGAGTCTCTGGGAGGAAACTGAGAGTCGACAAAGTCCTGCCCGCTGATGCTGCAGCCTATATTGGTCATAGGTACAGCGTACATTAACTGTGAACGGGTAGCATTGACAACTGGTGTGCTTTTCGCGCTTATATTCTTATATTCGCGATCGATAGTAGCAGCACTAACTTCGCTTGGAGACCAAGCGAGGGCCGACACATTAAGCCTGAGGATAAGCAATTTTCTTGACGAGCTCGTCTTCTCGAGAGGAGAGGTGATGCTCGATGTAAGGGCCAGCTTTGCTTTAGTTAGGTAGGACTAGGGGTTGATTCCGAGGTTTCGGGTTGCGCCCTCGAAAAAAACTAGGGTCCGCGGGGTCGTCATTCCCGTCACCTCACCTAAGTGAAACGCCCTTGTGGGAAAGCGATTATTAGTGATTCTTCATAATTTTTTACTGTCACAAGTTGCAGTTGCGGCAAGTTGGTCTTCGGCTATCTTTTGAACGTTTTTCTGGTCATCTAGCATTGTAAGCGCTGCAAGTTAATTCTACTTATGCTAGGTCCAAGTGACAAAAGAATGCTTTTAACTGCAGAAAAAGAAACACGGTACCGGAATACCATCCACTACCTCTACTTATCTCAAAAACTCTTGTATTCTACAATTTATAATGTGGTGCATGCGGAAGTACAGGAAAGGGACAGAAGAGACTTGAGTTCACCTCGGAACAAAAAAACATTTTCCTTACAGAAAAAGGACATTACCTTACGATTATTGGCAAACACAGCAATGTTTACCTCATGAAACCTTTTAACAGGTTTTTGCAAGAAGGATCTTCTGTCTACCTTCTTTAATCTACAAATCGGTAACTTTTCAAGGCAAAGCTGCATCAAACCACTTTATTCTTTCTATTGTTAACAAAGCCTCCCTTTCAAATTATTCGAACGCATACGTCGCGTCTCTACACTCATAACAATACCTCCTAATGTTACATGTTACCTTAATAAGACGTTGATGACTTTATGTACTTACATGTTTATGTCCCAAATACAAAACAAACGACACTTAACACCGATGGTAAATAGGACTTATGGCTTTTGCTGAAAGACGTCGTTCATCGGGTGCATTTATGGACACAAGAAAGCATTCAATAACAAATGGAGATAGTTTCCGCTATTCAGGTGGGTTTTAAAACACGCCAAACACAAGTTTTCATAAATTTTCCATTTTGCTTTTTTCAAAGTATTTTAACTTTTCTTAATCATGCGAAACCATTCCACCAATTTATTCTAACTTCATGCTTCAATTAAAATTTATTTTTAAAAAACCTTTAAAAAATCTGATGTTTGTACATAAAGTGTTAACCAAAGTGTAAGAATCAGTCAATTTACTTTTTTTGTTTTCTTTTTAAATTTTAGCCACATCCGGTGGACCACCCACACGCCAAAGACCGTCATCGAAGATGACCAAATACGTTGAATGTTGGGGAGCAGACAAGCCCTTCGCAAATATAGCAGAATCAAAACTAGCCAAAAACATTGGCCTAGCGGTAAAGAGAATAAAAAGCATACATTTTACTAAGGAACAAATTAACAAAAATATTCCCAAAATTAGAGCATTGCCATGATAGAATCAAATCTCCTGCCTCCAGAAAGGAGATGTTCAAACTTCAACTGCTTCGGACCGCCAACCGAACTTAAGCCCATAACACTATGGTATCGGAACTCCCCTCGTGAAACAATGTACCGTGCTCAGCCGGATCCTCACTTTCGTTATGACTTACTTTGTGCATTTAGTATATTTTTGTTACTTGCAATAACCCAACTAGTAGTAATTGAATTGTAAGTATTACTAAGAGAAGACAATGTGAGAAGCCTTATACTAATGCCTGGTTAAGGAACCTAGCTTTATTAGGTTCCCTAGGAGCGAGCATTACATCAATCGCATTGTTCCTCTATTTGAGCAACGCACAGATCTCAGAGAGTTCATCTTCCACACCCACCAACGGACCGGGGCAAGTTGTCGCCAGTAGTCGATCAATAAGATTAGCAATATTTTTGGTAGTCAATATTTTAGTTTCTGCGTGTTCTGTATTCAGTGTGGTAAGTAAACATTAAATTATTTTGAATATAAGTTTGGTATAATGAAACCGGGATAAAAAAAAACAGGAAAGACTAAAATTAAGGTTAAGGACTTCATATTTCACGCCATATTGTTTTTCAAAGTAAATTTTGATAACATTGTTGATAAAAAGTTGATAACTTTAGAAGTACTGTCACGCATCAAGAGGACATAAAGCTATTTTCTCTATAAAATAATCTACCAGCCACGAAAAAAATTTGCTTAATTCGATTTTTAAAAGAAATACTAACAAGTAAGTAAGAGCAAGAGTTCGTCTGTAACAAACTTCTAAATACCCGACCCTCTTCAGCCATAAACAAGAAATTTAAGTTTTGTTGGTCTGTTTCATATACTGAATGTCAATAATTTGTATTGGCCACGCCCCTAAAAAAGGGCTGAAAATTAAAATCAATTCACTCTAATTTCGTTGGAATCACGAGAAAATGCGATAAAAGCGAATATTTATACTTAAAAAAAAACAGTTTTTTTTTCCAAAAACGCCCCCTAAAAGTGGGCGGAGCTCAATGCGTTTTATGCAACAAACTATAAGCAAATGGTAACATCTTTAATATTTGTCATATAATTTTTTTTTCAATTTAGAATGAGTTTCCCGAGAAATCAGGTTTTTAAAGATTTCAGATCTTAAAAGTAGGCATAGTCAATAGAGTGGGCGGTCCAATTTTTGTCTAATTAAAGGCTTCTGGTCGATATCGCTCTCCACCAAAATTTGTCTATCTTGATCATAAGGCATTTTGAAATAAAATGTAAATTTGAGGTTGTCTGACTTTCAAGCCAATTGTGAGCGTGGCTATGAGCGGATCTTCTCAATTTTCATACTTCGTCTGTACAAAATGAGAACCAAGCAACGCTGCAAGTTTCAGTTTCCTTGCTCAATTTTAAAGACCTCAAAACTGCATACATACGGACGGACGGACGGACATGACTTAATCGACTTACCTGTCGGTCTCGATCATATCTCTAAAAGGTCTTAGGGGTCTACGGTGATTATTTCACTGTGTTACAAACTTTGCATTAAAATTAATATACCCACTGTCGGGTATAAAAAGCAATACTTAACTCAAAAGTATTGTAAATTTGCACCACATAAAGCTTGTGACACCATTTCAACAGCGGTAATCTAAGACAAAGATAAATTATCACGTGAAAAAAGAGTCGAAACGCCACCTCCAAACACGCAATCAAAACTACACCCAGCTTCCAACGTCAAATTTGTCGAAGTAGAAGTTTCAAGGTCTGTGTTGGCAACAAACGAGTTTGGAATTCAAAATAATAGCCCAATTCGGTTTAGGCGTACGCTAAAAGAACGAAATTTATGGGAATTGCTTAGTTACCTTAAAAAATGTTTGTTCTCTTCCTAAATCGATGTGCTAGATCTTAATGTAGTGGGCGTTTCCGAAGAGTTTTTTCCCCGGAAATTGCATATTATAGAAGGATACTGCGCCTGTTCATAATGCAAGGTCCGGAAAATAATTGTTTTCGCAAAGCAATTTTGAGGTAATTACGTGGCTTAAGTTTAGGCCTTTACTCCATTGATAATTTGTGAAAGACTCTTCAAAGTTAGGTTTACCTGCATGGGAGACATTTTGGCCTAAAGTTTTGAGCTTAAAGAGGCTTGGTCGCCAGTCAACCCTTAAAAGCTTTAAATTCTTATCATATCAATGCCAGTTCTTCTTGTAAGGCTAATAGAAAATAGAGGATGGCCCATTAGTTATTAAGATTGTAATTTGAGTAATAAAAAAGTCAGCAAAATTTAAAAAAACCTTTAAAAGCATCGATATCTTCTACTTATTTTTCATCATTTTCAAAAGCTCGGGCTCTGTACCCTGAAAATTTTTATCTAAAAGTAAAATTTTGCATTGACTTTTTTTTTAACTTATCATTATGCTTTTATTAAAAATACTGCTTGGGACTTTAGTAAGTACTTAAGAAGTGTTAAAGTACACTGTCTAACTTATATTTGGGCTATTGTTACTTAAATCAATACAAAATTTATGTTTTATTCACAGATTTAGCTGAAAGAAGCTAACGGGTATAAGAAGTCTGTACATGAAAACTCGCCAACGACCATACCACGCTGAAAGTATCGGTTCTCGTCCGATCACCGAAATCAAGCAGCGTCGGGCGCGGTTAGTACTTAGATGGGGGACCGCTTGGGAACACCGCGTGTTGTTGGCATATGTATGTTTTTTATTGTATTTGTATTTGTACGTCATTTTATATTAATTTGGGCAAAAAAAAGTTTTTTTTTGCTCGCGTCAAGTAAATGTTCTTACTTTATTCAAACTTAAATGAACTATTTCTGTGTATGTACTTACTAGCCATAAATGAAAAGACTACAGCTTTTAATCTTCCACTCAAATGACAACTCAGTATGTACAAAATTATATCGGTGTGAAACAACAAAAATCTTTGTGAAAAATGTTACGTATACGCCACCGATTTTTTTTTCTGATAAAAAATTCTCGGAGCTTTTGTAACAGTGAGATTCCAATAAATTAACGTTCTTAGCAAGTTACGATAAAAATTTTGTTTTGAGGTGAAGCTATCATAAAACTTACATCCATGTACCTTAGCCGGACTAAAGAGAATATTGCGTCATTCATTAATAATTCCAATACATAGCTAATTGGGAAAACGTTTTTTCAACAACCATTTTACAGCATTATTTTTAAACCAATTTTTTTTAACATGTACTAAATTTTAAAGCAACTACTTTCCTGAAGCTCCTGCATTTTTCTTATAAATTTTTTCAGGGTTTTCTTTATAAACTTATTTAAAAAACGTAATTTTATGCTAAAATTCAATAAAAAGTGGACATTGGCTAGTTTTTTGGTAAAATTGTTTTCTAGTTCCTTGCAGTCAACTACATAGCTTTGCAGAAATTAGTTCATACATAGATTAAGGGCGCGAACGCAATAGCGGCATTGGTTAAATGAGATTTAAGTAGTGTTTTGAAGAACCAAAGGTGGTCGCACATGCAGGGTTGTAATGTTGCTTGTCTGTGGGCGAATCAAATAGCTTTCAAATATGATCTCTAGATCTCGATCTCAACTACCTAATTTCAATTCTCTAGCGCCTAAGAGTTGTTTACATACCGACGGACGCACATGTTTTAATCGATTCTAATATCGGTCTCGATTATATCTTTTACAGGTCTTAGGGGTCTACGGTCCCCTTGGAACGGATTCATACCGATTCAGTTAATCCGCATCAACCCCACTTCTCCCATCCTCGAGGCGAATTCCCATCTGGAGTCCAACAGCCACAAGACTCCTTTCTTCTGAAAGTGTCTCACTAGTCCCCCAAACCTTGTGGACAGGTTAGGGAATCTTACTTCTTCTTAATTGTAGTATCTGTTTTGTTTTATACAAGCTGTATACAAGTGAGTCATTGGTAAATGTAGGTGTGTTCTGTTCCCAGTTTAGACGGTCTGAAAAAATGACCTGAAAGTTGCGTCGGAAGTTATAGCGTGGTAAACATTTGTCTGTTAAATCTCTATCAAGTAGTTCCTTTTTTTCTGAATTCTTGTAGAATATGAGTGTAAATTATTTTGGAATTTGACTCATCTTCTGTGATAAGCATATATATATAAGCAACTAGGTTTAGAGCCCCCTGAAAGCGATTCGAGATTGTGTCTTCGAATTTACCTTTGATTACGATAGCTATGTCGCCTGCATATTTTTGGACATAGAAACCATCATCACGAAGAATTATTGTCAGTAGTTCATTTACTACGATGGACCATAGTAGGGGTGAGGGAACTCCTCCCTGGGGGCATCCTTTGGTAGCTATCATACTGAGCTTGGTGGTGCCTAATGAGGCTTTTATTGTTTTGTCCTCTAGCATGCATTTTATCCAATTACATGTAGGGTCGTCGATCCCCACGTTTTGGATACCTCTATAATATTTGTGAGAATTCGGTTTTGTCAAATGCTCCTTCTATATCAGGTAAGCAACCAACTGGTACCTCTTTGTCTCTGAGAGATTTTTTATTTTCGAGCCAAAATTTTGTAAGGCGAGTGCGGTGGATTTCCCGGGTTGGTAGGCATATTGACAAGTATGAAGCGGGTTGGTTTGAAGTGCCCCGTCTCTGATATGTCTGTTCAAGATTTTTTTCATAATCCTGAATGAATGAGCCATGTCCGTCTGTCCGTCCGTCCGTCTGTCGGTAGTTTTTAGGACTTAAATTTTGAGCTAGGAACTTGAAACTTGATATCTGTTCTTTCTAGGTCCCGAAGCAGTACAATTGTAAAAATTTTTTAAGTCCGCCCACTGAAACGCTCACTTTACTTATAAATATGAAAAATCAAAGTTGTCGCAGGAAGCTGAAATTTGGTATGCGATATCCTAGCTTAAGTGTATTGTGAATGGCATTTTAAAAAAAGCGAATACCGCCCCCTTGTAGGCGTGGTCATACTTAATATGCATTCTAATAAACGGTTTTTATTTGATATATTTGCTTTAAATCCAAAAAACTTGCACAATCCAATGTTCAGATATGTGCGTAAGCTATAAACTCAATTGAATAAATTTTCGCCACGCCCACTTTTGGGGGCGTTTTTAAGTATAAACCAAATTTTTAATATGAAAATGCAATCAACACATGTGTACCAATTCTGATAAAAAATATAAACAAAGATACGATGTTATTGAGAAGGGGTGGATGCCACGCCTTTTTCTTAGGGAGAAGATTCTTATTTGAGAAATTCTAAAACAATTGAAGTTAAATGGACCTGAAATTTAACAACCAAAATTTATGAAACAATTAGGAGCTTGACAGTGGTCAATTGGGATGGGGTATCCAACGATTTGCCTAAGCAGATTGTAACCCTCCCACTAGTTCTTCATAATTTTGAATTCGCTGTTATCAGGAGAAGCATTTGAAAGTTTAACAATTCTCGCAAGCATCGCGTTCGGACTAATTTCGGAGTGGCAACTGCCGAACAGTTCCCAAGCTTTAGAAGAAGACTTCAGGCCTTACGACTGTAGGGTACTCACCTAGTGCCACGAACTATTTGTAAGGACACTCGCTTTTGATGGAACATCCAGGTATTCTTTCCGGTAGCCTCTCAACGTATGTTTTTTTTATTGTGAGCTTTTATTTGTGAGCTTTCATCTTGGTTTGGCTACAACTTCGAAAACAGGAATTTGGGTGCCGATTACAGTGATAATACCATTTGCTGGCTTTGAGGAGAGTTCGCAACTCGATTTAAACTAAGGATATTTTTTTATTGATATCATTCGGCTAACATAATTCCTTTTTTTTTTATTTAAATATATACATATTCACACATATTCGCAAAACTCTCGCGTAGTCTTTGGAGTTCTTTAGAGAGGCTGTTTCATTAGTTAACACAACGAAATGCAAGTAGCGTGTTAATATTCCATTTAAAATGTTTAAATAACATAGTTGAACCTCTATAATATAATCATAATTAATTTGAACTAACCTGAACTGCAGTATTACTACAGTTATTACTGATGGCTGAGTGTTTTGTAATTACTTACGAGTATATAAACGTTACAATAATATCAATTCAATTCGAGAAAGTTGCCTTATAGACAATTCATATATATATAGAAAGAGCTCTGAACTGTATCTGTATAAATTGTCCAAAGCTAGTTTGAGCTCTCAAATTAAAGATTTACTTACAGATTTATCAGGCCCATTTTGAACTCTTCATTTTTCAAAGTTTTCAAAATTTTTAAAAAAAATAATTTTTTTATTTAAAGTTCAGTATCTACTTAACTTAAGTTTTGCTTTTCTTTTTCTTGACTGCTTAGCTTCTTAAAAAAGGTTTCGAAAAACATATAATCCATTTTACCAATTAAACAGTCATTTCAGCTTCAAAAAATTGCCCTCGTTTCTCTATTTCCGCTGTTTAAGAGCACACCAAATTTGGTCCTTCTACGTCTTACCGGTCTGAAAATATTACACCATTGGACGGACGGACAAAGCTGCCAGACTTTAGTTTTGAAGTAGTTACCTAAGCTCTCCACTCATCGACTTTTTTCCCGGTTAACTTTTACACCCGAAATTTTCTGCAGGCTGTGGGTCAATAACGTCAAAACTTAACTCCGAGAAATTGAGGATACTGGAGCACAATCGAATGCTTACTAAAATCTTGGAGTATTTATTGCTTAAAGTTGAAATTCAATAGCAATACTCATAGCAGCCTAAAAGGCAAGAGTAACCTTTACAAAACATTTTTCTATTTTTCTTTTTAAAAAGGCAGCGTTTTATGATGGCTGTGGCCACATCAACAGTTAATACCTGGTGGAGTAGCACTCTACCCCTCAGAGATGACAGTCTTTTCAAGGAGACAGTCCTAAACAAACATAAAAAAGTACCCATTATTTGAGTGTCAGGTCATATAGTTTTTGTCTGTAGTGAACAGACTCATATATTCCAGGCATATTTTCATAAAACGACATTCTACAGAAGAAATCATCCGCTGCTGTCTATAACAACATATTAATAGAAGTCCGAACAGATAGGAAAATCTTAAGAGTTACGGCCAGATGAAGGCTTTATCCTTTCATAGACCGCAAAAGATCGAAACATTTTTTAGCATAAAAGAGCGTCAAGGGCCTTAAGCAATGAAATGATAACAGGCCAATCTGCATTTAGAATAAATATCTTAACATTTTTTGAGGAAGTCATAAGCCTGAATAGACCTTCTCTGCCAGAATCGAAGTGGCAGTGAAAAAGCGTTTCAACGTCTTCGACAATTCTTACTCCAGTTAATTTGCGACTATGGTTGTATACCCTCCGGTCACCACCAGATTTGCTTTACTATAGGTTATTGTAGTTTTTTTTTCTCGAGAAATTGGGGCTTCACTCTTAAATCCCCCCAAAAAAAAGCCCTAAATAGGGGCGTTTTTGCTATATACGCGCCTTTTGTTAATTGGTGTCAAAAAAGTATGGTCTTATCTTAAATTTGAATATTAAGTAATCTTTTATAAAAACTCCAACACTCGGACTAAAGTAAGGTAGTAAAAAGTACCCCTAAAAGGGGGATTTTTCAACATTTACACTTCTTGACTAAAATCATGAGCAAAAACTGCTTTCTGACTGACCTGAATCATTTAATAATAATTATAAAAAGATATAACCCTTTGGTTAATAAGAGGGGGTTAAAACTCCCCCTTGGTATGGGTTTGACCACTTGAAGAGCTAAAGGGATGGAATTCTTTCTATTATTGGTTTTTTTTTTGGTTCCTGTTCATATATTACGAGTTTTTTCTCTAGAAAGTAGGGCTTTGCCCTTAAATCTGCTGATAAAATACCCTTTAAAATGGACATGCAAAGAACAAAATTGCGAAAATTGTGTTCAGAAGAAACAGGTAAATGAAGTTGACTGCTTCAAGCACACGTATGAACAATTTTTTAACCAAATGTAACTATTGAGAGCACTAACGATGTAGATCCTAACGAGCAGGAATATGAAGAAATGGATTGTTCAGTTCTACTATCAGAAAGCTCTGATCTCTGAACTCTTATCTGGCAATTTGCAATCTTTTATAAAAACGGACCAAAATATCGTGATCAGGAAAGTTCCACCGTGTTAACTTAGTAAAAATGGCCGAACTCATATTTAGGGGTAGCTTCAACCCCTTCTTATAAACCGAAGAAATGTTACATTTCTTATCAATTATTATTTATTGTTTGAGCTCAGAGTCAGAAAAACAGTTTTAACGCATAATTTAAGTCAAAAAGTGAAAATGTAAGATGATCCCCCTTTAAGGGTACTTTTCACCCTTAAATTTAACCCGAATGTTGAAGTTTTTGTAAAATATTCTTTACATTCAAACTTAAGGTAAAACCATATTTTTATACCGCATCCCATAGGATAGGAGGTATATTAAGTTTGATTCATAGTTTGTAACGTAGAGAAATAATCACCGTAGACCCCCAAGACATTAAGGGCATACGATCGAGACCGAATTGTAAGTCGAATGAGCCATGTCCGTCTGTCGGTAGTTTTTAGGCCTTAAATTTTGAGCTAGAAACTTCAAACTTGATATCTGTTCTTTCTAGCAGCACAGGTGTAGATTTTTTTAAAATCCGCCCACTAACTCCGCCCGATTTACTTATTAGCATGCGAAATCAAAGTTGTCGCAGGAAGCTGAAATTTGGTATGCGATATCCTCGCTTAAGTGTATTGTGATTGGCATTTAAAAAAAGCGAAGACCGCCCCCTTGTAGGTGTGGTCATACTTAATATGCATTCCAAAAAACGGTCAACTCAAGTGAATACATTTTCGCCACGCCCACTTTTGGAGCGTTTTTAAGTATGTATGAACTAAATTTTTAATATGAAAATGCAATCAACACGTGTATACCACTTCTAATAAAACATATAAACCAAAATACGATGTTATTGAGAAGGAGTGGCAAGCAGAAAATTGTCAAGCAAAATATTGCTTACACAGGCTCATCGACTAGTGCAGGTGTTAGTGGTTAATGTAACGATCACTTAACACATACACAACAATTTACAAAATAGGAAAAAATTAATAAAATAGATACACATAAAGAAAGAAAATTACAATTGCTTAAGCAGCTTTTTCAGTGTCGCTTTGTCCATATTGAAATCTAGAACACTACTATATAAATTGTACAAGGTACTCATGCGTGTAATAGGCTCATGCATGCCGTAATTCGATCTATGATTCGGAACGTTTAACAGATTGATATTACGTAGGTTATAAGAGCCACCACGGAATTTAAATTTGAAAGACGACAAGAGGTCAGGTGCGTCAATGTGACCTAACAAAAGCAACTCCTCTCAAAAGCAACTGGTATTCCATTAAAGCTGACTTGTGCTGAATGCTTAAGATATTCAAAGCATTAGGTGTCGACAGAAAACGGGACATCTCTGATCGATTTAGAAAAGTTGTAAGCGATGAAATTACAAATCACGGCAGGGTCCTTAGATGAGTTACCGTTATACGTTAAATTCGCTGGATATCCGTCGGTCTTTCTTTTTGAATTAACGAATTTCCAAAATTTATATGGATTAGATTTAAATGATGCTCCCATTTGAGAGATATAACTGTTATATAGATAGTCCGAAAGAGCTTTGAATTCCTCAAAAATTACTATAAATCTTTCGAGGTCTGTATGATTTAAAGTTTTTATATATAATTTCCAAGCCTTGTTTCGTTTGTTACGCAAGGATCTAAGTCCACTTGTATACCAGGGACGGTCACAAATTTCGTTTTTCTTTAATTTTCTAGGAATAATATTACCTATGGAGGTATTCAAAACAGAGTAAAATTTATCCACGCAGTAGTCTACATCAGAAGATTTCGCAACATTAGAAATAACTAACCTGGTTAACTCTTCTGAGAGAGCGTGAAAGTTAGCCTTTTTGAAATCAAACATGTATGAACGATCGTATGAATTATTATTCTCATGAATGAGACCGTTCAAGTCAAGAAATACATCCGGTGGTGGATGGTGAGTATCTATTTTAGTAATGTTGCATGTGGACTTACAGGCAACAGTACTAACAGCGTCTGATAAAAAGATTAAATCGAGAATTCGATTATTAATATTTTTGATACAGCTTATTTGCTTTAAGTCAGAGGATAGAATATTGTCTAGTTTATTAAGTGCCGTTTGAGCAGAGGAAACACATGGAATAAAAAACGTACTATCGTCTGAAGGTACCCATTTTAGAGGACTAAGGTTAAAGTCACCATTTAGGAGAACAGTACTATTGCAACATGAAAGGCTGAAAATATAATCAAGGGCTTTTACTAGCTCCGAGTACACTTCAGCAGAGCTATCAGGAGGGATATATGTATGTGTTTACAACATATACAAAATAAGGCTTGAAATCAAGTTTTACACATACAATTTCCATATTGACAGAAAAGGAGAAGGGAACTTTCGACGAAGTAGTGTGTTTTCGAACAGCGGTGCATCAGTACAATAACTGACACTGAGACGTTAGTCACAGCTGAATTAAAACTATCAAGCAAGTCATTGAAATTCTTCGACAGTTTTTTGATGTCATGCTTAAAGGATGATAATCTAAAACACAGTTGGGACAGGGAAATCTTACGACAAGGCTGACAATACCAGAAAGCTAGCTCAGATGAGTTGACTTTTTCAAGAAATGCGGCAGTTGAGCCAACGCATTAAGCATGAAAGTGGTTACCACAAGGACCATGGCAAGTATAGAGAGCCATGGTCCTTGTGGTAACCACTTTCTTAGGGAGAAGATTCTTAACTGATAAATTCTAAATACAATGAATCTAAAATTTAACAACCAAGATTTATGACACAATTCGGAGCTTGACAGTGGTCAATTGGGATGGGGTATCTAACGATTCGCCTAAGCGGATTGTAACCCTCCCACTAGTTTTGGGAGCCCTATACGCCCCTATTTAGGGCTATTTTTGGTTGATTTATGGGTGAAGCACTAAATTATCGAGAAAAAAAAACCACGAAATACGTGATCGGCGACCCAAAAAACCTATAGTAGAGCAAATTTGGTCGTGGCCCGGAAGTGGAGGACAACATTTCGCGGAAAACATCACAAATTACTTGCAAAAATATTGGTAAAAGCATGCAGCCTTGTCTTTTTTACTTGAATTTCAAATTCCTTCGGCAACTATTTTGTTTGTTAGACCCAAAACTATTTTCTTGAATACCGCTCCTTAAATACCGCTTGCCATATAAAGTCTCAGGTCAAGGTGGCCAAAGCCTTCTCGAAAAAGTTGGATACTCCCGTTAACAGGCTTCCGACAAATTCTAAAAAAGATATAGAAGTTTTCGGGTTTTTACCGAAGGCTAGAAAATCGCATGTTCAGTTTTAGAGCTACAAACGGTTTTTTTGTTTAATATTTTGCAAACCATGCTTAAATGGTGAATGTAGTGCAAGTAAATATTGCCAAAAAGACATTTTTGTTTCCATAAGCAAACCAAACTTATATTCAAACTTACCCCAACATGTTGTTTGCGTAAATTAAAAGAAATATAAAAACATAATTTTTTTCCCTATAATTTACCCCAATCATAGATCAATTTCTCAGACGAATCTCTTGGTGATGTTCCTGTGACATCCAACAATACAACCTATTTTCCATCATCACCTGTAGAATATTTCAGATTGCCGTTTGAGACGGCACCCGCCTATTTACTTTGCTGCGCCCTCAGCCTTGCTGTGGTGTCGGCCTTCTTAAGAGCTGGATTCATCTTAAAGCTGGTTGTCATGATAGTAGCGGCCCTGAGCGAGGTTATAGTTCTGGGATATAGTGATTTGTTTATTCAGTATAATGAATTATACTCCGAAAACAGCATGTAAGTTACAACTTGTGAAAATATAAGCTTTTGTTTGAACTTAATTTTTTTTTTTTGGGTTAAGACTACGGCTCGAGGTGAAAGGATTCATGTTCCTCTGCCTCATCATAGCCATATTACACACACTGGACCGCCAAGGCGAGTATGTAGCGCGGACCGATTTTCTATGGAAAGCAAAGTTAAAAGTCGAACAAGAGGAAGTGGAAACGATGCGTGGTATCAATAAGGTAAATATTTGAACGTGTAACACAAACCCCGTTTTCTATTTGTGGTTCCTTTTGCAGATCCTACTTGAGAACATACTCCCAGCTCATGTGGCTACGCACTTCCTTCTACAGGAACGAACTGCGGAACTATATCACGAAAGCTATTCCTGTGTCGCTGTAATGTTTGCATCGATTCCAAATTACAAGGAGTTCTACGATGAAACCGATGTGAACAAACAGGGGCTGGAATGCCTGAGGCTGCTTAATGAAATCATTTGTGATTTTGACAAGGTAATTTATTTAAATGGGTTCGTCTGCAATTGAAGTGCAGTGATTATTCTCGCGAGCAGATTGCCCTCATCTATTGACGAATATAAATGTAAATTAGGGGGGCAATAACTCTTAATGCCAAAAACACATTGAAAATTCTCTTGCGCACTAGTCCTTCAGTAAAAAGACGCACAATCACTCTTGTGTTATGCTTTCAGCTACTTTTGAAACCGAAATTCAGCGGAATAGAAAAGATAAAAACCATCGCCAGCACATACATGTGTGCATCAGGACTTCGGCCGGGAAAGGAGGATGGAGCCACGGTAAGTACAAACTCATATTTCGTATAGGATACGTTTATGATTTATTTATGAAAATACGATTGCCTTGTTTTTGCACTCGTAAACAATCCAAAAAATCATCATCCCTACGGAATGTATATTTCCCTTTCCGTTTCCTATTTTAACGCAGCCTATGCGCAATTTAGCGGTAAGTAATACGTGTGCTGTTTCTCACTTTATTTCGGTGCGAGTAATGAGAAGAGACTTTGTAATCGTGAATCAGCCCGTTTTAATGTGGCTGCCTGGCCTGTGTGTTTGTTAATTATAAATTAAATTTTATTTAGGTATGCTATAAGAATAATAAACCTCCGTGTAATGTTTGCCATCTGTGTATCCTTGCATGTATATAGTGGCATATCCTTGCGTATATGTATGTATTTCATCTAGTTATAATATAATTTGGAAAATCAAATGTCCGTTATTTTATACACTTTACGGCCGCAATAAAGGTATTTTCTCCTTTTTTTTATTTCATTTTTATACGGCTTATGTAGGATGAAAGGCGAACCGAGGAGCATAACGTTGTAATCCTTGTGGAATTCGCTATAGCTTTGATGTCCATTCTGGATTCAATAAATCGGGAATCATTCCAGAGATTTCGCCTTAGAATCGGATTAAATCACGGCCCGGTAATCGCTGGGGTTATTGGGGCACAAAAGCCACAATACGATATTTGGAGTAATACTGTTAACGTTGCCTCTAGAATGGATTCATGCGGAGCGATGGGTCGACTACAGGTGAGTAAGGTGAAATTTTAGTCTGGTATATAGCTGATAAGGAATTCTAAGGCTTGGGTAATAGATACTTGCTGGGAACGAAAGATAACAGAAAAAGGAATGAACAAGGGTTGAGGGAACAATATGGCCAGCTTTTTTGCAGATTGAACTCGAAGGAAGGCAGTAAATACATTTTGTATAGATGAAGAGCGAAACGAAGGGGTATGGTAAGGTAGACAGGTGTTTCACTTTTTCTTGCTTTTCAATCTGTGTATAGGCGTGGATTTTTTCGGTTTTTTATTATGCAACATTTGCAGGTTGAAATCTTCCTAGAAATCACTTCAATAAAGTGATTGAAAGAACCTATTCATCATAAAGGTTTGCTGTTTGTAACTATTCAAATGGAAATTATTGATACAAAAAAGACAACAAATCTTATAACATGGGCCTGAGGATCGAAAAAAAAGTTATACCTATCCCATAAAAAATTGTGAGAAATGGGCTTATGTCTCATAGTTTGTCTTATAATCACAGGCAAGAGCCACAGACACAAAATGCTGCAAGTTAGAGGGAAAAAGCCCTAATTTTTTATAATACACACCCGTTCAAGGGTTTGGATTTCCTCATAATCTAATAACAAAACGGGGACTGAGGAGAAGTACTGATGCACTTTTGTTTTTTAAATTGTCTAGGACTAAAGTGAGGAGGAAAGATCTCATGTGGGAGCCTGTTCCACAACGTATTGTTCTGCTAAAAAAGGAATTCCACTATAACTTGGTACAGTCGTTCTTGTGTGGATGTTTCGGCTGAATTGAGCAGTAGAATATAAAGCTACTTCGCTGGAACACTCTTTATTAAAGTAGCGATAAAAAATTGAGAGACAAGAAGGTTAGGTTAGGTTGGAAGGGTTGTTTGCATTAGTGCAAGTTCACTCGGTGGCCGGATTGGCCCATTGTGATTACCCTTGTAAGGTAGACAAACATGGTTGGACATATGTCTTGCTAACTGAACCAGCCTTATCTTTTAAGAAGTTTTTTTAGGTCTAGTAGTGATATTCCTGCCAGGTCGTCCAGGCTTTCAAAGAACCTGACTCCTAAAAAGGTTAGTCGTCGTTCTTGGACAGCTGGACAGTGGCAGAGAAAGTGTTCTATAGACTCTATTTCTTCTTCATCCCTACAGCTTCTGCTGAAGTCGTTCGCAAAGATTTCCATTCGTTTAGCCATGACACCATTGTTGGGTGCAGTGTCCTGTGACTACACCAACGAGTGTTCTTATAAAATCTCTACTGGGAGATAGAAGGGTCGTTGTTCTTTCTTTTCTGGCCACGCCAACGTGCCCAGGAACCCAGCAGAGTAGAACTGTGTAGAGGCTTATTTTCTTTTATGCCATGAGGCAGTCCTTGACACACTTAGAGTATACGAGGTTGGAGTTCAGGGCTTTAAGTGCTGCTTGATTATCAACACATGGTGATTTCCGTTGCTGGAAGATCCATAGATTGAATTGTCTGTGCAGCTCTCTTCACCGCATTAATCTCAGCTTAAAAAACACTGCAGTATAGTCATTTAGTCGATATGACTGGTTTATTTGCAGTGTTTCCGAGAAGACTCCTGAGACTGTTCCATGTTCTGTTAGCTATACCTTCGATGTCAACATTAGTCTCTACTCAGTCGTGCCTATACTTGGGAAGGCAAATTGAGGTTTCTTATAATCCGTACGGGTTATAGACCCATTTTGATTTAAGATGTTCAGTATGTTCGAGTATCCTAGACATTGTGACTTCCAAGGGTTGTTCTCTCTTAGTCTGAGAGCTTGTCTGAGTCTTGTGAAAAGCTCCAGAGGTTGGAGGTTCAGCATTGTTTCCAGACCTGTTTGAGGTGTGGATCTTAATGCACCTGTGATTCCTAAGCAAGCTAATCTTTGTACCTTCTTCAGATTATTGAGGTAAGATTTCGTTTTACACGCCTCCCACCATACCAATGATTCACAGGTAAGAATAGTTCTAACAAACGCTGTCTGGCTTGTTTACGTGTGTAGAGAGCAATAAGAACTCTCCTCCGTGTTCCGTTTCCATAATTTAGTTTCGAGTCAAACAAAACGCCAAGATATTTGGCTTCCACGGAGATTTTAAGATCGGTCCCATTTAATTTAAAATAAATAAATAAATAGAGTGGCGCAACAGCTCGAGGTGAACCAGGGCCAACTTTTCAACAATGTATGCTGGTGTGTTAATTTCTTTACATACAAGGGGACCTACAATTTTTTGCCGAATCCGAACGGCACTTTGAGAAGTTTTTCAAGACAATTAATACTCTCGGAGGGCTTGTTAAACCCTCGCGGAGGTGGGGACCGTGAAAAGAACAAGTCTTTTTTTTCAGATGACGATGGCAGAATTCGAACCCAGACCTCCGGCGTAGTAAGCACACACACTAACCACTACGCCTAGGCACCCCATTTAATTTACCCCCTGCAATTTGCGCCTCCTTGTAAACAGGACCATATCTGTCTTGTCCGGGTTGACTTTAAGTCCACTGTTCTCTGCCCATCTTTATAATTCTGTTAACACAGACTCCATTAGTTCACTGATTGTTGGAAGAAATTTGCCTGTAATCAGTATAACTATGTCATCTGCGTAAGCGACTACTTTTATTCCTCTTTTAACGAGAGAATTAAGAATTTTGTTGAGTGAGATGTTTCATAGAAGGGGTAAAAGCACCCCTCCTTGTAGGGTTCCCCTTTCAAGAGTTTTTTAAGCATTGTCTTTACTCAATTCGTCAAGTGGAAATCGATGCCATATTCCTCCAGGGATGAGATAATGGTTTCTGTTTTTAGATTATTGAACGGTCCTTCTAGGTCTAGAAAGGTTGCCAATGTGAATTCTTTGTTATATAAGAACCTCTCGATTGTACTCGTCACCTCATGCAGCGCCGTTTCCACGGATTTCCCCTTAGTATAGGCGTGTTGTGCATTGCTGACGTGCTTATTGATTTCGAGGTAATTCCTTAGCCGCAGATCTATCAGCCTTTATATTATATATTAAGGCTGATAGATCTGCGGTATATTAAGTAAAAAAAGATGAGAGACTTATAGGTCTGTAATCATTTGCTTCGCAGTAGTCGCGTTGTCCCCCTTTAGGAATAAAGACCACACGCACATCTTGCCAGTTCTTTGGGATATATCTCACGAGTTATGCACCTATAAGACACAAGAAACATTGCGTCGATGTTGCAAAGAGACTGCACTACGTTCAAGTCGCCCAAAAGTTTAAACTCTCGTTTTTGTTTCCTATAAAGAAGATGTAAGGTGGTCTTAGGGGGAGGGTGGTGTGCCTTGGGTGGGGTACACCAGCATTTATATGGTCGATGTTATATTTCTAACCGTCTAAACCCACTTGGATTAAACGAATGGATGATTGAATGAATGAAATACGCTTCAATTCCCAATGCATTCATTTTAGACAGGACAGCTTGATGTCGAACCAGATCGAATGCTTTAGAAATGTCAAGTGCAATAGCTTTCCTTTCACCCTGCAGATGCAAAGAACGGTTCCATTTTTCGGTAAGAGAAGCCATCAAATCACCGTGGACCTTTTGCCAGGGAAGCCATACACTGACCTTCATTAAGAAGCTTTCCTGACTCAAGATAGGAGTCAAGACTTATTAATTAGGCATGTGTCATGACTTATTGATTATATCAATTGGGTAAGAGGTGTCAGGGTAAGTGGTCAAGAACTGCCTCATCCGATTGCAATGAGATTAAACCGGCTGAGCGAGTCGCTTTCTCTGAAATTATTGAAAAGTATTGTTAAAAAGTCAACATTAGCTTTTGAACAACTCACCGATATAAACAAAAATATGCTTCGAATATTGAAAAAACGTAGACAATATGAAATCAATTTGACACTAAGTGTTATGTCTGCACTTGGTGCTGTATTTACAGTTCTTAACACAATGAAACTGGTTGCACATCACGTTGGAACTGTCACGTACACCGAGTTTTACTTGACATCTCGGTGTAGAAAATCGGCTTTGAAAAGAACACACCATAACTATTTTTAACGCTGACGGATCCGTGTAGCTTTGATTGTGTGGGCGAATGTGACTTTTTGACAACATCTTTATGAACAAAAATTTTTTGGGTTGTTAAGTTAAACTCAAAATTTAGGACATAAACAAAGAAAGAATCAAAATAGGGCATAAACCCGTTTTGGTGTCCTTGACCTTTCAAAACTCAACCAAGTGTTTACCACAACGAAATGGACGCCTCCATTTGGATTTTATGACAGCGGCTGCAATTCGGCTTTGATGAAAAATTAACGTTAGTTTTTCATAGTCATTTATAAAAAAACGACCTTGGCTCCCAAAACTGTAGTAATGACGGACTCAAATTTAATGAACCTAAGACTTTAAGATTTTAAAATTTAATCCGACAAAACTTTAAAAAGGGATTATTTTCACTAGTGTCTCGTTAGAACATGGCTGCTCTGTCAACTGAAAGCATGTTTTCATGTTTAAACCATCTGTAAAATTAACAACAGACAAAATTAACAGAAAAATATGATTCCTATAAAATGAGACATTGTTCAAATATTCTTCCTTTGCAGATCATTGTAAATGTAGAATGGTCTTTCAATATACGCTATAGATGGGTTTAGACGCGATCTCCTACTTTGGCAACATACACATTTTCTGTTTTGGCATTTTTTTAATTCTAATAAAGTAAATAATAAAGTAGAATCATAAAATATATAAAAACTGTAGATAAATTATTGCATATTCAAGTTAATGACACTTCAAATATTAATATTTAACTTTTTTTATAATTAAAGACCACGGAAAACACAGCTAAAATATTGATGGATGCTGGCTATACATGCGAATGCCGCGGACCGACTTTTGTTAAAGGCAAAGGCACGTTAACCACATACTTTGTGAAAACACCTTTTGACGGAAAATTGTAAATTTAATAATAATAAATTAAGACGCAACGTATTTTTTTTTTTTGCTTTTTATTAAATTTAGTTGCATAGCTTAAAATTCATATTATAAAGTTTGCAAAGAGATTAACTGTAAATATATTTATGCAGCCAAATTTTAGCTGGCCAATAAAACTACTGTAAAATTAAAGAAAATGTTTTTTTAATAAATTCCAATAGGAACTTAAAATAATTTCTGGTAGGGGTAAGTAATATTTAATAAGAAAATCAAGTTTCGCTTAAGCTTAAGATGTGAATTGCAGTAACTTTTTAGCGGTACAGGCATTCGAGACTGCTGGAAATTGAGCACCAAGAAATAAAATACCAAATTTAAAAGGAAATAATGCCTCAGGCCTATAGGCGTCTACTGGCAGAGACGGTTCAAACCAAGGCCAAATTAATTTATTTATATTACTAATTGTTAGATTTAAGTATAAAAGAATATGAAATAAATTACTTACATACTTACTGCTACTAATGCTTGAGGTCTATATTGTGATGTGGCGACAAGACTTAAAAGACATGCAGAAGTCGCTGGATGCACCCATCGCTTCACTTTACGAACACACCCGCTCGATTCACTAAACGAACACACCAGCTGACACATCAAACTGACATTCGAAGTTGGAGTTTCGATATCGATTTCCCGCCAATGGAAAAGTACCAGTGGAAAATCACCAAAGAGGAAATATAGAAAGTGCTAGAAAGTCCTGAATTTGTATAAATACACCGATGACAGGCTCGTACGGAACAATTATAATTGAAACGTTGACTTGTGATCAAATCGAGATCAAAATAAAAAGTCATTGAATTGAATTGAAATAAAGCGTTGAATTTTAAGTAAAGTTGCATTAAGTGTTATTTGAATTTAAATAAATTTTTAAAGGTGAAAAATTACAGCAATTAACAATTCTACATATATTATAACTATGGCTAGTCATATGATCATTTCACGCGCTGCCAGGCGAACATTGTAAGGAGCCTTTATATTATAATGATGAGAACATTGAATGACAACTCTTCCTACGGTTTCCCACAAGAGAAGAAGTATATGAAAACAAATAAAAGCAAACCAAACAAAAAAGAATAATGAGATCTATATCCGGGTCAAATTGGTTGAATGGGAAACAAGCCGTCCTTAATCCCCCATCATCCTCCCACCACTCTATGACTGGTCTGGTACGGGCGAATACCGCTTCGGTTTACACTATTCTTCAGGAAAGTGCCTACACCAACTTTGCTGACAGTGGCTTACACCGAAACAGTTACCTCCAGCCTTCATTACCCGTTTCAGGTAGGTCCCTTACCAATCAACCATCATCGATTGGTGACTCTCGGAACAGGCTTATACTGATACTGGCTGCCTCGACCTTTCGCGCACTAAAACCGAAAAGTCATCTGCCGAGCGGGGATTTAATCTAACCTATCCTAACCATACTGACTATCCTAAAGGCATACTGACATCTCCGAAAACAAAGAAGCAAACAAGCTTGCATGATCGGTGTCAGAGATTCCTGCAATCTGTTTATCATCACAAATTTGAATGGGACAAAATCTAAAAAGCTGCACCAGTAATCGTTCAATGGAGCACCAAGTCTTCTGGCATCTTCTTCCTACCAGACAATGGCCTGTGAGGGCCATCATTTGCCATCAACATCGTTCATAAAGTGCCACTGTAAAACTAGCGAAGGCAGAATAAACACCATGCTGCACACATGTTCTACTTCATCAAAAGTAAAAACTTCACAAGAATAATCCTACCAATTCAAAGGCTTTCTTCTAAGTTTATTGCAAAAACTTGCCTAAGCTAAGCAGGCAATTAATCACACTGTCGCCATTGAACAACCCCACAAAAGCCAGCACATAAATGACAAATGTTCACTTTCACCGACTAATGTAGAGCAATTTCTTTCCTTACAATGTACGAAGAAAGGATAAAGTTCAAGTGTTACCATCATATTCGTCTTGATTTTCCAAAATAAATTTCTTTTTTTTTATTACAGCCAGTGTACATTCCAAACAATATACGTACGTCCGTTCACTATGTACATATACCTCAACCAGCCAGTACCTTATACCCAACCAACTTCATATTGCGGCACTTGTAAGTGTTCGAAAAGGATGTGGAAAAGTTTATCCTCACAAAAGCGGTGATAAAGGATAATTCCCATAAAATGATACAAGACATAGAAAATCTCATCAGTGATTCCTGAGTTGACTTTATCACCACTGACGTGACACAAATAACTTATATATGTTTACGCCTTCACGTAAATAATGCATGAACAGAATAATATGTACCTCTACATATAGTAAGGTTATTGGATTGGGTAGGTGCCATAGGGAATTTAGAGGGTACGTTGCGGAACTACAAGTAGATGTTTTTACTTTATTATTATTTAATTTATTGTTGTCCGATAAACGAAGGACGAAGATGAATAATGGGAGTGGAAAAGCAAACCCCATTTGCCAAATTCGTTCACAATCACTTCAAATTGAGCCTTTTATTATTTTGGAAATAAACTCATCAGAGCAGAAATGGAAGAAAATCACTTCAATACGAAGAGTAATCCAGAATTAAATTAATAGGGGCTATTTCTTATGACTTTTTAGAATCGGCATTTTAGACGGTAGGGTGTGTTATGGTTCGTTATACTAGCACTGTGTGCCTTAATTGAGTCAAAGCTCACGTGTAATTGGAGTGTGTTTTGAAAAAAACTCTAAATCCGTCTCGAGGACTCCTAGAGGACATGTTCTTAACATTTCTTTTCGTCTGCCATGTCAGTACCGGTCAAGCCCTTACAAAAAGGGAGTCAGGGCTTCCACTTTGGTACATCAGTCGAACATAATAAGCCAAAAATATCAAGGTAAGAACCCCCAATGTGGGGCCTTGCTATTGATGACCTTCTTCCGAATTTGACGAACTGCAGCATTAATTGCTGGGTCATTACATTATGATACTTACGTTTTAGTAAAAATTGCTTTGGTAGTTTACAGAGACGACTTTTTGGTGTAACAAGGCGAAAACAAGGTGAAAAATGCCGTCACATTACACCAAAAGTCGTGTAATGTGACGGCATTTTTGCAAACTCACCTCAAACAAGTGGGAAAGTGCAACAGTGCGTATGTTAAAATTCAGTCTGTCTGTGTCGGATTGCAAAATACCCTACCCTATCAAAAGAGGAAACTGCCACGCCTCCAAAAAAAGTGGGCGGGATATAAAATATAACTGCTGAATGCTTTATACTAGGTGGTTGTATACATTTCGGCCTAAAACTCCGCCTTTTTAACTCAAAAAACCAAACAAAAACCTTTTTTTAACGCCACGCCTACAAAAGTGGGCGGAGGCATATACTACATATACAAAAAAGTTAGAAAATGCTGGGCGGATTCAGTTGATTTTCAAAGTTGATCTGGTCCAATGAACTCTCAGTTCACTAACCAATTTTTAGCTCTCTAGCTTAAAATTTGAGGCCTAAAAATTGTTTACATACGGACGGACGGACGGACGGACATGCCTTAATCGATTCTCCTGTCGGTCCCATTCATATCTCTACAAGGTCTTAGGGGTCTACGGTGACTATTTCGCTGCGTTACAAGCTATATAACAAAATTAATAAACCCTGGGTAGGGTATGAAAATTACAGGGTTTGCCGTACACTAGCGACCAAATCCTGGGGATGTAGTCTGACCATTCTTAGACTGGATTTCAAATCCGGCGATGAACTGACCAGGAGCATGCTCCAACTCCTTTGCAAATTATGGTCGGAGCAATTCATGCCTGATGAATGGAATCATGATTGGTTGGCAAATTCTCAAGTAGGAACCCCCAGGGAATGTCGCCAAATACAAAGGCATAAGTCATCGTAACATCGCACATAAGAATTTTTCTGTTATAGTCTTTGAACGATCTTAGAAAAATTTTAAGAATTCAAAATTGATACCCTCCCACTTTTTTGGGGGTTTCAAGGCAATTTATGTAAGCATTTAAAAAGAGGAGCTATATAGGGAAATGTCTCGTTTCGACATCACTACCAAAAGTAGCAGTTTGAGCAGGATGACAATGGTAAACTCACGCTGTTCCATACTTTACAGCAGTGCAGAAACATGGACCCATTCAAAGGCGGATGAAAACGCCTTCTTGGAGAGAAAAATCTTTCGGGTGATTTTTAGTCCTCTTTTACTTCTGATCCTCGTGGAGAAGGAGTAAAAGAGGAGGGCACGCTGTCCCTTACATTCCACCATCAGGTTTTTTTTTAACTTTCTCTAATATTTCACAAAATTGGGGCCGTATATCATTATGAAATAGAGTGCAGCTCTTGGAGCCTTTTTTAATGTTTAACTTGCGCTGCATTTACTGGTATCTTAATTCCTAAAACCAGCACAATAGAGGAAAACTGAGACTTCGGCGGTGCACTTAAGTGGAAGTGAACCTCGTTTAACTTCGCGTGCGAGCTTGCTAGCTTGAGACCTAAACTAGCGCCACCTAAACTACACAATTATGTGCGTAATATCTGCCAGTTTCACAACCACGAGGGAGTACTCAACAAGGTGCAAAGACTGACCTGACATCAACTATGTGAACTGACAAAGATGATTGATCTTCCTGAACTTTGAAGTTGTGGTGGGAAGGCCTGATGGAGGTCTCTGAACTAACGACTGCGCTGGATCGAATATTATTTTCTGCACCACATATAAAAAAAAGCTCGGGTTTCATATACTCGTATTAAGAGTATTTGGTCTTAGCCCCCGTTTTTTGATCGACGTGTGTTTCGTTCAACGATCTTGGCATTCTAAATACTCTTTAGTGCGTTTTCAATTTAGTTGGTATTACAAATCTTACTTACTTACTTAAGGGAGGGTCTTATACATGGACACTTTAGTTGCTCGAGAGAGGGGTTTGCTACTCAATTGCCTTCTTAGCCCAAAGAAACAGCGATTGGCAAGAGTTTTCCTTCGTTTGATTTCAGCCCTGGTGTCATTGTCTGAATTGATAGCGGAACCCAGGTAGACAAAGTCCCTAACTACCTCAAAGTTATAGCTGTCGATGGTGATGTTTTGTCCAAGACGTCGGTGTTGGGTGTCTTTTCTTGATAACAGCATATACTTGGTTTTGCCCTCATTGACTGCTAAGCCCATATTCGCCGCTTCCGTCCCAATACTCACGAAGGCTTCACTGACATCACGCTTTGTTCTACCGATTATGTCAATGTCGTCTGCGTATGCAAGTAGTTGAACGGACTTTTGAAAGATTGTACCTCTGGTGTCGGCGCGAGAGTTCTGCTCAATTCTCTCAAGTATGATGTTAAAGAAGTCGCATGACAGCGCGTCGCCTTGTCTAAATCCTTTTTTGACATCAAAGAGGTCGGTGAGGTCTTTGCCGACCTTGACGGAACAGCGTGAGTTTTCCATCGTCATCCTGCACAGACTGACGAGTTTGGCAGGGATGCCAAAACTAGACATTGCGCTATATAGCTCGTCTCTATAGATGCTGTCATACGCGGCCTTGAAATCGATGAAGAGGTGGTGTGTATCGATTTGGAATTCCTGGGTTTTCTCCAAGATCTGCCGCAGTGTGAATATTTGATCGATGGTGGACTTTCCTGGCCTAAAGCCACACTGATATGTGCCATGTCATCAGATTGTTGACAAACGGCTTCAGGCGTTCACACAGTTCAGCAGAAAAGATCTTGTATGCGATGTTAAGAAGACTTATGCCTCTGTAGTTGGCACAACTCAGAGGGTCTCCTTTCTTCAGGATCGGGCAAACAATGCTGAGGTTCCATTCGTCGGGCATGCTTTCTTCCGACCATATCTTGCAGATGAGCTGGTGCATGCTCCTAACCAGCTCATCGCCAGCGGATTTAAAAAGTTCGGCAGCTAGGCCGTCTGCTCCGGCTGCTTTGTTGCACTTGAGCTTAGACACAGCTACTTTCACCTCCTCCAGGTCGGGTGGGCGGTATCGTTCGTATGCATCGTCGGTAACGTCTTCGCCCGGGTTGAATGGTTCGTTCTGCCTGACAGCGGTATTTGGTTCGTCCTCGCCGTTATACAGTCTGCAGAAGTGGTCTTTCCAAATCCTCAGCACCGACTGCGATTCTACAACGATGTTCCCTTGATGGTCCTTACAGGCTTCAGTTCGAAGTTTATACCCTTGGCAGGACCTTTTGATCCTTTGGTAAAACTTTTTAACCTCATTCCTGTTGTAACATCTCTCTATCTCTTCAACCGCGCGCTTATAGTGCTCTCTCTTTTTCCTTCGGAGAAGCCGGTGCTCCTCTCTCCTCCTCTGCTCGTAGAGCTCGCGAGCCGCTCTAGTCCTTCTGTGTAGCGCCGCTTTGTATGCTTCCTGTTTAGCTGCATGTGCTTGCCGGCATTCATCGTCAAACCAGGGGTTTCGTTGTGGTCGTCGTGTGAAACCCAGCACTTCAGAGGCGGCGTCTCTGATGGCATTTTGGCAATGTTGCCACTGGCTATCAATACTTGATGCTGGTTGCATAGGACTTCGTAGAAGGTTTTGAGAGACTCGGTTGGAGAAGGACCTGGCGATCTCTTGCGATTGTAGTCGGCCGACGTCAAACTTCCTCACAGTATTTCCATTACTTGGCGCTGGTCGGGATATCCGCAGGCGTACCTTGGCTACAACAAGGTAGTGATCCGAGTCAATGTTGGCCCCTCGGAAAGTTCGAACATCCATGATACTGGAGGAGTGCCTTGCGTCGATCGCAATATGGTCAATCTGGTTGACGGTTGATTGATCGGGAGATCTCCATGTCCCTTTGTGGATATTGAGATGCGGGAATTGTGTACTAGCTACCACAACGTGTCGCCCCGCAGCAAAGTCGATCAGCCTGAATCCGTTATCGGAGGTCGTGTCGTGCAGGCTATGCTTTCCGACAGTACGACCAAAGATGCCCTCCCTTCCTAGCTTGGCATTAAAATCGCCTAGGACAATCTTAATGTCGTAGCTAGGGCACTGCTCATAAGTTTTGTCCAGGAGCTCGTAGAACATATCTTTGGTCTCGTCATCTTTCTCCTCTGTGGGGGCATGTGCGCATATCAGGCTAATGTTGGCGAATTTAGCCTTGACGCGGATCGTCGCGAGGCGCTCGCTTACAGGGTTGAAGCTCAAGACTTTTTGCCTAAGTCTGCCTCCAACAACGAAACCACATCCAAATAGGCGCTGTCTTTGATGCCGATAGCAGTCGCCGTAGTAGATGTCGCAGTTTTTCATCCTTCTTTTGCCCGGCCCGTCCCATCGCATTTCTTGGATGGCAGTAATGTCTGCCTTGCAGTCGTTAAGGGCCTCCGCTAGTTGCTCCGCTGCACGTGGTCTGTTAAGGGACCTAACATTCCACGTGCAGATCCGGAGCTCGTTGTCCTTTTCTCGTTTGCGTTGGTCGTCAACAGTAAATCCGTCCGAATCCGAGGCTTGTTTCCGCTTCGTGACTGGTGTTTCTTTACGTGGCCGGGAAGTCACCCCGACGGCACGACCCCCAACCTGGAGGACCAGATCCTTTGCTTAGCTCTAAGGACGGAGAGCCGGATAGCCCGCTCCTTATAGGCCTGAGCTCCGAATACGTCGTAGTAGCCCATATAAGGTGTTCACTAAATAGTTCGGCCTGACTGGAACTATGGACGCCACCGTTGATTCCATCTGGGGAATTCCTCCGCTGCCGTCCGGATGCAAGGAGAAGTGCCTTAGTGGGAACACTCCTCCCCCCCTCTCTCGTCTGCTACCCCCAACAACCTTCCAAAGGGGTTGGAACCCAATCTCCAGTTGAGGTACTAGGCACCCGGTGTTCACCACGGGGAGGTGAGAGTAGGAGTTGATAGACAGAGGTGGGTTTAGAAAACCTGTGGATGCTTGTATCCTCTTGAGTGCACATGTCTATCCTTTGACCACCACTTTGGTATTACAAATTTGGTATTACAAATCGCCTAGGGTTTTTGGGAGGTTTGTTATTAATAAACTATATTTTAGGTTATGGGTAGTTATGGGAAATCGCAGGTGCCACTTTAGGTCCTCACTCAGAGTGATTCCTTTATTATTGAACAGATCTTTCTTTCATTTTTACGAGCTGAAAGTGGTTAAACTTAGACTACTTTTAGCTCAGCCCATTAAAGTTAAAGTTCTCTCTATCTCCTGTAAGGTTAAACAATCTACGTCCGTTTTGTTTGCTCAAAAGATAGTGCATTGTCAAGGCTATCAATTCAATTACATCCGATAAGGATCAAGGGGGCTTTTTGGAGCGTGCCGCCGTTTTTCACACTGCAACCAAGCAGGCCAATGGCCCAACGACTAGACACTAGACAAAACAATGGTTGAAATCTATGTTAGATGTTTTTGTCTTGTCATAAACGGCTTAAAAGGGGATACAGAAAACTAAAGAGTTGAAAAAAGGCAACAATGTGAGACAGCACTCAAGGCTAAGCAAAAAAAAAAAACACGTGCCAGCACGAGCATCGTTTTCTCCCTACCGCCTTCCTTGGGAGCATTGTAATCTCAATTAACAATTAATGAAACTGAGCATGATTGAGGAAGGAGGTCACTGTCGAATCTGACGAGACCCAGCGAAATTTAAGACCATATGTTGGGATCCTGTGGGGCACTTAATCTTAAGTTCTGGGGCAAGCACTACATCGGACTCGTAAAACTGTCACTAGAGATTAGAACGATCTCTTATTCCTTTTTTAATACCCAATCCCATAGGATAGAAGGTATATTAAGTTTGTCACATTGTTTGTAACACGGTGAAATAATAATGATAGACCCCCAAGACCTTAAAGGCATATGATCGAGACCGAATTCTGAATCGAAAAAGCCATGTCCGTCCGCCCGTCTGTATGTCACACAATTTTAGGCCTGAAATTTTTAGCTAGGGATCTGAAATTTCGTACGTAAGCTTTCGTAAAATTTCGTCATGCGAAGCAGTACAAGTGTTAACATTTTTAAAATCCGCTTAAAGACACGCCCACAATCGGTCTAAATGTGGAACTACCTCCAGAGCTTTCAAACCTGTAAGACATTTAAAAGGCCGAAATTTAACATTTCATCTTTTAATGAATGTAAGACACAAAAAAGAAAAATTTAATCGGTAAACCTCCTCCAGAGGGCGTGGCATCTATTTTAAGGGTAAATTTTCAAATGCATCTGATTCAATATTTTTGCTCCAAATTGAAAAAAAAAATTGCTCAATATTTTATGTAGGAAACACTAAGTTCCTTATTTTGTTCATACAAGACTTTGGGCCACGCCCACATTTGGAGGCAGAATTGAAGAAAAACCTAAAATTTTGAAGAAAAACGTAATTTCGATTGGCATTAAGCCTGATTTAGGAAAGTATGAAACAAAAAAACTAGCAAGTAAGGGAAACGAGATTTTTTTCCAGATTTCGTTTACACAAAGTTTTTGGCTACGCCCCCTTTTAGAGGTCGATTTTTTAAAGATATTGCATTTGAACTAAAAAATCCATTTTTACGTACATTTAAGCGTAAGTTGGAAATATCTGTTAATATTGGTAGTTTCTAATAAGGGGCAAAACTGACAATAAAAATGACAATAACATCAGCATTTTACAATGTAGGATAGAATGGAGTATTCAACGGTCCGTTTTACGGACTATAACATCTGCGTGCACACTGTTGCACTAACTCACTGTTTTTTTTTTTTTTTTTATCCAACTAGATCATGTTCTTTTGAGGTAGCGACTTATTTTTTTTCCAATTTCGAATCCGTTCTACTGTTTGCCTGCAGCACCTGGAAAGTGACGAAAAACATCACGATAAAAGTTAAAAAATTGCGAGTGAATAATTGCCATTGCTGTTGCTGGTCCCTTATTGGGTGCTGAACGAAAAATCCAGGAGCGTCTGTTTCAAATAAAGCGACTTCCTTGTCGGCATCTGCTACCAGGTTGGAATATTCAACACCTATTTTGTCTTCCAACCCAGATGTTTTTATTGAATACTCTGCTGGCATAACACCGGCTGGGACAAGCCTTGGTGTTTCTTTGCAGATTTTCATATTTCGTACTGGCTCAACAGCGCTATGTTTGTGTTGAGTCAGGAACACTTTTTCTTTTACAAATGATTCTGTCCGTTTGCGATGTGCTTCGCATATAAAGGGCAGATTACGGGTGATCATCTCATGAAGCTGGAGCGAGCACTTTTTGGAGTTGTTCAACCCTCATCAGGGCACTCAGAATGGCGATTCCATTGCTAACGAGATAAGGGCGGAGAAAAGTCCCACAGTAGATTAATTCACAAGTCTGCTGCGGAGTTGTTAGGATCCGGCCAGAAATGCTCAAGGCAATGGGTGAAGAAGGTGTTAAATGTGCAAATACGTAGAAGTTCGTAAAGACGAACTCTTGCACTTACCACTTGGTTTTTGTTACAGTATTATTCACACATTCGTTTTCTATGACAGGAACGAACAAATAATTACCTTTTATCTAGCTGTTTTCGATTTCTGGTTTTCATCTTTGAATTCGTTGGAGATATTGTCTGACATTTGAATGTTAGAATTTTCTTGAGCTCCAATATTCTTTCGTAGATTTCTAGGAGCGAAACAGCACGAGATGCCGTAGGTATATGTCAAGCTCGATTTTGTGTTCAATGCTCTCATGTACTGTCTCAGCAATTAACTACGTTTCATAGTACCCTTCAGCTTTTGATTAGGGTCACAGTCTCGCGCGTTCTGACTCCATTTACACGCTGCCATTTTTGGCAAAAGAGTTGGAAATTTAGTCGACTTTTATGTCAGGCGTACAAACCTCGGGTATATCTGAGGCCTTTACCCGCTGAGTAAAAAGTTAAGGCCACGTTTCAAAATGACCACAAAAAATTTGAGGTTCGTCGTGTCTCTTGTTTCAATTAATGTTATTTAACAATCGTGAAATCCCACACACTTATACTGAAACAGCCCAAGAAGTTCACTAAAAATTAGAGCGCCTTTTTATTTCAAAATTTTCCTTCCATCGCTTACATTTGAATACAAATACAAAAATAAGGTGAACAGAGGGTTAAACAGCATTAAATTCAAACAATGTACAGAGCTAAGTCTAATTTACGCCCAATTTAGCATATTATACGTTCGTGTAACACATTGTATTAAGTATAAATGTAATTTTAACCTAGCAGGATAATATATACAACTTATGAATAGCTAAACGATGTAAATTCGTTTAAATAACTTTTGAGCAAATCTTTAAGATTTGCACATCAATGTGAGCCCCCTTAACTTAACAAAAAATATCATTTCGTGATATTTATCGTTGTAAACTACTTTGCACAATGATCGTACTTTCTTATTGTTTTTAAGTTACTTGTATCTTCGATACGAATTGAACATAAGAATTTGTTCATAATAAATTGTTTTTCATTGTTGGATACTACTATCCGTACTAAACCTAAAACAATCAAATTGCGTAAAATAGACATCCTACTGCGAGACTTCATGGAAACGCTTTTGCCTCTCCAAGCTCTCGACCTCAGCCCAGGAGCTGCGCATGTTACGGAAAAGCTTAAACGAAACAAGGTTAATGCACTTTTACGTTCAAACCAAATCGACAAAAAGTCTCTTACCTCATCAACCCAATTATTTTCAGCGAGGAGATCGTTAAGGATTTCCGTTGAACCCTTATCTGGGAATTCTTTTTGTTGCTCTCCTACGCGGGTTGTGCACATGGCAAACAAGTTGTATTTTTCGTGCGCGATTTTGTGGAAGATGTCAGCTCTTGCAGCACATATCCGGCAGAGGAGGATGTCCTTAAAAATATTTAACATCATTCGAATATTGTTTCTTTGGGGATTTTTTCGTTTATAATCTTACCTTTTCATAAGAAACTCTTACATCAACCGGTATGGTTTGCATTGTGCTTGTGTTGTAAGGATGGCCGAACAAGAGAAACCTCACTGATATACCGGGTTGGTGGCATCCACCGCAGTTCTTTTGATTCACGTTATTCTGCCCCCACTCGGTAAAGACGTGGCACTGCGGCCATGTTTCTATTGACATAATAACACTCCGGGTCCATGGCGTAATAGAGAGTAGTTTTCTCTTGCAATTCTCCATTATCTCATCGATTGTTCGCACACTTGTCAAGAAATATTCATCTGGTGGAAAAAGGAAAAAAGATTTTATATTTTTACTTCTTTAAAGATAGATTTTCATTGCATTACCCTTTTCTCTATTGATCTCCGAAAAGAAGCTTGGATCTAACACCTGGGAGATCATTGTTTGAATGTAGATCTCAAAGTGGTCGCGATATGTTAAATAGTCCTCCATGATTTTCTCAATAAACTGCTCCGTATCATCGGCTAGCAACTCCGAACGCATAAACTCTACAATGGTTTCGGTGTGACTTTGAACTTGGATGCGTACTGGAGCCTTAAGATAAAGTTTTTTCGTTTCTAGATTCCAGGACGCGTACTTAATTTGAGAAAACATTAAAGCCTTGTAAAAGTTAATTTTTTTGTAAACGGTTTACCTTTGACATGTTGCGGTAAAACATTTTACCGTTTTGGCAAAATGGCTCGTACTTTTGTAGGATACACTTTGAATCAACCTGCCATATGATGGGCCAATCGTTTACTAGGTCCGACCGAAGCACAATAAAATCCCCCGTCTGATATTGAAAAATAACAAATATTATCTTATTTATGATTCGCTCAAATCAAATTCGATTGTGTTCATTAAGAGAGTTCAAGATGAAAATGTAGCTGAAATACGATGACAAAATTTGCTCAGGCAGATCGAATAAGGATAACCCAATTGATCATCTTCGACTTCCGGTTTTTTGTATATTCTTGTTCTCGTTTGGGTGTTATTGTGAACTGAACTGGTATCGGAATCTTCTTCTTTCAAATAATTCCAACCTTTTTTTTCTTTTTTTAACATGACTGACATACAAATTTATGTCAACTGAATTATAAGATCAAAATTGAAACGGTTATTCGTTATCAATCATTATTTGATGTTAAAACTTTGAATTGAATTCGCGACTTTGATTAAAGTTTTGCCCCCGCGCACAGTTTTACTCAATAGTTTTCCCTAAGATTGTCTAAGTCGACCGACGACGCACGTGGTGACTGCCAGGACACCATCAAAAAGCTGCAACTAAATTCATACGCGGAGACCCCAAAATAAAGTTGCAACCAACCATAGTTGTTGCAACCAGTTCTTCGTGTTTAAACATTTTAAGAACAACGCAACGTTGCCAACTGGTCACCAGAAATGACGCAATGGATTTTCTCGATTTCTGTTCAGCACAGAACATTTCAGTTAACAAAATCTCTTGATCTCAAAGTGCCGAAAAGCATTTAAAGACATTGGTCCTGACAATGGACCTGATCCCACCACCTGTTTCTTGGCCTACCAAGCGGGCGACGCGCTCGCATCTCGGCTTACATAACCTTCCTAGGAACTCTGTCGGGGGGCATGCGAACAACGTGTCCAAACCATCGAAGAATTGATCGTTTTACTCGGAGAAGTAGCTGCTCAACATTAAGATTCCCTTATCCCTCTATCCCTTAGAGTAACACCAGCAACGCACCTCAGGAATCTCATTTCGGCAGCTTGTACCCGCGATCTAATTCTTTCGGTCATTACCCAAATTTCCCCCAACGAAATTAAAAACGAACTGAATTAAAAACTGAGATCTTTGCTTTCACTCCAAGCTCAGCTTTCCTGATGACCGGCCGGCGCAGTTCCTTTACTATTGCTCCAGCTTGGCCAATTCTACAGGACAACTCAGTCGTGAAAAAGACCCCGAGATACTTAAACTTCTCCACCTGTTTTAATGGAACTCCATTTATGTGCAGGGTACACTGCACAGGAGTTCGGGAAACTACCATCACTTCCGATTTCCTCACGTTTACTTTCATCCCAGCATCACCACAGACAGCTGCAAACCTATCCAGTGCTCGTTGAAGTTCCTCTTTGGATCATGCAAGGATGGCCAAATCATCTGCGAAAAGCAGATGGCTCATCCTGATGCCAGCCAATTCGAAACATTGCTCGCCAAGACTGCGCTTCACCATCCAGTCCATATATGCTATGAAAAGGAGCGGCGACAGAACACAGCCCTGGCAAAGTCCAACGCGCACATCAAAAGGACGGGATTTGACGCCATTTATCCGTACACAGCTTCTGCAGTTTCCATACAAAGACTGAATGGATCTCAGAAGAGGCCCACTCAGCGCATAGTCCTGCAAAACTCTCCACAGTGTATCTCGAGAGACTCGGTCATACGCCTTTTCCAGATCTACAAAACACGAATAGACCGGTTTGGCATATTCCCAGGCCTTCTCAAGAATAACCTTCAGAGTAAAAAGCTGGTCGGTTGTGCCTCTGCCAGGCCGAAAGCCGCACTGTTTTTCCCGTAACAAAGGCTCGATTACAGCTCTGGAACTTGTTTCCAACACCTTCGCGAATACTTTTCCCGGAAGACTCAAGAGATATATGCCCCTATAGTTGGCGCAATCTCTCCTGTTCCCTTTTTTGAAAATGGGGACTATAACTCCCGTTTGCCAATCGCTAGGTGCCTGCCCGCATTCCCAGGCCACCTTAATGGCATGTGTTAGCCATTTAACACCCTCTTCACCCATTGCCTTGAGCATTTCTGACCGGATTTCATCAACTCCAGCAGACTTGCCAACTTTTAGCGATTTAATCGCTCCAGTGACTTCGTCTACTATGGGACTATTCTCCGCACTTATCTCGCAAACAGTGGGAATGCCATCTTCAGTGCCCTGTTGGGGGTTGAGCAACTCCGAAAAGTGCTCTCTCCATCTGCGCAATACATCGCTCTCATTTGAAAGAAGTGTACTGTCCTTGGATTTAACTCCTTGAATGATATTCAACTTCCTTCCTCTGAGCCGGCGAATGGTCTGCCAAAATATCTTGTTTGCAGATCTGTAATCGTGCTCCAACTTCTCGCCGAACTTTTTCCATGACTGTTCCTTGGCTGTTCTGACTGCCAGATTGGTCCTTCGCGCCTCATTGTACCGGGCTCGAGAAGTTGAGTTTCTACATTGGATCTACGTAATGTAGGCTCTCTTCTTCTCTCTGATGGCTTCTTGAACTCCAGGCGTTTTAAACCAAGCAGTTCTTTCCTCACCACCAGCCGCTTCACTCCACAAACATTTCCTGCAGAGGCAATGACTGCCGATAAAAACAGCTGCCATTCCTCCTCTACATTCAAAAGGTCAGTTGGAATTTGTTATTTTATAACAAATTCAATTTGTTACTTTTAGGTAATTGTTATAATTTAATTAAAAAATATGGAAGTCCTGCAGGATGTAGTGTGGGCAATAGTAAGTAATATGACATTAAAAATGTGTTTTTTCCAAAAAAAATCATTTTATCTTACAGAGTCGACCACTCTGAAAACGAATATGTATGTCCAAGACGGTTTGGATGGGCCTTCTGCCTGCAAAGCGCCGTTGAAAAATATGCGTTGAAAAACCCACTTTTTTACCAATTACCTAAAGACCAATTACCGTCGTGGAGTGCCGTGGCGTAGTGGTTAGAGGTCCTAGTTCGAATCCTACCATTGTCACCTAAAAAAAAAGACTCGCGCTTTTTCCCGATCCCTACCATCGTATCATTTGTCCTGAAAAACTTTCGTTCGGATTTGGCAAAAAAATTGTAGGTCCCCTTGTATGTGAAAAAATTAACACACAGAGCATACATTGTTGAGAAGTTGGCCCTAGTTCACCTCGAGCTGTTGGGCCACTCTATTTATTTTATTTATAATCACCGTCGGAATTATCTAGAAACCAGTTTTGAAACTTTTTGATTCACAATATTTAATGTTAACACTTAAGGAAACATTTTTGTTTGCAAGAAATAAAAGAATGCTCTCACATCACAAATAAATATTTTTTTTTTTTTTGCAGAGAAAGTTAGTTAAACTTGAACAAGCCACTTGGACACAACCGGGGGTAAACTCAATGCGCTTGAAGAGTGCGCCACAGCACAAAAAATCACAGCAAGTTTAACAACAATTTAACAAACAAAAGACTAAAGATTATTTCGAAAATTTCCAGATTTACACCCTCAGGTGTAGCAGTTGTCTGATACCTTTTAAGGGTTCAACTCTCCCTATAGTTTCTCAGGGAGGAGTAGTTGAAAAGTCACACCTCAAACAATGCACGATCCGAAGCAAAATAAAAAAATAAAATTTTGTATATTACCTTAAAATTGTCGGAAGCTGATATACTTGACGCCGAAGTATTCGCAACTTCTGTTGCCGAGGACAGCTTTTTGGTCTCGTCATTTTCTATGGCCGTGTTGCTTACACCACTAACCTCTCGTTTCTTTGAACTTAAAGGCGCTACCTTCCGCCGAATCTTGCGCTTGTTGCCAGGCTTGCCATGTCGAGCATCATCACTCTGAAAAAAGAATATGTAGAAAGATAAAATGAGCAAGCTAAATCGTTGCATACGTCGTCATCTTGCGGTTCCCAAACAGGATCCGCATCCGAGTCAGCAAATTCCTCTGGTTCATCGCGATCAGTTGCTTGAGGAGTAGTTTGCATAATTTCCTTGATGCTACGTGTTTTTGCCTTTCGCAAAGACTGCTCCCTTCGTGGAGGTAGAGCCAGAGGATCTAGAAATATTTTAAACAAAATCAAAACAAATTTACAAACACCTAAAACTACACAAGTTTTGAAAAGAGTTTTTTTGTTGGTTACAAACTGTTCTCCTGCTGTCCTTCTCGTTTCCCTGTTCCTATCATATTACAGAATAAGACCGGCATTATTGATTAAATCAAAAGAACTTCAAAGTATCATCACAATCTAATGCAAAGTTTAATTGTAAAAATATATAACAAAGTTTCTTCCTAACACAATTGTTTTTTTTTTTATTATTATTTTTTAGACTTAAAAAGAGTTTGCCGCTTGTTTATTTAAATGTTTTGCATTCAGTCTCATTCTGTAATACAAAAACAAAACACCTTAACCTTTAGATAGATTTTGGAATGTAAGCAAACCTACCTTGGTGAAAGCTTTGGTGTTGGTTATGCCGAAATTGAGAGTGACCACCAAGTTGCTGCGATTGATGCAAATGTTGTTGCTGCTGTTGAGGAATTGGCTGGATACTTTGAACGGCAGCAGCTAAATTTTGAGCTTGCGGTCGCTTTTTAGGTAATATCTGGGTTTGACTAATAATTTTGATTTTATGCCCATCATCTGGCCCGATCGCAGCTCGTTCGGTGTCCGCAACTGGGGCGACGGGAGTTTGTACTGAGGAGGATAAACTTTCAGCAGCTGGTGTGGCCGTCGGTAATTTGTCGGCGTCACAACTAGACTTCCTCTTGTTGGTAGTAGAGTTTGCTGGTGCAGCCGGCCGGTTGTAGTTGTACTTTCGACCACTTTTCACCATAGGCGGTGGCGAGTCTTCCCGTTCGCCTTGTAAAAATTTTAGGTAACTATCCATAAATTTCTTCCCTGGCGACGCCTTGAAGGTGGGTGTGGGCTTGGCAGTCTCTGGTTTTACCTGATTTTGCAGAGCGGCTTTCTGTTGATTCGTATTGCGACCATAGGCGTAGTTGTTTTGCTGCGCTGCCTTCGGGTCATCGGTTGACAAAAAGTGCAGCTCGTCTTCGATGTTGGGCACGATAACTTTGTACGTTGAGCTCTCAGCGGCGGATTCAGGCTGTGCTTCTATGGAGGAATTTTGCTGTTGCATGGAAGAATGAATTTGCTGCTGATGCTGTTCCTGCGCAGCGTCGTGGGATATCTGATTCAGGTTGTATAGGTTGTTGTTTTGATTCATACACGCAGCGTATTGGGTGGACACTTGCTGGGGGAATGCTGGATAATATTGCGAAATCTGTGATATATGGGGGTGTGTTTGGGAGCTTTGAGCGTGAGCTGGTTGTGGTAATGGGTTCGCCGGTTGCTGCTGCTGATTGTTACCGAACGCCGACACCTCGGCATTGCTTTCAATTTTTGGCGTCATCCACCGATTGTTGTAGTCATAAAAGGAACCGTTTTGTTGCTGCATTTGGACTGATTGTTGGTGTTGCGGTTGATGGTGGATTTGTTGTTGCTGTTCCTGCTGTTGTCGGGAAGCCTGAGCGTTAGCCTGCTGTGATGCTCGCGCAAAGTCATTGTTTAACAAGTTCTTTTTGGGCTGCCTTTTCCTAGGTGTCTTCTTCGGCGGTGTTGGCTTTGGCGTTTCTTCAACCTGCAATTAAATGTAAATAAAATCGTGTGGGTATTTTTCTCTACAATTGTTAAAGCTTTATCTTCTTTTCTTTGTGCTATGAAATTATTGGTTTAGATCCAAAAAATGCGTTTGTTTGGGCTGAAAAATGATTGTTAACCGAGCGTTACAGATTCAAACCACTGCAAGTGTTAAAAAAAAACAACTCTAATTCGACTAAATAAGATTAAAAAAAACAGAACTCTTTCGTCTAATATGAACTAGCAAATTAATAAAGAAAAGAAGATAAAATTTTTGAGTAAAATAAATGAAAAAATCTGCATTTGTTTTGTGAGAAATTTCTTTGAGTCTCAATGGAAAAATTAACCGAACTAAAACAAACACAGAGTCAAATCAGGTGAAACGAACTGATAATTTGTGTACAAACCTTGATGGTGCTTTGAATCTGTGACGCTATCGAAACATTTTCAGCAGAGTGTTGCTTGGTCGGAGCCATGTGATGCGACTGGGCTTGCTGTTTGTCGACTGTCGCCATCACATGTGGCTGGTGTTGTGCGGGTATGGCCGGTTCTAGAATGTGCCTGATTTGCAATGACGGCGGCAAATGGTATATAGTGTTTTCCAGCATAGTTTGATTGCTTTTGCTCGTGTCGGACAGTTTGTCTACACTATTGCCTAGCCAACCACCAGAATGCAGCGATTGCTGATGTGTTGGGTGCGACTGCTGCTGCTGTTGAGCTTGAAGGGCACTTGTTATCACAGAAGAATAGGCAACACCAGTTGCTGTTAAGGGAGAGTTATTGGTTAGACCATTTCTCAGATAGTTGTTGTTGCGATTGCTATTAGGATTGGCACCACGTTCCTCGACTGCTGTGTCATGAGGCGTCTGAGCTTGCTGGTGTTGATGTGTTGGCGTATTTGACTTGTAAGCATTTATATGGCTCGAGTTGTTAGTCGTCTCGTTGTTGTGCATGGTGTTGCCTGCCGGCGGAGGCGAACCCACGGACGAACACAAGGACGGACTCTCATATACTGGGTAAGCTGGGCTCGGAATTTGTATTAAGTTTTGCTGTAGCGAAGACTGTTGACTCTCACACGAGTTTTGTTTTCTGGGTGAAACTACCCTAACCGGCAACTTGTTGGTCGAAGAGGCAACTGAACTGATCGCCGCAGCGGGAATATTGTATGTCAGCTTGCCATCGACAAACGTATAAAAGCCCTCATCAGTTCGGTTGCAGTCCTGCTGGATATTTTGATTATCTAGCTGTAGTGTAACCTGATTGTGCTGCTGCTCATCATTTTCGACGTAAATAAGCTCACCGTAGCTTTTTGATTGCGCCTTGGTATGAGGATTCGCGTGCTTAGAATTGGCAACCTGCAGTTGGGGAGTTCCAGTAAAATAAAATGTATCTCACAATAATAATAACAGCACAGGGGAGTTAGTTTAAAAGTTGAACGACACGTTTATGAATGACAAATGAAACTCGTGGCGAAACAAAGACTTACGAAACAATGAAAATTGAAAACATGTTAAACACAAAACCTTTAAAAAGAAGATTTTTTAAGAAGCCTATGATGCTGACGACAAAATAAAATTGAGTTTGAACGACAGTCCCTAAATGATATTCTTTTATTACCATGACTTAATCCGAACTAATCAGAAGTTGCCCAACCAAGGTTATTCCGCAATTGAGCTTTTGGGTTGAATGAACAAAATTTCTGTGCAGGGATTATATTATAGAACATAACTGAGTAAGCACATAGAACTATACTGAATAAGTCGAAAAAGCATTTTCGATTAGTGTATCCAAGCAGCTGGCAGCGGATTAAAACCAACACCTGAAGTAAGGTCCCATTGATATACGACATAAAGCCCACTGAAATAGCCAATCTAAGCCCGATTCCTGAAAAGAGATCACGGAGCAGAAGGTGCGAAAATCGCGAGGAAATAAGTCTGTGCAGCTTTGTTAGGCGGTTAATAAGAAAACAAAGGGGCTCCAACATGCACAAACAGAAGGCCAGTCCCATTAGGAGGAAACTAAGTGGAGTAGCCAATACCTTGAAAAAAGCCTCAATTTTGCACGAAGTAGGCCAGGACTAAACCCTACACCAAATGGCGAGAAAATGGAGCAGTAACTCCATAAACATTTTCTGCAAAAATGAACCAAAGAAATTCGGGAGAAACGAGGTCTTAAAGGAAAAGAGTGCGCGTCCCTAAATTTAGAAGCGTTTTTTCTCTGTATCAGGTTAATGTTCAGAGGACAAAATTCTCATCAATTGAAGAAATTATCGATAGAAAAAAAAGGGGAACAAATCAGGAGAAGAATGAAGTTTCTTCTCCTGCTGCTGATATACACCAGGCCATACAGGACCTTCGACAAAGCACCTTGAATACGAGCGCCACAATCTTCAAGATTGCCGGTCAGAGGAGGAGAAATGCCCAAGAGATTCGTTCGCCAAAGTTCAACAACAATGCTTAGGGCCGGCTTATTGTGGATGACAAAAAAAAATCTTCACAGGCGACTGCAGGATTGTGCTGAACTTTTAAATAAACAGCTTCCCAGGCAACACTTTCCAGAAGAAACCACTCCCTACTGGGAAGCAGTAACAGAATTCAGAATCTAAGAGGTTGGGAAGTCGGAAAAAAATGGGAGACAGCGGGTGCAGTTGGCTTCGTCTAAAAAAAAAAACGGTTAAGGTCAAGAAATATGGCCAAAAAATCTTAAGTGGCCTTACTAAACTTTAGTTTTGTTTGCTTCTGTCTGCTAAACTTCTTAAATAGTATTAAAAAACATGATTTAATCCATTTTCCTAAAAAATGCCGTCGGTGGGTTCTTAGACAATTTTCGCAGTTTAAAAGCACACAAAATGTTGTCTTTCTAGGACTTATTGTTCAGAAGTTATAACGCGATAGGACGGACGAACGGGCGGACAGACAACGTAGTGTTACCATAAGAGATCCTTTTTCCATTTTTGGGCGGATCGCTAAAAAGAATGAAATGCAACTGTGCAACGAAATGATCGCAAAACGGAACAAGCGAGAAAAAAGAGGTTTTATGATGTTTTCGTTCAAAACAATTGCGACACAAACAAAATAGCGCAAAAAAGAAATAAAAAAAAAACGAAACAATAGGCACTCAATTTTAAGCTCGCTTTGACTTTTTTGGTTTCTCAGTAGAGCTCGTTTATAAGATGTGGAGAAATAAACACTTTAAGAAGTTGGCACTGGTTCACATCGAGCTGTTGCACCACTCCTTTTTTACCAAAGAAAACTCTCTTCTTACAATTTCCGCCCCTTAAGGCCCCTTTCAGGTAGGGGTAAGAATATACTGGAGATAAGGCATTCCCGTCTTAAAAGTCGACTAAAAGAGTTTGCACGCACTTTCGGTAAAAAAAATACGCTGTAGACAGATCCATACAAAAACCTGGATCGAGACGGCGACTAAGTTTCTTGTCAAGACTAAGAGCAGCATCCTTCACACGAACTGGACAACATTGTGATTTAATGAGCAGTTTATGAAGAACACTCATTCTTCTTTTTCTCTTCATTTAGGCGCGAGGTTATGATCTGATTTAAAGGACCATCGATAACCCTCCCACTCAAACTGCATTCCTAATGGTTCGCTTGTGGGGCACGCTGATGAGGGAAGGTTGGAACCAAGAGTTTTATAGACTTTTTGGGTAATTCTGAGATAATGAGACTACTATAACCCCGGAACTGCTTAAGTTATACAAAGCTTATCTGGAACTTAGACTCCTAGTCTAATTACAGGAATCTGAAAAGTAAAATTACTCAAAAAAGAAGGAAGAGTAGTAGAAAAATATACTACTCAGGTGAGCCACAATAGACAACACTCATACAAAGCTAACAAGAATTTAACGTACCTTTTCTTGGTTAAGTTCCTGCTGTTGTTGTTGTTGCACCTGCTGCTGATGTTGTTGCATTGTGAGGAACGCATTCGCAGCCATTTGTTGTGACGCACCAAGCACATGAGTGTTCCAACTCAGCGTAGTCGATGCGGCGGAGCTCGTTGTCGGCGACGGAGAAGCACCACTTGAAGAAGAGTTTTCGCCATAGTAGTTCGAGGTCGGTATATTGATGGCTTGATTCAATGGGTATCCGGTAGTGGGTTGCGAACGACAATTCTCGTGTTTCTCCGCGATTCCGATTTGTCGATGGGGAGTGTTTACGGCTGACGAAGCGTAGTGTGCCGGCTTTGGTTGGACTGCGGCTTGGGCAGCATGATGATAAATCTGTTGGAACACAGGATTATATCCACCAATTGGACTGGGTGGCACAAAGTTTCCACTTGTTGCATTGAAACCAGCGATGCTTGTGTGGGCAGCCTGCAAAAGCAATGATTGCGCCGAAGAGCCAGCGGCGGCTGAAATTGATGCTAGGTGCTGGTGCTGGAAGTCGTCACTCGAGCCCGATGCTGAGGGTACAATGCGATTGTAAGCATACGCCCACGGACTGGAGTTGGGATCCATTGTATTGCCTATGTTTTGGTTCGCACGCTACAGTTGAATTCCAGTTGGTGTGCGGTTCATTACTTTGCTGAACTTGACATTGGTCTGGGGGAATTTTCGCGTCACTGGGCGGTTTTCCAGATCAAAATGTTTTCATTCGGTTTTTTATTGTTCAAATTTTCGGGCACAAGATTTTTTTGCTCTTTCTTATTTGATGCAGTCAGGGTGAATATTCCGTTTTTTACTTTTGTCTTAGACTAGCTCCGGTTGCGGGTGAAGGATGTGTTTATACTTCAAAATTTGCGTAGTTTGGAGTTCTCTAATTACGAAAACAAGCCCGAAAAGTGGGCCTGTAGTTGGTTGAAGTCACACTTGATGAATCTCTTTAATGCAGGTGAACTTGAGGAACATAATTTTGCAATAAAAGATGAGTTATTACCACCGAAAACCTTAGAATTTTCCTTCAAAATAAAGCACTAGCAGCAAATCGACTTTGATAAATTTCGCCATTTTAAAATTTCTGTAGTACTATCGGACAGTGTTCAAAGAGTGTAGGATAAGATTTCCAACAGGGATGTTATCGGGTTGAAGTTTTATTATACGGTTTTCACACCGAGCCAGAATCTAGTTCTAGTTAGTAAAAAAGTCCCAAATCTAATTAAAATCTATTAGATTTCCCATACATTTGTAGAATTAAGAATCTAGATCAGAATCTAGATTCCCACAAAATCGAATACAAATGTAATAGATTGTATTCGATTTTGTGGGAGTTATAGGAAAATATAAGCAAACACACTTTTTTAATTCAATCAAAAGGAGACAAGACAGCCGATGAAGTTTGCTTATAAAATAAAAAAGGAGAAATATTTTTGTTTTTTTTGTACAATTTAATTGTGCGTTGATTTTCATGTATTCTCCAGTGCTTTTTTAGTTATTCACAATTGGTTTTTACTTATTTGAAACTGTTTAACTTGACAACAGTGACAAATTGGACAGTTGGTGTTCAACTGATCGAAAAGTCAACAAAATCTAGATTATTTTCGCAGTGTGAAAGTGAATTGCTCAGAATCTAGATTCTGAGGTTAAAAACTTGAAATCTGAGTTTTTTTTACAAAGTATGAAAATTGATAAAAATCGGCCCACAGCCACGCCCACAATCGACTTCAATGTGAGACTACTTCTAATTCACACTTTATTTCAAAATGCCTTTTGCTCAAGTTAGAAGAGGCGTACGAATTCAAATTTTGGTGCAGAGCAATAATGGCCAGAAGACTTTAATTAGGCAAAAAATTTACCATTACACCATCGAGCATGCCCACTTTCACTAACCAAACATGTTAGATCTCTAAAAACCTGATTTTTCTATGACAAATATTAAAGACATAACCCATTGTTAAATTTGTTCCATACAAAGATAGAGCTCCGACCACTTTTAGGGGGCGTTCAAAAAAAAAACTGTTTTTTTAAGCAATAATTTTCGCTTTTCGCATTCTCTCATGATTTTAACGAGATTAGAATTAATTGATTTTAATTTTTAGCCCAAACCCATTTTTTGGGGCTAAAATTAAACAAAAAACTTTTGAACTTGATGTTACATGGTAGGTATATAAGGTCGGATATTTAGAAGTTCGTTACAGACGAAATCTTGCACCTATCCACTTGTTTTTATATGCCTTAAAATGCTGATCTGTGAAAATGACAAAAATGCCAACTTTTTTGACAGATAAAAATGCCAACTAAGGCATTCAATGTAATCGAGTAGCCAAAGCCCCTATGACCCTTCTTTATTTTTGCATTTTTTCTCGATTTAAGCTGAAAACCAGAGCAGTGCTCACAATATATGAGAACCCGTCAATTGCTCTTGAAATGGCGCTTCAATACTCAGCCTTCATTCCGATTCCGTTGCCGGTTTTGCTTATAAGCCGTAAGCTCCTAGAAAATGCTGTCAAAACAATTTTGTTTTGTAAAACAGTCAATATAAATTCTCAGTGTTGGTTTTCGCCTTTTTCCATTTATTATTGTTAAATTGATGTGCTTTTTATCAAAATAAATATAATTTGCATTGTTTTTTGTTAAATACTTCATACGTTAAGTCGCCAATGTTGATCGACTGAAGTTCGATTGAAAAAAAAAATGTAAAAACTCCATCCCGAGTGAGTGAAGTGTCAGAATCGATACTTGAGTTTGGACTATGAAATCGACCCTGAATAGTTTCATTAATTACTAGAAGCTGATTCGTTTTTCTAGTTCTTAGCTGTAAAACTTCTTAAAATAATTACTAAAAAACTTTCAAATATAATTTCCCATGAAACTTATAACTCTAATTAAACCGTTACGTGTGAATAAAAAAAATGCCCCAGTAAACGTTCTCAGACTTTTGCCGCAGTTTAAAAGCACACCATATTTTTTCTTTCTGCGATTTACCGTTGAGAAGTTATAACGCGACTGGAAGGACGGACAAACAAGGGGTCCTTTTTCCATTTTTGGACGGTCCTCTAAAGACGAGAATTTTTTTTTTAATACACTTTGATACTTCTTCTGCATTTAGGCGCCAGGTTATGAGCTAAAGTGATGGATCATAGTGTTATGTGGCGACAAGAAATAAAACAACTCGCAGGAGTCCCTGAATGCACCCATCGATTCACTCTACAAACGCACCCGCTCGATTCACTAAACGGGTGACGTGAAATAACGCCAAACGAAATAACACCAAATCTCAAATTTGGTCTTATTTCGTTTTCAAAAACGAAATAACGCCAATTTGGTGTTATTTCGTAAGCCAAAGCGAAATAAAGCCAAAAGAAAAATAGGAAGAAGACCAAATTTTTTATAAACGCCCTTACAACGAAGTGAAGACAGTTAAAGAAAAAAACAGGCAGGGGGGTTGCAGGGGGGCGGCAATCCCCCATACATATTTTACTGTTTAAGTGGAAAACGAAATAAAGCCAAATTGGTCTTATTTCGTTTTCTAAAGCGAAATAAAGCCAAATCGGAAATTTGGCGTTATTTCCATTTTCAAAACGAATTAAGGCCGAATTTTTCATTTTTGGCTTTATTTCGTTCGGCGTTATTTCACGTCACCCACTAAACGAACATACCCAACTGTCATTCCAGTCATCTGACAGCAGCTGTCATATTCGAAGTTCGAATTTCGATTTCCCCTCCTTGGAATTCAGCGGAGGAGTACCAATGGAAAATTACCAAAAGGGGTATGGAACGTACTAGAAGGTGCTTAATTTTGTATAAATACACGGGTGACAGGCTCGTACGGGACAGTTATATTTTAAACGTGGACTTGCGAAAATCGGTAATAAAGTAAAAAGTGATTGAGTTGAAATAAAGTGTTGAATTCTAAATAGTAAAGTTGAATAACAGTGTGATCTGAGTTTAAATAAGTTTGTTTGATAAATAACAAACTGTTTCAAAAAACAGTTTGATTTTGAAATCGAATTGCTCTAGATTCCGGCTCGGTGTGAAGAGAGTATAGAGATATAAGGATATTTCCACCGGACGCTAATCTGCGACTTAGACAAATCTTCCTTAAATCCCCTCTAAATCATGAGATTTACCATACGATTTTAATATGTTTATGAAGAGTGCAGAAAGTTCCAGTGCCAACTGCAACAGAATGATGGATGTAATTATTGGTACTGTTGGTTGATGTTGAACAAGTTCGCCTAAACTATCGAATTTGTGAACCAAAATCACATCAACATATCTGAGGTTGTTTTTCTGTTTTTGGGTTATTTTGTTTCGTAGATTAAAAAAATCAATGGCAATGGCATATAATTTATATTATTTTTAAATCTGAGTTGACCGGGATCCAAAAAAAAACTCACGTTTTCAAGGAAATGCGCAGAGGATGGGACATAAATTACTGAATAATAAATGGGTGTTGGAAGATAAGAGGAACGCAAGTTGAATATCTAGTTATTCAGTAATTTATGCCTATAGGAAATCAGGAGCCCACTGTAACTATTTTAATTGGAAATTTATGCCAACAAGAAATTTATAGCAAAAGCGTTTCTAATTTCAAAAACAAACACACCCAGTATACTTTGACAACAGAGAGCAAGAGCAAACAGCATCATCTTGTTTATTTCAGCACCTTTCACTGCGTGAAAGTTTTTTCAGAGATACATTTGAATAAAAAGAGATACATAGCAGAGCGACCAATTGAAGTGATGGAGAATAGAAAGGATGGAGAAAATTTGTTAAATAATTGATTAAACTTAATAGAATGAACGAGGCTACCCTCTATTAGTGCTGAAAAGTGATTAAATGCTGTCGCCTGCAAAGTGATTCGAGTTTATTTCAAAGGAAAATGTGCAAAAACTTCACTGAAGCTGGAGTATGGAGGAGGAACGCATGAAGCTGGTGTGATGGGGTTGAAAAAAATCAATTACACTTGTGCAAAAGAAAATATCTAAAGTAAAATCTAAAAAAATATATATTTACTATACCCATCCACGGAGAGGGAATATTCTCACAAAACTAAACTCAAATCCAGTCAAATATGACCGAGAAATCGAATAAAAATTGCTCGAGTTTGGCGAATTCATCAGATCCAACGTCGACAACATCAACAAAGTCGGATGATAGAGATTTTGCCAGTCTGGACAAATCGAAAAAGACTGACAGCCGTGACAACGCAATCGTCGCAGAAAAGCCCAACAACAGTGAAACGATTGTCTCGCCGTCCGATTGCGATGTGATTAAAAAAGATTTGGATCCGCAATTTTCCCGATTTGCGGACTATTTTGTGATATGTGGCCTGGATTTGGATACTGGTCTGGAACCAGATCGTTTTGCTGGTATGAGAGAATTTTCCAAATTGCGGCAGCTGAGTTGATGCATGTATTTTTTTTTATTAGGTGATAGCTTGCACTGCTCTCCTCTAGACAGAGCCTACAAGAGCAAGCCTCTTGCTCACTATCCCGAAAATGTTCCCTGGAATCCGTTTGACTCACACGGCATATGCATGGTAAGAAGAAAAAAGTGAAAAATTTACGCAAGCCCATTTGTAACCTTGTGCTTGTTGCAGTTGTCCTTGCCACAGGGATTAAGATTTCGCACACAAAAGCACAACATTGAACCAAAGTTCCATTCGTTTGCTACAACCAGAGAAGATGGAAAGCGCTGCCACGGGTTCAGTTTGATTTTCTTTGAGGAAGTAAGGAACCGAAACATCTGCAGCGCAATGCATACTCTACAGGTGAGTCCAATTACTCTCAAACCACACGTTTACGTAATTGTCCTATTTCCACAGTCAATGTTCATTACCGAGCTCTCTAATGGACAAAATACGGCAAACCTGCGCCGTGTCAAGGAAAGTCCAGTCAGCAAATCTTTACCCAGACACTTTAAGGTCGCTGGACAATCTCAGTCAGCCTTAAGCTACTTCGAGATCACAAAAGACAAGCTTTACGTCGCCAAGAGCATATCGCTCGTTTGTCAATTCCCGTACGCATATGCAGCGGAAATATTTCTAAAGAATCTCTACAAGTAAGTAACAAGTGCGAGGGTTAACTCGTCCTAAATAGCCCTTCTTGTTTAGATGTCTTCCACGGCAGCCTGGTCCGGGCATAAGCCTGGAATCCTACGTGTACAACATACTCTATGAGGTAATCCTACCTCAGCCTGGAAAGTCGATTCGAATATACTTGCCACCGGAGGAACCACAATTGCCCCCAACCGCGTTGATTCTGCAACGGCCGGTACCCAACGAGGAACTTCCGTTGCTGGATTTTTCGCTGCGTCTGCTTTTTACGTACCTTGGGGTGGATTGTGTCATTCAGCTCTTTACGTGTGTCTTGTTGGAGAATCAGGTTATCCTCCGTTCAAATGGTGAGAAAAAAGAAATCCGATTACGAACCCTCGTTTGACAATCTTGTTTCAGATTACCAAAAACTAATGGTTGTTGGGGAGTGCATAACGTCACTCCTGTTCCCCTTCAAATGGCCCCATGTGTATGCGCCCATTCTGCCGGCAGCTCTTCACCATTTTCTGGACGCACCAGTACCATTTGTCATGGGACTACACGCCGATTGCGAGGCTAACACAAAAGTTGGCTCAGAAGCTACATTGTGCTACCTTGACATCGATAAGAAGCACATTCAACTGCCCGAGGAGTTGCCTGTGTTTCCACACAAAACTGATTTCGTAGCGGAAATAATCTCGGTGCTGGACAAATTCAACATCGAGCGCGACAAGTCCCACGAACCCAACATCAGAAATGGTCTCAATAGCGCCTCTGGCAGACGCAACGATTACGATCCCATGACATCGAGTTGCACCCTGCCGTCGGGTATGCAAGCCAGGCGCAAGCAAGTAATGTACGAAGCCCTCGCAACACACGAATCGGACAGCCATTCTCCTCACGTCGAATATCAACCACTCATCGCGCACCCACGGATAGAGCATGTGCCTCGCGTGACTGACTTCCTCAAACGCAAGGCGGGCGTCAAATCTGAACTGAGCGTCGACACAACCGACTCCATGCCACAAACGAATCGCAAGCCAAAGTCAACCTCTCCACCGTCACTCAGCCTGCAGGAGCAATACTACCAAGATCAACGAATCAACAACTCTCTGCGGGAGATATTCCTGAACAGATTCGTTCATATGTTCGCAGCCTATGAGTACTTTGTCATCTATCCGAATCAGGACAAAAATGATTGGCTATCGAACAGGGAATCTCTGCAGAACTTCGACAAGTCTTCGTTCCTTTCAGACCAGCCCGAACACCACATTGCGTTCCTCTCCCGATTTCTAGAATCTCAAATGTTTGCCACACTCATTGACAACAAAATAATTTCCATGTGGGAGAGCGACACCGATTCGAACCTGAAACTGTTCGACAATCGCCTCAAGTTGCTTCGGTAAGAAGAGGTCTTTTTTCAGTAGCGAATAACGACAACTGTTCCACCCGTTGTTCGGTGTTGAAGAATTGAAATTGTTGTCACATCTTACAAGTAAAATTTCTTTCCTTTAGGAAACGACATGGCGGCGAGAGCATGATTCGGGCTACAAGCTATGAGCCATGCGTGCTGAGTCAAGACTCGCAGCACATACTCGAAAAGCGACTCGTCTCGGTCGACATGGAAGTAACTCCACCCAGCGAGATTCTCTCGAATAGACCGGCGTACTTTCGCAGCTTTCCTGTCCTGGAGAAATCGGTTTTGAACCAGGAATGCACCTCGAGGTAGAATACAAGTTAAAACACGGTTCACGTCAAGTTTAATGATATTAATTTCGGTATTTTTTCTTTCTTTAATTTGTTTTCCAATGAAAAGCAATATTATTTAGCTTTATTTATAGTTTTTTTTTTAATGATAAGAGTTCTTTGAACATGATGCAGGCAAAATAGGTTCTACTCAGTGCCAAACTGTTATACACTTCGAATACTCGTTTTTTTTTATATTGTAGACTTTTGTTTTGTTAGTTTTCTTTGTTTACTCACCGCGCAGAATACAATATTTTAGAATTCAAAACTTCCAAGAACATAATTTACACAATTTACTATTAAATTTTTTTTTTTTGAATATTTATCAAGCAAAGTACTGCATGTGTTGTGAAAATAAATTCAATTTAAAACGTTTTAAAAGTTTGTTTTCGAAACGTATGTGCGTGCCCCCCTGTAGAGTGTATTCAAATATTCGAAAATAACTTCAAACAAAATTATTGTTGCAAGGAAAAAAATTTAAATTTTCAGAGGTAACAGTTTGCGTCGTGTGAAAAATGGCACAAAGTGGCGTGCCAAGGACATTCCTTTGGATGGGAAGCCCCCTGCTTCGAATCGCAACTCGGCGAATTTGTCAACTACCGAAATGAGTCCGGCTTTGATTGCACAAGCTAACTGGACGTTTGTAGAGCGGCTGTTGAAGGTGCTTATTAAAGCCGCATTATGTGTTCTGTAAATGCATTGAAATAAACTTTCATTTAACGCAGGATATTAAGGCGAAAACTAAGCGAATGCTTCTGGAGAAAATGGGCAACGAAGCGGTTGCGTTGGGCTTGAGAGGAGATGCGTCGTCGAGCGGAGTGGAGGAGAATACTCTGATAGCGTCGCTTTGTGATTTGCTGGAGAAAGTCTGGTCGCATGGGCTGCAAAACAAACAGGGGAAGTCGGCTTTGTGGTCTCACCTTCATGCCTACCTTGAGTTGCAGGAAGCGCGCAATCCATCTAGCAATATTATGGACACTAGCTATCCGACGCCAGGTAAAGACTTTATTTTTGGTCTAGTTTAATTTTTAAAAAGTGAACGTAATGCGATTCGGTGTAATTACGGTTCGGAGTTTTCTTATTAAACAACTTTCGAAGAAATGTAAAAAATTGTGAAGTTCGATTCTACATCTCATTAGTCGAAACAAATAGAGATGAACACCCCATTGAGCAATCAATACCGATTTCTTAACAATCAGTAATGTCCAACTCTAAGGTCTAGTGGCCTTAAAAGATTTTCAAATAGCAAAGAAAGTCAAAACAAACAAATTCTTATTTATGAAAAGGAAGAAAATCATTACAAAATCCATTCGTCAACAATGAAAATCAAGAATTAGTCCTTGTGTGACAAATGATGTGTGAGACACGAGGGCACGTTTACTAAGGTGGGTCAAGTTCATCGCGGGTAAACTTAAAATCATGATTTACTGTCAGTCCGTATTCATGTTCTATCTAGCCCTTTTTTCACACGAGAGTAAAAGATTGTTGCTACCCTTAAAATGCATTAAATATATCGCTACCAAATAGGAATGAGTTGAAAAGAGGCGGAACAGCGATGCACTGAGCTTTTGATTAGCTTTATAGATTGTAAAGAGTAGAGAAGCTTGCGTGCGTGTTAAGCAGATTATGAAACAACCTTTAAACCTGCGCCTGAATATTGGATCAAGGTTGAGCTAATGGTCATTGATTCTATTACGAAGTAAAGAAGTGAAAGTGCAATATTTACTGCACGTGTTTTTTTAGCTTAAAAAAAAACGTTAAGCACGTCATACACGAAGCGGTGTGTCCCTAATGTTGTCAAGCATATGTGCGGCTTAGATGTCTTATTTTCCTGTAATTGACTGCTAAATTTTATTGATATTTTAAGTTAATTTTTTTGGAAGAAGTTAAGTCCATCAGGAATTCCTTGTCGTGTTGAATTTAAACGAGAAAATACACATCCTTGACTATTTACTCCTCTTTGGATAAACATTTTTTGATATTCACTGATATTAGTGAAAGAAGATTTGAAATAGATCTCGAAGCGATTCTTTTGGACAAATAAAAGATAAACTTGACGGGGCGCTCTTTTTTTATCATTTTGCCTTTTCTCAAAAGAAAAAAAATCTGGTTTAAAAATGCCAATAATACCATGCCTCCACTGAACGCTAATCCGTGATTAGCATAAATTTTAAACTAATCTCCTATAAATCTCGAGACTTACTTAGAAAAAAAGTAATTAAAAAAGAAATATCCTCGTAAATCTCATTTATTCTTTACGGAACAATTTTTTCATGCCACTTTTTACCACTTCGAACACCTTTATAAGATTCAATCAAAAATATTCTGAGCCAAAAAGATCCATGAACACTTCGATCAGGGATCTGCAAGCCGAACAATAATAAATTCATCAATCGGTACTCCTCAGCACCATTTGACAAATTTTTGACACCGTTTGGTAACTTTGACAACTTTAGTCCGCGCATGCCAGTTAAATATAGAAAGCATTAGCAAATCAAAGAGCGAGCACCTATCCAAGATCATTATAGACAACAGTATTGACGAATGTAAGAGGTGCATGCTGCAACGAAATAAAGCCTTTTAAACAGAGGCATTATCCTAGGATGCTCCTTGATTTGAGCGACTTGCCATCAGTCGTACGGAACAGCTACATACGTTTGAAACCGTTTGTCTAAAATTTACCTTGCGGAAGAGAACGCAGATAATGACATATTATACAGACATGACATATACCATCAACGTCGCCTAATTTCATCATCATAATTTTCTGTGACCGCTTATGAATGGTCTTTTTATCGTTCCTGATCCTCCGCCACCAACCCAGCAGACACAGGCACGATCCCCAGACGGTTCTCGGAGGCGTTCTTTACCTGATAACACCGCTTGTTTCTTGGCCTACCAGGGGACCTGTCCAAGAAGTCTATCGGGGGACATGCGAACAACGTGTCCAAACCATCGATGAATTGATCGTTCTACAAACATTATAATAATGGCTAGTCCTATGACCATTGAACACTTCCAATGCTGTTAGGCGAACATCGTCAGGAATGTTTATAATATAATTATGCTTGCATTTAGTGACAACTCTTCCCACGGTTTCCCATAAGAGAATAAGAATTTGAAAAACAAATTAGAGCAAACCTGCGAGCTACCGATAGCAAACTTAAGAAAAAAGGAAGGCATTGGCGAAAGTATTTTATGAAAAATTAAAATACCGCTGCAGGTTTTCGGTCTTTGATTCATTTCTCTCTATTCTCTACATTTTTCTCTCTTAAGTATATCAAATAGACCATATTATCATATTATGGTATTTCAAGTATATTAAACTGCGCCTTTGGCAAAGCCATAAAAAATTAAATTTAAAATTGAAAGTTAGTTTCTCACTTTATCCATCTTCTGTGACTGCAAAATACCCCCTAAGCTGAAATTAAGGCTCTACACGGCAGTCATGCGTCCGGCGCTCACATTTGGTTCACAATGTTGGAAAGCGTATAAGAAATATGAGAGTAAATTAACGGCAGCTGAGATGAAGGTGCTTCGCATCACAGCAGGAGTAACAAAGCGAGATAGAATAAGAAGTACGAAGATCCGAGGAAGTCTCCATGTAAAAGAACCTATCTCCAGACCGGCTCAGTTGGTATTTCCAAGTTACCTACCAACCCTGTCAAAAAAGCAATGTCAATCAACATTCCAGCGCAATCGCGAAAGAGAGGAAGGCCTAAACATTAATGGATCGCACAAATGCAACGACAATTGAATTTATTTGGCCTCGATAGCATGCGACCGTTTTCGCATATTCCCAGGCCTTCTCCAGAATAACGTTCAGAGTGAAACGCTTGTCGGTTGTGACTCTGCCAGGCCGACAGCCGCATTGCTCTTCCCGGAAGACCTAAAGGGCATATGATCGAGACCGAATCGTAAAGGCGTGCGTCCGCATGAGAGTAAAACTACTGTGAGTAGCTGTCAGGCCACTCTCAAGAGCCCCGATAGCACACGCAGAGAGCTAAGTTTTTTCTTTCAACTTCCCAAATCCTTGAGAGTCTCTATCTGCAATTTACTCTCGTAACTCTCGAAAGTGGCCTGAGAGCTACTGGCAGTAGTTTTATTCTCATGTGTACGCGTCGAGGCTCTTTGTACTATCAACAGTGTAATAGTAACTATGTTTTGCTTGGTGATTTCAACATAAATTGGTTTGACTATTCGGATACATATCTTCGTCGACTGGCGGAATTAATAAACGACAACAATCTCGCGATATTTATAACAGAACCGACAAGGATAACGCAGAGCACAAGGACGTTAATTGACTATGTGCTAAGCAACGACCCCCGTTTAGTTAGTGGTAGTCTTAACCCGTGCCTGAAAATAAGCGACGACTGGTAAATAATACCAGTGCAAGTAAAAAACGAATTAAATTTTGTAAGTACGATGAATGTGTTTTTGTTGCAAAGCTTAGATGTAGTGCGTTTCTTACGAATTACAATGCAAATCACTCTTATAGCTAAAACGGTTTGAGTGAAAATTTGTCTGGTGGGCCAGTAAATGCTGCTTCCTCAATGGTTAGGGGAAAGTTAGTGCCTTTTAGAAATGCATACAATTTTGAAAACGACTGGGGTGCTTGTCGTCGGTTTCTTACTCATAAGATTTCAGACGGCATAACCAGATTTCTTACGAAGAAGAATATGCACGTACACAAAAAAATATTTGGAGGAAACTCAAAAAACATATACTTCACCAAGCTAAAAACACTATTATCGAAGTGCAGTTTGGAAACGAAAAATTCCACGACAGTGCTATTTTATGTGTTAAATTTAACGAATATTTCGTACAAAGTATAATAGAGCTCAACCAATCTGTCCCCTTAAAGAAAATACCTGAAGCTTAAACCGGTAGAGTATCGTCCGGTCAACATGATGCCTGCATACGAAAAGATTCTAGAAAAAATAGTCCAAGTGCAACTACAAAACCACCTTGACAATCAAAACATTTTATTTGTGCATAAGTCTGGTTTTAGAACGAGTCGCTCTTGTGGGACGTGTGTTAATTATATGTTAAGCGAGTGGAAAGAGCGTGTTGATCAGAAGAATATTATTGTCGCTGTCTTTCTAGACCTCCAAAGGGCCTTCGAAACGGTAAATTCGGTGTCAGAGAAACGGAACTTAAGTGGTTTAAATCGTTTTTATCAGGTAGAACTCTACGGACAAGAGTAAACGAAAATGTATCGTCAAAGTTGAGTGTTTCAATAGGGCTCCCCCAGGGAACAGTACTTGGTGTTCTTTTGTTTATAATTTATATTAACGACCTGACAAAAGTGGTAAAGTATTGTAAACTCGTGTTATTTGCTGACGATGGTTTATTGTACATTTGCGGAACTAATGTTAAAGCGTGTATTGATAGATTAAACAGCGACTTATGCGCCATTAACGAATGGCTTAATAGAAATCAATTGATTTTGAACACTAATAAAACCAAGGCCATGATCATTAATGATAACATGTTGTCCCGAACCCCTGCTATTCTAATAAATAACACCGAAATTGAAGTTGTTAGCAAAATAAAATGCCTTGGCATTATGCTAGACAAAAATTTGTCATTTAGTGAGCATATAGACTATATTTGCAATAAGCTGCCCAAAAAATTGGTGCTTTAAGAAGAATGAGACAAAATTTATCTGTTGCTGTCCGTTAAAGTTTAACATTAACATTGTTAACTTAAACGACATGGTAAACTTTAACACGACATTGTTAAAGTTTACAATGTCGTCATCAAGCCCCATTTTGAATACTGTGCGTTTGTCTTTTTTATGTGTCCTCAGTACCAAAAAGACAGACTTCAAGTGCTACAGAATAAAGCAATATATATATAATATAATATAATTATAATATAGTATAATACTAAAGTGCAACCGATATACATCAATAGTAAACATGTTGAATGCGTTAAACTGGTTAAGCATTAACCAAGTATTGACAACGAATACTGTTATATTCGTTTTTAAAATTAAAAATGGCATGTGCCCTAAATATCTGCAGGAGTATGTCGCGTACAGAAATTCATCACACAAGAAATCTTTTGGAATATGTAAAACTTAATATCAATCAAATCTGATTAAATATGCGTAGCTAATATTCGAGACCAAATTTCAAGTAAATTGTAAAAATTGCAATGATTTCTTTTTTGAAAAAGAAAATGTATCTCTTTTGTTAAGTGGCTACTTAAAGCTAAATAAAGACTTTACTACTACTACTATCCGGTTTCGATCGGACGGCGAAAAACCGTAATTTCAGTCGCAGCGAACGGCTAATAAACGGCAGCCGGATGGCGTCCGTCCGTCTGTCTGTCAGTAGTTTTTAGGCCTTACGTTTTGAGCTAGGATTTTGAAACTTCATATCTGGTCTTTCTTTGTCCCGAAGCAGTACAAGAGTAAAATTTTTAAAATCCCACTGACACGCCCACCCTTAGTAACATTAAAAATGAAAATTGTAGTAGGACGCTCAAATTTGGTATCCAGCATTCGTGAGGTATGCAGCATTCTTAAGTGTATTAAGATTGAGATCGCAAAAAATCGAAAAATGACCCCATGCGTGTGCGGTCGCATTTAATTTTCAGTTTAACAAACGATATTAATACGCAATTTAGAAAATCTTGCATTATATGTTAACATATTTCTGTATACCATCAACTTGTTGAAAACATTTCAGCCAACGATTCGCCTAAGCGGATGGTCACCCGCACTCTAGTTTTTTTTTTACTGAAAAAGGTTTTTGACGGTTGTTAAGCTTTAACGAAAAACAATTGTGAAGGTTACATTCACGATGTTGTGAATGTGAAAGAAGGTGAAAGAAGTTTAAAAGAATACAATTAATATAATCTTAAGAGCTCGTTTTTTTAATCCCATTAAGTCGGCAGGTGGCTGTTCGTACACCTGCCCAGACACAAAAGTTACACTGAAGTCCCAGTCAGAAGATAATCCTTCTGACTGAAAAAAAATAATGTAATTTAAAACTGGGTGACGTTTTATCCGGGACGCTTTTTTTAAGCAAAAAATATTTTTAACGCATCAATTATTTAATTCTTTTTATTATTTTCTACAGTTTTGTATTGCATTGTATCATTGTATCGCATATTTTTATTGAAAAAATTAATATTAAGCTTCTTAAATGTATCTTTAAATTTTATCTTATATCCCGATGTTAATCATATTAAACTAAAAATATTCAAATGTATCTGTTCTAGCTTTAGCGTGGAGCGTCATGAGGAAAAGAATGGACTGTAGGTTTATTTGTGTGTTGCTTTTATGTAGCATTGAAAAAAAAATTATGTATTGTTTTTGCTTGCGAACATTTTGTTGCGTTTTATTTGTTTGTTGCTTGTAAATTTTCGTTGCGTTGTGTCTTGTTAATAAAGAAAGCTCGCCAAAACATGAAAATAATTTAATTAATATTTCAGATCTTTCTACAATACGCGTAGAGCCCGAATCACCACAAAGTCCTAATCGAAGTCGATCAAGAGATCGAAAGAACTCGGTCATAACGGAACAACTTTGCCCACTTCCAGAATCACTCGAGTTTGACATAAAGTAAGAGTTGCAAACCAATTTGAAAATTTTAATACATTAACTTGATTTCCCTGAAGGAACGTCCTTGCAATGACTGACATAAAAACGCACATAGGTTACACCCGAGCATGGGTTCGACTGTCGTTGGAGAAAAAACTTTTATCCCGACATTTTCGCACGCTACTCTCGGATCAGACCCTACTGAGGTCATTGTACAAACGATCGGCATTTCTCCGATGCGAAGAGGAAAAGGAGCAATTTCTTTATCACCTGTTAACTTTAAACACTGTCGACTATTGCTCTTTTACGAATACCTATCCTAATTCGAGTAAGTTGTAATCGGCATAACACTTATCCATGCTTTATAATTGTGTCTTTTATTCAGAACTTCCTTATCGTGTGGTGATTTTTCCCTCAAGAAAATATGGCAGCTATAAAACCTCTAGCAATGTGTGGATACGTATATCGGGCACATTAACAGAAACGCAATGCATTCCAGTACCTAAAGGATCACTTGAATTTATTTTTCATGTGTGTAAATGCTTTGAGTTCGTTTTTAGAGTTTAATTTTCGAACCCATAACCGGGGGTTCTTTTTTGGTCTGTGTTACGGCGTTCTACAGAGATAGGGTTTGGGATTGTTTTAAGAAAAGAACACCTCAGAACCATCTCTGGTACGTCTCTAAAAAATAACCCTTTAAAGGTTTTTCAACCGGGCTTTTAATTTTAAACGAACTGTGCCTCATATCGTTTAACTTTGCTAACCTGAGGACGTCTTTACAGTATAAAAATGTCGGCATTCTTACAACAATGCGGATTGGTCATGATAATACGGGCCCGGCAAATAAATGGATGGTGGATCTTGTCATGATTCGAAATGAAGTGACTGGACACACTTATAGGTAAGAAAATAAAATTCTCCTTGGTTGATTTCAAGATTCTCTTATGCCATAATGTAGGTTCCCGTGCGGACGGTGGCTAGGAAAAGGGGTGGACGATGATTCCACAGAGAGGTTGCTAGTTGGTCAGCGCGTGCTCGAAAACGTGGACAATGTGGAGTTGGTGCAAGAGTGTAAAACGCCACCGAGAGCTCGAAGTCCTAGTATTCAACGGGTCGAGCTATCTTCATCAGAAATCCAAAACAAGTTGGGCAGCTGTGTCAACGTGGTTGTCAAATGGCACTACAAACCGAGCCGTGAAAGAGACGTCGGTTCGCTGACAAACCTTTTGTGTGGGGATGATGGATTAGTGAAATGCTTGGAGCAAGTATTCCTGTTTGGATTCAGATCTTCGCGGTTCTTTAGTCGAAATTTTTACATTTGGGATTTTTTGAGTAAGATAAACCCGGTCCACCCTGGCTGTTAAACAAATATTTCATACAAAAAACTCTTTCTAGTAAAAACAAAGGAAAATTTCGAGGTCAGTTTGTCTCAGGAGCAGCTTGCACAGTCGAATGAGCCTTGCAATGGAACACCAGGTGCTTCACAGCGCAATGAAATGGCTGCTATATGGCGCTACTATATACACCTAATTGATGAGATTAACGCAGCTGGAAACACGCTTGGCAAGGATGGCAAATTTCAATTGTTCATTTGTATAAGCCTCAGGTAGGTCCCCAGTTAACAAAGGGTTAACAACCAATTGAACCGATTTTATTTTTCAGAGATCATTTGCTAACGCGTGTAATTATTCCCTTATCCCTTACCAAGGCCACACAGGAAATGTACGAAGAGGAAAGCTTCTTCCGGCGAAAAGGCCTACTGACTTTCCTCGTTCATATACTCGAACCATTGGACGATTTTCATTTGGTTCTAGAAAATTCAATTACCCAGGGAATATCTTCGCAACTTTAGATGCTAAACTGAATTTAACAAAAAAAAAAAGACATATATATGAATTTACTATAAGGCAACTTTCTCGAATTGAATTGATATTATTGTAACATTTATGTACTCGTAAGTAATTACAAAACATTCAGCCATCAGTCATAACTGTAGTAATACTGCAGTTAAAGTTAATTTTAGTTAATTATGATTATAATATAGAGGTTCAACTATGTTATTTAAACATTTTAAATGGAATATTAACATGCTAGTTGCATTTCGTTGTGTTAACTAATGAAACGGTCTCTCTAAAGAATTCCAAAGACTACGCAGTTTTGCGAATATGTGTGAATATGTATGTATTTAAATAATAAAAAAAAGAAGTATGGTAAGGAGATTATGTAAAAGTGCAACAATTGAGCAAGCCAAATGATATTAATAAAAAAAATCCTTAGTTTAAATCTGGAATTGCGTGGTTGTTTTTTTTTTACTAAACAGAAGAGCTCACGACATCATGGAAACCAACGTTTTACGATTTAATATCAACGATTATGTATAATGTTCTGCCGACAGTTTAAACGACGTGGAAGTTTTCGAAATGGCTGATTTTCTATCAATTTTCGAAATGAACGGCAAGTGCAGAAAATCATTCAAGGACTTCACTTCAGCATAGGGTACTATTACTGTAATCGTCACCCATATTCCTGTTTTCGAAGTTGTAGCCAAACCAAGATGAAAGCTCACAATTAAAAAACATACGTTGAGGGGCTACCGGAAAGAATACCTGGATGGTCCATCAAAAGCGATTGTCCTTACAAATAGTTCGTGGCACACGGTGAGTACACTACAGTCGTTACAGGCCTGAAGTCTTCTTCTAAAACTTGGGAATTGTACGGCAGTTGCCACTCCGAAATCAGTCCGAACGCGATGCTTGCAGGAATTGTTAAACTTTCAAATTCTTCTCCTGATAACAGCGAATTCAAAATTATCAAGAAAACGACGAAAAAGATCAAGCTTCTAAAACGAAAGTCACAGTGTTGCCGGAGTTTTCACGTCAATCAAATATTGACAGAAGGAGCATTTGATAATACAGAACTCTCACAAATATATGTATAGAGGTATCCAAAACATGGGGATCGACGACAATAAAATGCATGCTAGAGGACTGAACAATAAAAACCTCTTTAGGCGCCACCAAGCTCAGTATGATAGCTACGAAAGGATGCCCCCAGGGAGGAGTTCCCTCACCCCTACTATGAACCATCGTAGTAAATGAACTACTGACAATAATTCTCAGCGATGATGGTTTTTATGTCCAAAAATATGCAGGTGACATAGCTATCCTAATCAAAGGTAAATTCGAAGACACAATCTCGAATCGCCTTCAGAGGGCTCTAAACCTAGTTGCTGAATTGTTTACAAAAGTTAGCCTCAAAGTCAATCCCAAAAAAAAGAAGACGCCTGCACCAAGAGAAGAAAGTGAGAAAGGCTTAGAAATGCTACACTTTTCGGCGAAACAAAAGAGTTCTCAACGGAAGTCAAATATCTAGGAATCACACTCGATGAAAAACTTACATGGATCTCTCACCTTACCAAAACAATTGACAAGGCCAGCAAAAGTCTACTTGGTAAAAACTGGGAACTTAACCCCAAAAAGTAGTTAAGTTGGCAAGGCTTTTCGTATTAGTGCCTTATCCCAACAAAACCGGCTCTGTTGCGGATGGACGCTTTCCCTACCGGCATACTCGTGGGACCAACTATGAACATTTCAAACAAAAAATCAAACGAAAAAACCACTGAGGCTTGCCCTCACCCAGCCCTAGCGGGCGCAACGGCTACGATCACTGAGACGACCAACACTACGACAACGACGACGACTAATACTTCACGACAAAGGACAGGACGTGAGACAGGGAAGGTGGAGAAACAGCTCTACAGGCTGAGCATCGACGACGATGCCTCTATCTCCCTTACGGACACGGACTCGGCGTCTTTTGCTTCGGAGGCCGCCCCTGCTACTGAAATAGCTGCTAAGCAGCCTGCTCCAGTGGCTGCGGAACCTGTGGCTACTACAGCGGGCTGCTCTGCGGCGGGAAAAAGCGCAGGTAAAAAACTGAGCCCCAGTGCTCAGTTTTACAAAAACCGTAGGTCTGCGGAGTTCATCCTTAAGCGTCTCCTGAAAAAGGGAGAAGCTAACTGGAGTGCGAGTGATCGCGAGTCCGCGAAACTAGCTGAAGCGCTCATCGCGTGTTGTCAACCTGCTTCGGGAGGGCAACCCGATGAGAGCTCAGCCAACCAACCGGTTACGGCAAACCCCAGGGGTAAGACACCTGCTAAGGGAAGTCAACTCGTTTCGGGAGGGCTCCCTAACAGCACTAGGAGGAGGAGTCAACTCGCTTCGGGAGGGCCCTCTACCAAGCCGTCTACCTCAAAACCGACGTCCAAGAGACCCAGGTCTCAAGAAGGCCCTTCAAAAACCCCAAAGATGGCCAAGACATCTTCAATGGTGTCAAGGTGTCCTTCAGCGAGGTTGCGAAGGATCATCTGATACTGGGTACCATAGACCAAGGTGATGATGAGGGTAGGATTTGCTCGGAGAACTGGAGACTCCTGAAGGCTCAGCTTTCTTCAGGCATTCTTCAGCACTGTCTGGCCAATCCTACTTTGCCAACTCCTACCTTTATGGACGGGGGCTGGCATCAGACGGGTGTCAAACTCCTGGTTTGCAGTAATGAGACCTCTGCTGACTACATCAAGTCGGCGGTCTCAGAGGTTGGCGCTGTTTGGCCCGGTGTTAAGCTTAAGGCCGTCCAGAAAGCAGACATTCCAGTCAGGCCGAGAGCCAGAGTCTGGATCCCTCCGGGCCCCAGTGACCCAAAGGACATTCTCCGACCCATAGGAGTACAGAACCCCGACCTTCCGACTAAAAACTGGAAGGTTATCAAAGCCGATGAGCCAACTGATACCGGGCGATTAGTTTCATTACTACTGAACCCAGAGTCAATTGCCCCCTTGGCTGCTAAGGGGTTCAAGTTCTTTTATGGGCTGGAGACGTCAGCTTCAGGTCCAGCTCAAGGTAAACTTCCGGCTGGCCCGTCCCAAGGTAAGCTTCTTCGGCTGGCCCGTCCCAAGGTAAGCTTCCGGAGAAGCAGGTTGATGGCGAGCAATTCTCTGATTCGGAGGACTGCGACACCACAGTTGTAGAGAAGTCTGTGCCGACTAGCAATGATGCTTCGGTTGGTACAGATTAATATTCACCATTCTAAAGCAGCCTCTGCTAACCTTTTACTCCGCCTACAAGAAGGTGGAGAAGACATCGCCCTCATCCAGGAGCCCTGGGTTCTTGATGCCTTTCTATGCAAAAGCACCAGGTAAAACCAGGGCCCTTATTCTTGCAAGGAAAAGCCTTAAGATTTTTCTTCTACCCAATTTCAGTGATGCGGACTTTGTTTGCGTCAGCATAGAACACGGGAAAGAGAAACCCATCTGGGTAACATCGGCATACATGCCCTACGATGCGATAGGACGCAGACTAGCGGAAATCATCCGAAACACTATTAGCCGAGCCGAAAGGGAAAGATATCCTCTGGTGATAGGCTGTGGTGCCAATGTGCACCATACTGCCTGGGGCAGCAGCGGCACAAACGATCGGGGTGAGTGCCTTTTTGATTATACAGGGTGTTTCCAAATTCGATGCAAATATTTTGACACAAGATTCTTGGGTATATTTTGGGAATTTAAGAAAACACCTACTTTGAGGTACCTTGACCCATACTAACACAAATATCTCCGCTAACACTTACAACAGGTACTTCATTTAGGACTTAAATTTTAGAAGAAATAGTACTCCTTTTAACTGCATTAAAATAAAATTGATGACTTTTTTAACTTTTGAGATATTTGCTTTTAAGTCGGATCCTTTTTCCCTGCCCATGACATTTTTTTGACTTTCAAGACACATTTCTGCGAAAAATGCGTAATAAACATATCGGTAATTTTTTTTTCTAGTGCACTTAACAATACTTAATAAAAATTGCTAAGACAAGTTACCCGAAAAACCCACAGATTTTATGATACTTGGGAAATTCCATAGCAGGTAAAATTATGAAAAACTCTTTTCACGAAGCCGCGACAGGTATAAGGTGGAAATATGATTTGTTACCTACTTTTATAACCGCGATTGACAACAAGAACGTTTTTTTGACTATGTATTAATAATTTACGCAGGTTTTAGAGCATGCATTTTTATTAGACTACCTGATAAAAAGGTAATTTCCCTATCATTTTTCTGTTAAATCCCAAAAAGGATAAAGTTTGAGGTTGGTCGCCTAGTTGGAAAATTTACCTAATGTAAATTGTATAAAAGGTTAGAAAACAAAATTAAATCCATCAAAGTCATTTTTGAAGCCGAGGTGACACAACAGTTGTTAAGAAACCCTACTTAAAATGCCATCTTTTACTAACGAATAATACGCCGATATTATCTACGTTTATGGGATGTGCAACGGAAGTTCTATTAGAGCACAACAAAGATACCATCAGCTTTATCCTAACCGAAGAGTACATAATCCCCGCGTATTTACAAATTCGTTTCGAAGACTTCGGGAAACGGGATCTGTTTCAACAAGACGACCTAACGCAGGAGCTTCACCAGGACGAATTGCAGTTGATGAAAGAATACTGGAAGCGGTTGCAAATGATCCATCAATCAGCATCAGGCGCTTATCCTCGCGATTTAATGTTTCAACACATAAAATTGTTCGTCTCCTGCATACGGAAAACTTGTATCCATACCACCATACACCTGTGCAGGAACTGCTTCCGAGTGATTTGGAGCCGAGACTTGAGTTTTGCAACTGGTTGTTAGAGCGGAACTTGGATGACAACGGTTTTATAAGCAGAATCCTATGGACGGGCGAATCTCAATTTACTAGAGATGGGATTACAAATTTTCACAATCTACACACATGGGCTGCGGAAAACCCACACACAAGGAGAGAGTCATCATTTCAACACAGATTTAGCGTCAATTTGTGGGCAGGTGTTATTGGAAACAACTTAATCGGTCCCTTCAAACTGCCTCCCACACTGAATTCTGCAAACTATCTGGAATTTTTGCGCAATGATTTAACAGATCTACTGGAGGATGTTCCGGTAACTCAACGAGCTTCGTCATATTTTCAACAGGATGGAGCCCCAGCCCACTTTGGTCGCGAGGTTAAGAATTGGCTGGATGAAAAGTACGCTGGTCGTTGAATAGGAAGAAATGGACCAGTTCACAGGCCTGCAAGATCTCCAGACCTTACAATTATGGATTTTTTTTGTAGGGGGGAGAATGAAAGAACTTGTTAATTCTACAGAAATATCAACTCTAAATGATTTAGAAGATCGTATTCTCCAAGCCTCGTCACAAGTGAGGCAGGAGTTATCCTCAATAAACGTTGACAGCGCAATCCAAAAACGAGCTCTAGCATGCATACAAAATGGAGGAGGACACTTTGAACACCTTATTTGATTGTAAAATTAACTTAATGAAATAAAAAAAAACATAAACGAAACACAAGTATTTTTATTCAGAATAATAGGAATTGAACACTATGAATCGAGTTTTTCATAATTTTACCTGCTATGCAAGTATCATAAAATCTGTGGGTTTTTCGGGTAACTTGTCTTAGCAATTTTTATTAAGTATTGTTAAGTGCACTAGAAAAAAAAAATTACCGATATGTTTATTACGCATTTTTCGAAGAAATGTGTCTTGAAAGTCAAAAAAATGTCATGGGCAGGGAAAAAGGATCCGACTTAAAAGCAAATATCTCGAAAGTTAAAAAAGTCATCAATTTTATTTTAATGCAGTTAAAAGGAGTACTATTTCTTCTAAAATTTAAGTCCTAAATGAAGTACCTGTTGTAAGTGTTAGCGGAGATATTTGTGTTAGTATGGGTCAAGGTACCTCAAAGTAGGTGTTTTCTTAAATTCCCAATAAGTGGTATCAAAATTTGAGATAGGCCCATACTGTAGAACAATTTTTTTCTTCAAATATACCCAAGAATCTTGTGTCAAAATATTTGCATCGAATTTGGAAACACCCTGTATAATAGATACTAATCTCATTATTCGTAACAAGGGATCAGATCCCACCTTCATCACCAGAAACAGGCAGGAAGTCATTGATGTGACCCTGGTCACGAACTCCCCAACATAACCGTCAACAACTGGACTGTATCTAGCGATGTATCATTCTCCGACCATCGCTACAAACAGTTCGGTATTGACTTTAAACCTCCCGAAAAGTTCCTCTTCAGAAACCCCAAAAGAACTGACTGGGAAACCTACAACACAAAGTTGAAAAGTCATCTTACAAACCTTACTCCCACTCAGCCGCAATCACCGTCGGAACTAGACCTGATGGTGGATAGGCTTACGGAGGCAATGAACCTAGCTCTCCACAAATCCTGCCCTATCAGCAGACACAGAAATGGGGGCAAGCCCGCATGGTGGAACGCTGAAATTAGTAGGCTTCGAAGAGAGAGCAGGAAACTCTTTAATCAAGCAAAACGCTCCCTGGACCCAGTCGACTGGGACCTGTATAAAAGCAGTACGAGGAAATTTAAGAGGGAGATAAGGAAATCACAACGTTCCTCTTGGCATCTCTTCTGTGAAAACATAGAGAAAACCAGTGATTCATCCCAGATTAGGAAAATCCTATCCAAATCCCCAGTCACTCCTAGCTACATTAAAAAGCCAGATGGAAACTGGACAATGTCCAGCAAGGAAACTTTGGACCTTCTCATGGACACCCACTTTCCTGGCAGCAAATCAGAGACAATATACTCTGAAATAAGCCACGATAGAGTTCAATACACTGTACCCGAAGATGTTGTCACACCCAAGAAGATACAGTGGGCAGTGCACAGCTTCCTTCCGTACAAATCACCTAGACTCGATGGCATACTACCAGTGGAACTCCAACAAGGTCTCGGACTTCTGAGTCCTTGGCTCCACACTATTTTTAGTAGTTGCCTAAGCCTTGGCTATACACCCAAATCCTGGAGGAAGGCCAAGGTGGTGTTCATACCAAAAGCTGGTAAGATCTCCCATGCAGCTCCTAAAGACTTTCGTCCAATCAGCCTTTCTTCTTTCTTATTAAAAACCTCAGAGAGGCTGATCGACGCCCACATCAGAACCAACATAGACAGCAGTCTTCTCTCGAAAAAAAAATCGGTGGCGTATACGTAACATTTTTATCGGTGGCGTATACGTAACATACATAGATTTTTGTTGTTTCACACCGATATAATTTTGTACATATTGAGTTGTCATTTGAGTGGAAGATTAAAAGCTGTAGTTTTTTCATTTATGGCTACTGTTAGTATATACTCAGAAATAGTTCATTTACGTTTTAACAAAATTAGAACATTTACTTGACGCGAGCATTTTTCAAGTGGAAAAAATCTTTTTTTTTTTTGCCCAAATTAAATTATAATGACATACAAATAAACATACAATAAAAAAGAGACATATGCCAACAACACGCGGTGTTCCCAAGCGGTCCCCCATCTAAGTACTAACCGCGCCCGACGCTGCTTGATTTCGGTGATCGGACGAGAACCGATACTTTCAGCGTGGTATGGTCGTTGGCGAATTTTTATGGACAGACTTCTTATACGCGTTAGCTTTTTTTTAGCTAAATCTGTAAATAAAACATAGATTTTGTATTGATTAAACTAACAATAGCCCAAAGATAAGTCAGACAGTGTACTTCAACACTTCTTTAGTACTTACTAGAGCCCCAAATAGTATTTTACTAGCTTAGGAGGTAAAAAAATTAAAGAATCTTAAATGCTCAGCTCAACAAAAATTGTATGATTTTCCACTTATTGAAAGTTGGACAACGTTTCTGTGGTCGTAAGCCACTTATAGATCTACTATAAAAGTTAAACTGCTTTGGCTTCAACATAATAAGTTACAGTTATATGCTTTGTAAGGTTCCTTTATTATGTCACTTGTACAAGAAACACTACTTTACACAGTGTCAATTAACGACACATTCGTTAAATAAATCCGACGTAGTCAAGCCTTTAGAGTTACCCCCCTTAAGCCCTGGAAAAGAGACGCAACTGGAACTTGGACTCGAACAATAAAATCACTAAAGAAATCAAAGCGTTATAGATTTGCGGTCTACCATCATTTATCTGGCGTATAGTCTTAAGGTAGGCTAATAATAATTGGGTTGTATGCCAGATGCCACGCATTCGGTGGTGGGGAGGGGCACAGCTGATGGTAAGTGTTTAAAACCTATGTTACAAAGCATCTTTTATTATACCCCATCCCATAGGATAGGAGGTATATTAAGTTTGATTCATAGTTTGTAACATAGAGAAATAATCACCGTAGACCCCCAAGACCTTAAAGGCAAATGATCGAGACCGAATGAGCCATGTCCGTCCGTCGGTAGTTTTTAGGCCTAAAATTTTGAGCTAGGAACTTGAAACTTGATATCTGTTCTTTCAAGGTTCCGAAGCAGTACAAGTGTAAAATTTTTTGAAATCTGCCTACTGACACGCCCACTTTACTTATTAGCATGAAAATTCAAAGTTGTCGTAGAAAGCTAAAGTGTATTATGATTGGCATTTAAAAAAAAACGAAAACCGCCCCCTTGTAGGCGTGGTCATATTTAATATGCATTCTAATAAACAATTTTTGTTTGATATATTTGCTTTAAATCCAAAAAACTTGCACTACAAAATGTTCAGATATGTGAGAAACTCAAATGAATAAATTTTTGCCACGCCCGCCTTTGGGGGCGTTTTTAATTAAAAAACAATTTTTTAATATAAAACTGCGATCAACACGTGTACCACATCTGATAGAAAATATGATAAAAAAATTATGTTATTGAAAAGAGGTTGATGCCACGCCCCTTTTTTAGGAGAGAAGATTCTTAACTGACAAATTCTTAGCACAATTAAAGTTAATAGAAACTGAAATTTAGCAACCAAGATTTTCGACGCATTTTGGAGCTAGGCAGTGGTCAATTGGGGTGGGGTATCCAACTATTCGCCTAGGCGGATTGTAACCCTCCCACTAGTATTTTAGACTTTTGCAGTTTTAAATCTTTTCCGTTGTATGATTTACTTTTAAGTTTTTCGTGCAAAGAAAAGGGTTAACATGAGCCTTGGTCATTTTGGGCTACAACACCAATAACGATGAGTTATATGCCATTGTATAGATATTTTTGTCTAGGAGGGCAATCATGGCTAGGATGAAATATCTGCAATTTTTTTCGGTGCCCATATGGCTGCCATACAGTGGGTGCTACTATCGAACATATCGAGCTATGCAATTTCACAACGCTTTTGAGCCTAATGCAGTGAAACCTTCCATGATTTTAACAAGATCTAAAGATAGAATTTCGTATGCAGATTTTTAGCAGTCCGTCAAAAAATGACAAAAGGATCTCTTTTGGTATGAATTTTAATCGTAAGAAAGGCAAAAAGAGTCTAAGCAGCTGAAAAGTTTTATAGCCAGAAAGTAACAAATTTGTGATATGAATTAATTTTTAAAAAAATATTAAAAAGGTTAAGTATAAAGAATGAAAAATATGTGCCCGTTGAGAACATGATTAAGATCATCATTTTTTAGTCGTTTTGTTTTAAAAGCCTGCATGCATGCAGTGTTCTACACACATATAAATCAACCATAGTCTGGGAAAACAGTTAACTGCCTAGACAGACTTTCTAGACAGGTCTTACCGAGATGTGAGTGCGTCGCCCCCCCCTGGTAGACCAAGAAGCAGGCGGTAGGATCAGGTAAAGAATATTTCCGAGACCCGTCTTGAGATCGCGCCTGTGTCTCTTGAGTTGATGGCGGAGGATCGAGAACGATGGTAGGGAAGGCCCATTAGCCGCTCTCGTTCCGCGATCTTAATGGGACCGACAGGAGCATCGATTAAGCCATGTCCGTCCGTATGTTAACAACTTTAAGGCCTTACATTTTTAGAGATCAAGTTTTAAAATTAGTTAAATCTACCCACAGACACGCCCTCTGCAGGCTTGTATGTTTATTAAAGTTAACAAAGTTTATCTATGTTACAATGGTGCTAGCGCACTAATTTTTGGTATGTGACATTGCCATTATTTTTACGGTAGCTGAAAAAGTTCGACCTTTACATTGACCACGCCCACCTTTTAAGGGATTTTAACTTTAAATTACTGTTTTTCAAGAAATTTATATGAAAATCTATTACATCACTAACTTTTCTAACTTTTTCGTATATATAGTATGTACCTCCGCCCACTTTTGTGGGCGTGGTTATAAAAAAAGTGATTTTTTTAATTAAATTGGCAGAGTTTTGGTCCGAAATGTAATGTAAAGCATTCAACAATTATATTTTTATATCCCACCCACTTTTTGGAGGCGTGTCCGTTTTTTTGCCGCAGACGGGCGGAAGTTTTTACATACCCACTGTTGCACTTTCGCACTTGTTTCATATATTTTTTCTGAGTCACCTGTTGCAAACTATGGCACTAAAGAGATATTTTTGCCTTGACCGTCAGAAAAGCTTAGGCTAGAACGTTATCCACCTTCCGTACGCACTGGGTAACTCTGCTAGCGTAGAAAATGCAGAAGAGACGTACGCAATTGTTCTCTGAAGAGTAAATTCTGTCTCATACCATTTAGTGTTATCCTAATTAGTGGTGCCGTGTAAGATAAAAGGTTTGGAATATCATGTCATATTTTGCAATTTTTGATGAACGGCTGAATGGCCTGTTTATGGCCTGGGGTATCCAACCAATATGAGATTCTTCTTATACCTATGCTCCCAGTTGATTATAGTTTTTTTTATTTCTGTTTTGGTGTTAGGGTTGTGTTTTAAGCTGTTTCTGACTAGTTCGCAGGCTTTCTCATTACCATCAATACCTTCGAGATCCACCACAGTTTGGTCTGGCCCTGGAAAAGAGACGCAACTGGAACTTGGATTCGAACAATAAAATCACTAAAGAAATCAAAGCTTTATAGATTTGCGGTCTGCCATCATTTATCTGGCCGTTCGGATCTGGCAAAGTATTGTAGCTAATAAGTCTAAAAGCCAGCGACCAAAAAAGACGCGTCATCCCTTTAAGAAAATTTTTTGTAGCATTATATAGTCTTAAGGTAGGTTAATAATAATTGGGTTGTATGCCAGATGCCACGCATTCAGTGGTGGGGAGGGACACGGCTGGTGGTAAAAGTGTTTAAAACCTATGGATCAATACCAGACGTCTTTGATTTGAAGCTAATTTTTACTGAATATTATATGCAAGATAATTAAAGAGACAGGCAGTTTTGATAGTGGTAAGATAGATGCAAAAATGGTTGTGATATGCTGGTCCTATCTCAGCCCGAGCTGTTGTACCTTCGTTAATGTTATTTCTTTGATTCAAAACGCTACAACCACGTCGATTTTTTTTTGCAGTCAGCCGCTTGGCAAATCAAAATTGATTTTTTTAAGTAAAAACAATTTGGTCAAAAATGCAAATGAATATAATGCATTGTATATCTACAGTGTGACTGGAAATACGTCGTATTCCCATTATGGCCTACCTAAGGGTTTTTGAGTTTTTCGAGATTTAATTTTTTTAGGAAAACTACATTTTTGCCCATTTAAAATATGTAAAAAATACCGATTCGATTCTGACTTGTCTTTTGATTAAAATTATTAGCTTACCAATATATAAAAATATAAAAAATAATAAAATTAAATTATTTTATTACTTACCTGAATGTGCTTTGAAAAATGTCTGGTACCGAATTCAAAAGAGTGCATGTTCTGTAAAGAAAAGGTTGGTCTTACATTAGTTATATGATTTTTTTCGCAACTAAATAATTAATAATAAATTGAAAACTTATGAGCTAAATTAGCAAGGAGAAGATGTATGAAGAATTTGAGATAAAAGTTAGCGCTCAACTTAAGATGTTCAAAAAATTCTATTTGCATTGTGTATGTGTATGCTTCTATTGCCTATATCAAAACTATTTTTCTTGTATGTATTCTATGAACCTTTATTTGTTTATATATGACTCAGGAGGAGAATAACAGTAATTTTGAAGTTTTCTTGAGTTTTTCAGTTTCAAGCAGATGCCACTGTCTTTCATGGATCGCTGAGAGCTATTCAATGAGATTGAAAAATGCTAAATAAGGTATTATCAGAGTTCGTAAAATATCGCTCGCGAACCATAAAGTACGGATCTTTATCGTTCTTTATCGATCTTCTCACGAACCATAAAAAATAAAGCTCGCGAACGATAAAATATTCGATCTTTGAAAATGTATAGTTCGCTCGAACGAACTATATTCTTTTTTTCTGTATCGTTCGTTCGTGAGAGATCGGAAAAAAGAAATTCAGGTAGAACATAATTCGCTCACGATAAGGATCCGTAAAGATCGATAAAATGAATCATTCTTTGCCAAGTATCCGTTCGTTCAGCTTGATTTCAAGTGTTGATTGCGGCTTCGGCAATTGAAAAATTTATTTGTTAATTGTTAATTTCATTCAAAATTTGCAGTTAAACTTTTTAAGGTGATCGCGAAAAATGTTTGCTATTGCTCCAAATTCATTGGCCCGTTGGAGTTTCTCGCCTGGTAGAAGTGAAAAATAAGATGTTTCACCTTTATAAGGAGTTTCTCCAGCTCATGCCCACTTCCTCCAGAATTCCTTGTGTTCATTGGAGTTCCTTGCCTGGTAAAAGCGAAAAATGAGATGCTTCACCTTTACTATGGATTCCTCCAGCTCCTGCCCACTTCCTCCAGAATTCCTTTGATTCATTGGAGTTCCTTGCCTGGCAGAAGCCAAAAACGAGATGCTTGACCTTTATTATGGATTCCCCCAGCTACTGCCCACTTCCTCCAGCATTCCTTGGGTTCATTGTAGATCCCCACCTCAATATGCTAAAATTGTACTGGAACTCCAATGAACCCAAGGAATTCTGCAGGAAGTTGGCAGGAGCTGGAGGAGTCCATAGTAAAGGTGAAGCACATCATTATTTGATACTGTGTTCTATGTTTTTTCAATATTAAAATTATACAATAACATTCATGCAAAATGACATTTTTTCTTATTCGAACTATTCGCGAACGGATCTCCAATAGTTCGCAAGTGATAAATTCAGGAACGAACCATATTTTACAGAGCACAACAGATTTGATTCGTTCGTGAAAACGAATTTTATTTCTAAACCAACCAAAAATAAAGTTTGCAAACGAATCAAAAATCAAATTGCTTAGTGAACTTTTCACGAGAGAACGAATCATATTTTATCGTTCTGCGAACCTTGGGTATTATATCGAAGGGTTAATCCCCCCGAAATCAACAAATTCTACAATATGTCACAGAAATCAAAAATTGTTGGTCGTTGGTCAATATTCATAAAAAAACGGTACCTTCTGTCATCCCAGCACTCATTTACAATTAGATTCCAGCTGTCAGCTTCTTAGAGAATGCCAGTTCCCATCGCTGCCAGATCCTCATTTTCTACGTGTACCATGTCTCAAACAAAGGCGATTCTTCTTCTTGATCTGACCAATTGCTTACTTTCCCAATTTTTACGGTCATGGAAACGGTGATGAAAAGTCTGTTTAAGATACATGTCAAATCAGAGAAGCTACTTTATGACTAACCATATTGTTTCGTAGCAAAACGTCCATTAAAGATTTGTTGGCTTAAATTTATATCTCAATGAAAAGTGAAATCGTTCCTTGCGTGCTCTTGGTGAAAGCAAAGCCATTGCCCTTGAAAAGTATTAAGAATTCCACAGAGTTTGGCATCAAGCTCTAGTGTTTAAAGGGTGTGCAGTATAGGATTCGAAAATTACCTATTTCGTACGTTGGATCAGTAATTTTCTTTCGAAATCGAAGTGGTTTTAGATGGGATTGATTTGCAAATGCAATCCCATCACGCTTTGTATCGGGTTTTGGTATAATTCGAAAATTATTTTCACTTTCCATCAATGATCCTTTGATCGACACTTTTAATTCTTCTTAATTAAAAGTGTCGATCAATTAATTCGCCTTCAAGAAACTAGATGTTGAAATAGCAAGGTCGTGTATGTTTTATACATTGGACTCCGAAATTATTAGTATAATATGATGGGATCTTTTAAACACTTACTTTAGGTGGCGCTACAGTCCGGAGTGGAACTAGGCCTGTTTTACACGCAGAGTGTATTAGAAGATTTTCAGGGCCGGGGGGTTAGTGTCCCTCCGCTCCAGATGACCCAGCCATCGCAGCCTTTGAGAGAGTATATTCGTCTATACCGTAAGGCAGAACTGGGATGATGAGGGTCTTACAAATGAACACTTAAGTTGATAAAGAGGAGGCTTTGCTCCTCAATTGCCTTCTTAGCCCAAGGAGTAGCGATTGGTTAGAGTTAACCTTTGTGTCTCAGTGCTAGCGTTGGGATATGGAAATGTTTTCGTGCTCTTGATGTGAGCATATACGCCCACCGCTTTCATCCTAATACTCACGAAGGCTTCACTGAGATTACGTTTTGTTTTTCGGTTCTGTTAATGTCGTGTAAGATAGATTGTGCCTCTGGTGTTGGCGCATGAGTTCTGCATAATTCGATCAAGTAAGACCTTTAGGAAGTCACATGAATTGGAGTCTTAATTGACAACAAAGGGGTCAATGAGGCCTTTACTAATCTTGACAGAACAGCGTGAGCTTTCCATCGTCATCCTCCACAAGACTCGGGGCTAGTCAGAGACATAAAACGTACACAATTGCTTTAACGCGAATGGAGCCCGCCATTATTATAATGTTTGCAATTTTGCAAAACAATTGTAAATTGTTGTAATTTTTCAGTTTTAAATATTAAATTTAATTTTGTATGGCTTTGCCATAGGGGCCGCTCACCAATATAAGCAACAATACGTTCGATTGGCTAAGTCATTATCATCATTTTTGGTGAACGCTTGTTCGTAGAAGTGCCGCAGAGCGAGGGCGGCTTAATGGTTCTTCACGGTTCCCAATCCTCCGCCACCAGCTCAAGAGACTCAGGCGCGATACCCAGACGGGTCTCGGAGATGTTCTTTACCTGATCCCACCACCTGTTTCTTGGCCTACCAAGCGGGCGACGCGCTCGAATCTCGGCTAGCATGACCTGTCTAGGAGAGGGGGCATGCGAACAACGTGTCCAAACCATCGAAGAATTGATCGTTTTACTCGGAGAAGTAGCTGTTCAACATTAAGATTCCCACGAATACTGACGTTTCTCAGTCTATCCCTAAGAGTAACACCAGGAACGTACCTCAGAGATCTCATGTCGGCAGCTTGTACCCGCGATCTAATTCTCTCGGTCATTACCCAAATTTCATAACCATAGATGAGAGTTGGAACGAACACTTAATTAAAAACTGAGATATTTGCTTTCACTCCAAGCTCAGCTTTCCTGACGACCGGCTGGCGCAGTTCCTGCACTATTGGTCCAGCTTGGCCAACCCTACAGGATAACTTGATCCTGGATCACTCCTTTCATCTTTTGTGAAAAAGACCCCGAAATGCTTCTCTACCTGTTTCAATGGGACTTCATTTATGTACAGGGTACACTGCACAGGAGTTCGGGAAACAGCCATGACTTAAAATTTGCCCATGTTTACCTTCATCCCAGCCTCACCACATATAGCCGCAAACCCATCCAGTGCTCGCTAGTTCCTTCTCGGAAAATGCCAGGATAGCTAAAACATCTATCTGAGCAAGATATGGTCGGAAGAAAGCATGCCCGATGAATGGAACCTCAGCATTGTTTGCCCGATCCTGAAGAAAGGAGACCCTCTGAGTTGTGCCAACTACAGAGGCATAAGTCTTCTTAACATCGCATACAAGATCTTTTCTGCTGTACTGTGTGAACGCCTGAAGCCATTTGTCAACAATCTGATAGGCACATATCAGTGTGGCTTTAGGCCAGGAAAGTCCACCATCGATCAAATATTCACACTGCGGCAGATCTTGGAGAAAACCCAGGAATTCCAAATCGATACACACCACCTCTTCATCGATTTCAAGGCCGCGTATGACAGCATCTATAGAGACGAGCTATATAGCGCAATGTCTAGTTTTGGCATCCCTGCCAAACTCGTCAGTCTGTGCAGGATGACGATGGAAAACTCACGCTGTTCCGTCAAGGTCGGCAAAGACCTCACCGACCCCTTTGATGTCAAAAAAGGATTTAGACAAGGCGACGCGCTGTCATGCGACTTCTTTAACATCATACTTGAGAGAATTGTGCAGAACTCTCGCGCCAACACCAGAGGTACAATCTTTCAAAAGTCCGTTCAACTACTTGCATACGCAGACGACATTGACATAATCGGTAGAACAAAGCGTGATGTCAGTGAAGCCTTCGTGAGTATTGGGACGGAAGCGGCGAATATGGGTTTAGCAGTCAATGAGGGCAAAACCAAGTATATGCTGTCATCAAGAAAAGACACCCAACACCGACGTCTTGGACAAAACATCACCATCGACAGCTACAACTTTGAGGTAGTTAGGGACTTTGTCTACCTTGGTTCCGCTATCAATTCAGACAATGACACCAGCGCTGAAATCAAACGAAGGATAACTCTTGCCAATCGCTGTTTCTTTGGGCTAAGAAGGCAATTGAGTAGCAAAGCCCTCTCTCGAGCAACTAAAGTGTCCATGTATAAGACCCTCATCATCCCAGTCCTGCTTTACGGTGCAGAAGCATGGACTCTGTCAAAGGCGGATGAAAACACTTTAGGCTGCTTCGAGAGGAAAATTCTTCGGACGATTTACGGTCCCGTCTGCATAGACGGAGAGTGGAGGAGGAGATATAACATCGAACTGTACGGGCTGTACAGCGATACCGACCTAGCCAAAAGAGTCAAAACACAACGTCTACGATGGCTGGGTCATCTAGAGCGGATGGACACCAACGACCCGGCCCGGAAAATCTTCGAATCCACACCGCAGGGACGACGCGGTAGAGGAGCACCGAGACTCAGGTGGCGCACGCAAGTGGAAGGGGACCTCAGCCAACTTCGCGTGCGAAACTGGAGACGGCTAGCTAGAGACAGAGCTGGCTGGCGAAGCTTGTTGGCCGAGGCCCAGGTCCACCCCGGACTGTAGCGCCACCTTAAGTAAGTAAGTAAGTAAGCTAAAACATCTGCGAAAAGCAGATGGCTTGTCTTGTCACTAATACTGCGGTTCACCATACAGTCCGCATATATGCTATGAAAAGGAGAGGCAATCCGATAGAACACAGCCCTGGCGAAGACCAACGCACACATCAAAAGGTTGGGATTTGACACAATTTATCTGGACACCGCTTCTGCAGACACGGCTTCCCATACAAAGCCTGAATGGTTGTCAGAAGAGGCCCACTCAGTGCATAGTCCTGCAAAACTCTCTAGAGTTTATCCCGAGTCTCGATTTCCAAGCCTACAAAACACACGCAGACCGGTTTGGCATACATATTCCCAGGCGTTCTCATGAATAACCTTCAGAGTAAAGAGCTGGTCGGCTGTGTCTATGCCAGGCCGAAAGCCGCATTGCTCTCCCCGCAACAAAGGCTCGATTACAGCTCTGGAACGCGTTCCAACACCATTGCGAATACTTTTCCCGGAAGACTTCAACGTGATATACATACCCCTATAGTTAGCGCAATTTCTCCTGTCCCCTTTTTTGAAAATGGGCACTATAACTCCTGTTTCCCAATCGCTAGGTGCTTTCCCGCTTTCCCAGGCCACCTTAATGACACGTGTTGGCCATTTAACACCTTCTTCACTTGAGCATTTCTGGCTGGATTTCATCAAGTCCAGCAGACTTAGCCACTTTAAGCAATTTAATCGCTGCAGTGACTTCATCTACTGAGGACTTCATCTATTCTCCGTTCGGTTAGCTTTTTAATTAAAAAATTTTTTTTTGTTATTTTTGTACCTGTCAGGCTTAGAGGTAGCCTTATCAAAAGATTTTCGAAACTATGCTCATAATAAACCGTTTTTATTTTGCAAATAAACTTAAGTCTAATCCTTTATGGTTGACGTGTAAATCAGGTTAAACTTTGAGGAGGTAGAAAACTAAGCAATAATAGTTGACATTGTAAAAACTATCAGAGAGTAATTGTACGAACTGTCAATGAAATTCTCCCTTACAAGGCTCAAAGCTCCCCAAAGAAAAACTTGCAGATGAATATGCGAAATAACTATTTTTTACTTTCAATTTCATTCGTTACTTCCCAACGTCTCTTCTTCGAAATTATTTACTCAAATGAAGTGCGAAGTGCTCCCGTAAAGCTACAATTCCCTAATCTTTCTCGAAAAAATACATTTTTTAATAACGTCGATGTACCAGCCAGCGCCAGCGTATGGCTTCATGATTTATAATGCTTAAAGCTTTTTTAATTTTTCTATACATCCGTTGTCTTATGATTACAATATGGGCCAAGCTAAAGTCACACACCACTTCAAAACTTGTAGGTACATATAGACTGTTTGCAAACAGAAACAGCTGTCCAGTTCAACCGGTATAAAACAATAGCTCTTTTTCAGGTTCTGAATCTTTGTTTTATCAAAACATTTTAGAATTAGCTAGATTACTCATCTAGGTGCTGTATATATTTTCATTCCAAAACTAAGTTCGTATTCTGACTGGACTTTAGAGCAAAAGCGCCTTGCAGTTTGGTTCTAGCATCAAATAGGTATTTAGTCTTGTATTCGTATGGAATTTTCCTATCTTTAAACTATTCAAATTAGTTGCAGGGGCTACATACAAGATGGTACAAAAATGACTCTGTGTCAGCTTGGCAGCTGGCTCGCAAATGTTCTTAATGTTCAAGCCGCCAGAATGATGTAATTTGCAACAAAAATACATAATCGTGGTCCATTCATTGTCAAAGTTCGACGACGGCTAATTTCCATACTCACCTTCAAAAGATTGACCAATTTACTTGACCTTTCTAAAAATAACGATCAACCGTTTAGGTATGTCTATCTACCTATTCGAAAAAATATTTTTTTACGTATTTAACATTGTTGAAATACCAACGCCCTTCCCTCTTCTATAACTCATCTCGTTTATACAAAATTAGTAGCTATGTGTAAGACGCTGTTAAAATATTGAATATTACCATTTAATAGCTCAAGACATGTTTCTATCTAACAACAAAGGTAGGTAAAAAAAAAACTATTTACATTGCTTGAGCTCAAATAATAACAATATAAATGTACCCACCTTACCAGGTAGGTAATATTATCATCATCAGCACTTCTAACCGCGATTAAAACATCTCGTGACTCGCTGGGATTCATTATACACATCAATACACTTGACCTTGAAGACCAAATGGCATTCATTTGCAGTGTTTTCCAAATGAATCTCGACGACCCAGTTCTCCATTTTGAATCGCACTAGCAACCTGTTGTATGCAACTTGCAACAGCATTAACCAAACATAGGAATTATCACAGTGACAGTACCCATATGCACATAGATAGAAGTATCTATGTAAATATTATGCGTTTGCACAGTGTCGTATCTATTTATCTATAGAACAAAGAGTTTTGTTGTTTAGCATCGACGACAACAGAAATTAACTTTTACATACATACACACAATCAGTATGGCAAAATCATTCTATAAGATACTTAATATCGAATTAAGTTGTCTGGTTGTGTGGATACCTATACTCGTATCAGATGGTTTTCGAGCGCGCGGTAGTGCCACTAAATTCTTTGGATTTTGTTTGTTTTTTTTTTTTCCTTCTTAGATATTAGCTTTAACAACAAACCACAAAAATAAAACTGGTTTTGATTAACTTTAGCGAAATCTTCTTTGTTGTTATTAATTGTTTGATACAAGAATACATTAGCAATATTTGAGGTAATGAACTCTATCCTTAAAAAAAAAGAAACAAAAATACAAGATAGCTTTACCAAGAACTTAAAATCTTATAGATGAAGGCATTGGCGTAGTTGGTGTTTTTTTTTTTTTGTGGTGATTTTAGGAGTCCGATTACAAAAAAAGGCTGATTTCAATAATCTCACAATCACTTTAGTTATAAAAAAGAGCAAAGGATAGCAAAGGTCGAAAATATTCATATGAACACACTAATTAAGGGGTGGGTCAAATAAGGCCTATGTCAAAGTTTAAAAAAAAATATTTTGAGAACATAAAAAACGTAATGCAATAAGAAAAAAAAAACAAAACAATTATGTTGGAAAATAAAAAAGTTTGTGTTTTACATTGGTGGGTATTATTTGTCCCGCTTCGTATTTGGCAGTGCTTTTTTTTGGCCAAAAAAGGTATGCAATAGGTATGCAGATCTTTGCCCCAATATGTTTATTGTTTGTATGTTGTTTGCAGTAAGATTGCGACAAAATACTGGTTACCTACACGTCACGTAAATTTTGTCCCCAAAAGTATCAGCTGGTATCGTTTTTCTATAAAAAAAAGTAACATGCTTAGCTTAGTCACCTCATCGAACCTTATTACAAGCGTCTATGCTACGCATATTTGGTACTTGTACGACGTCAAGACGACGAATTTAGCACATTAAGCATCCACATGCCGAATTTGAGAAAGAAGCTACATTCCATGCATATGCGGTCTACTATTATCTGACATGTAGGTATTCATGCATCCGTATTTTGCTCGCTGGTCATCAAGTGACTGTAATCGCGTCTTTAGGTTTCTCCTTTTTAGATAAAAGTGAATTTATGATGGCGATGTTAAACTAGATTTTTGGGAAAATTTGCATTAAGTGCATGAACCTAAAGGAATAGGTTAAGTTTAATAAATGTAGGCTGATCTATCTATCATGTAGGCTGATCTATCTACATAGATAATGCACATAAACCAACAACAGGTTAAGTTTAGTTTATCTCTTTCTAGGCTCGTCTGTGTCATATCAATAAGTTTATTGGTAGGCATGTAAGAAATCAAAGAAAGAACTCTTTGGCGCTACGAAAAGGCAAATTGAAACCGCTTCAACATTTTTTTCGAGAGTCTTAACTGGTGTTACTTTGTTTTCTCGACAACAACGCCAATATGATCACCAATATAATTTCCCTAGCACTAAGATCTCTTCAACAATCGGATAGGTCCATTTCAGTGTGGCTTTATGCATACTGCAGCAGAAAATGGGATGGCTGTTTCTGTGCGCCAGCGTCAAACCAGAGCCCCAGCGTCAACGCGAGACTAGAAAAATCGTTTGTTAATACACAGTAAAAGGGATAAACCACGACGAGTCTTTTGACTGCAAAGTGACAAAACAGAACATACGTATTTGTTAAATTTGTTGACTTTACAACACATGTGTGGTTTATTCCTCACAACATTTATTAACTCCGTACAAAAACAAGTCTATTTAACTGAGTCTCCTACCTCACAACAGCGAATGACAGTATAATCGTCGACCTCGGCGAGGGTGTTTAAATTTTGCGAAAATTCCGGCGTGTGAGACAACGATAATGTTGGTATTATGAACCACTTCATACATTGTCATTGATTGAAATTCATTTGGCAACTCGCTCGGGACTCTCACTCGCTTTTTCGCTCTTGTTGTGAAACAGCCATGAGTTTCATACCGCAATGTCTGGTTTTGCACGTTCACCGATCCCTTTGATAAGAGATTTTGATAAAGAGATTCTTTATCCCAAATAAGATAAAAGTATTAGTTAAGCGAAAAGAGTATCAGAAGCGATTAAATTGAAGGAATCTAACAAGGCCAAACCCTCTTTGGTAAACCGGATTCAAACAATCCAAAAGCGTCGTGTTATATTTTTGCACGACTAAAATATTGACACCAGAGGGTATAGTAAGAATGTATGGTGATTCATGAAAATGTCTGCTTTAGCTGTCAGTTCACTAGACAAATCCAATTTCCAAGCCAGCTCCAGGCTCCCAAATTGCGCAATATTCCCGCCTGGACTTAATTGGGCAGAATAAGTATTAGTCAACTTCATTTTCGCACTTTTTCAGTCATGAAAAAGTAGGAATGTTAAGATATGCCTAACTTTCTTGAAAAAGGGCAGAAATATTTTATCAATATTTTGTCAGTTGGTCAATATTGGTTGGCTGCTATACGTCAGGACAGAAGTCACAAAAACCACACTGCATCTGCTGAATTAAATTAAAAAGCACTGTTAAAATTTAATGGCGATAAAAATATAGAAAAGTTAATTAACTCACTAGAAAACCGATGCAATGCCTGTTTTCAACGAACAGTTTTATAGCAAACAAGCTATTTTCATTCTACCCATTCAGATATTTGACCGTCATACTAGCCAAATATCAAATGCGAATCAGCTGTTCCCCAACATTTCTTGAATCCACTTTCAGATATACCACTAAGTTTAGGGGTTATTTCACAAGCTGTACACAGTGAATATAGAGTGTTCTGCCACAATCAGTCGTTTCATTTTCGTACTCAATAAAACGTATACAACTGTTCATAACATGGGTGCACCGACACCCCCCTAACTTCTCCACTTTAACAAATTATTTTCACTCGGGTGAGGTCAAAAATTAAAGTGAGAACTAACCCCTTGTTTCCGAGTGTATTATACTATAAAAAAAAAGCTCGGCTTGCATGATCTTTAAACCCGAAGTAAGCGACGCCGCTATACACCTATACACTAGTATTCTCTCAACCTTACTTCTCGCGGAACTGGCAAGGTATTAGCAGCATTGGAGTGAGAGGAAGCATGCCCTACAGCCTCTGTATACTGTAGAAAACAGGAAAAACTTCTTCTGTTCTGGGCAGGCAAAAAAAACTTATCCCAAGTGGTGCAGGTACGTGCGAGCATGCCCCCATTTATCCAGGTTATAATGGTCAGAATTTACTTGTAGGTTAATTTTTCCTTCGTACATTGGTCACATCGAGCTGGCCTTGTAGTTAATGAGAGCAGACTTTTTTCCCTAGTTAAGTTGATGTATGATGGCTCTAATTCCCTCGAGTTATATCTTTCTATTGTGTGTCTTGATCATCATTGACATTCACGCAAATCCCATAGTATTCTGTATATCCCGTACAAGGATACTTTCATCTGTACCATGCTCATTGAGTGGCGCCCAACAACAGGGGTAGATATTGTTCTCGTTTGTTCTCGACCCAAGCTAAGTTTATTAAGCCTAATAGCCTCTTAATTCTAGTAATCGACAACGGGATATCAATTCAAAATAGACACATTGAAAGTAGTATCAAATCTCACAGGGAGGGAACTTGAACTGGTTGAAGAGGCCAAGGAGTAACAGCTCGATCCAACTGGCATATTCCCGACTAAGTAGAGAGGTTCAGAAAACAGAAACTTTGCTGATGGATGGAAACTCTTCTGGTCTATTGTCCCATATTCCACGACTGTTCCGGCGATATCACTGATAATATATACTCTTAGTTGGCAAGTATTCATAGACAAAAACCGGAGAGAGATGATCCCATGTATACTTCTTGCAGGTGTAAGCCGGAAGAAGGTTTAAAAGTTGGCCCACACTGGCCCATGCTGGTTGACAGACAATGTCTTGCAGTTTGGTTAAGAAAGAAGGGTTGCAATCTGTAAGCTTAAGCCTTAACGAGCAAATTTGGCCCTAGTTCTAGTGTATGCACTGAATCTAGAGTCGCAGAGTATACGACCTTTTTTTTGATGAAGTTGATTGAGATGCAGATGCATGATTTTCTCTCTCCTCGTGAATAACTTCAATGCTCATGTAAGAATGGACAAGAAGCCTTGGAAGATTGTGATTATGGGTAGCACGGTGACCCAGTTTTAAATATGAACGGAGGGAAATTGTTGGATTCACAGACACCTTATTCATATACAAAACCGTTCACAATACATTCGTATAGTTTAAGTCAGAGTTCACTGATTGATTTCCTTGTGGTACTATCGTGTTTAAAAAAAACACACGATATGAGTTTTCTTTGGTGCATGGTGAATCTGGTGACAACTACTTTAACTCTTTTGACACGTTGTTCTCATCACCCTTGACAGATATCCCACACAGGTTATGATAACCGATTTACAAGCAGACCTTTCCGATGGTAGACTAATAATGAGCTTCACCTAGTCAGGGACCTCTCTTGGACCCGCTTGTGGACCGCATTTGAAGTTCTATTGGTGACATGTGAGGATCTTGAAAAACGGACAAGAACTGATTAACCCTCGGGTCAACCATAGCGGCAAATGTTGGGGGGAGCCAAATTAAGAAGACAGAGATTAAAAGAAAAACAATCAATTTCTCATTAACATATCAAAATAGCATTTTCAATTTTTTTTTTGATTCCTAAAAGCTAGAAGACGTTTTGATTTTTCTGGATTAGAAAATACACGAAAATTGACGCAAGATCTTTTGGATGACTGTCGGTCGCCTCTGTCATCTTAGACAGGAGTTTTGATTTAACTCGGGTTGTATTATATGGGTCAAATAAGAAGTTTGTAACGAGGCATACGGAATAGTAAGTCCAACAAGCCATATAAGTCCGTTCGCCTGTTCTTGTGCCACATATTTTAAAAGGCCTTATATGGCAAGGTACTCCGCCCACTGACATGCATCCTTCCTTTAAAAGGGTGAAATTTTGCCACAGGAAAAATTGGTGAAAATTGTCGCGAAAGTTTAAACATCGGAAAACAAAAATTAATCCAAAATGAGCCCCCAGTTGAGGGGGGTTCCAACAATTAACACATGTTAATTAAGTCATGTTTTTTAGGTATAGTTTTGGTAAGTGTTCCAAAGGGGCGACAAAAACGAGGGGCCCAGGGCGGCACTTCACCTTAATCCAACCCTAAAAACGGAGCGAATACTTGGCTAAGCTCGCTTCATGACCCCTTAACTGGTAATAGGAGACTCCAAATGGGAGTCTCTTAATCACACTAAAGTTGTGTTGCAAAACTGCCAGCACTTTGATTCGTAGTAAGAAACACTGGTGTTTAATTGTCTTGTAGGCGATTGCAAATATTGAGGAGTGGCTCATAATTCTACTTTCAAGAATCTGCATACAAAAATTTGATTTCCTCAAAAAAAACCTTTTTTCAAAGGTCTGCTTTTTCAAAATTCTGACTAAACTAATAAAATTCTGCTGATTCTGCTTCTTAAGCAAACTTATCACTTTTTTGAAGTAAACAAAGATTAGCAAGGGGGTTGGCATATATATTTCACTATTTTGAATTTTGTAAAACATAATTTTTAAGGCATAATTCTGACACAACCAGAATTTTTATCCCAAACCAAAAAATTAACAAACTATGAACTTTTTGAAGTGGGCGTCGTGGTTATTGTATCTGACGATATCCCGGGTTCGAGTCCCGACTAGGACAATTGCATTCAAGGCACTCCGCAAGGATCTCTGTCAGACGGCAAACTCTCCGGCAATACAACGGAGAGGCTTTATAAATTTTCTTTTGGAATTGGCTTCAAATGTTAGGTCCTCTGAAAGAAAAGGCATGCTCAGCATGAATGGTTGTTAGAGGTCAGCCATGGCTCCTCTAGCTGAAAATTTTGCTTACTAGCTTATGACTTGGGCTGTGAAATCCATAAAGAAACCAAAAATCAATCCATCCCATAGTTTATGATTTATGGGATCGACACCGGTTTTACCATTTCCCCTCCCATTCTAGCTTCGCTTATGAATCTCTGACTATTTACCCATACAAAGCACACGTGTGAAGGAACCGATCATGTCGACTTAAACTGATATTGGACATAATCTTTACATCTCGATGAATTCTTATTAAAACAAATTTCCTATGATCGCATTCCAAGCATTTTAGATCTTCAAGATGCACAGCTGTGAAGCTGAAAGCACAAGCCTTAACACAATTCACATGCGCGAATGTAGGTGTGCCTAGGCTTGCTGGTTTTTATTATAATATTTAAATGAATATCAATTAGAAATATTTGTAAACAAAGCCGATGCTTACATAAGGAGTCATTTGATTCCATCATAAGAGCTTTAGATGCTCTACTAGACACACCAAGTACCTACTACTATACATTCCTAAGTTCCAAAGAAGAAAAAAGAAGAAGATATTAAGGGCTAACAGAGTCCTAAAAAAACGTCGTCACATGCAATCAAAATATCGAGTGCATTTAGCACAGTATCTACATAACGCCAACACATTTTCGAACGACGAAATAAAGCAATTCTAAGTTCATTGCTACATGGATTAGTTGCTTAAGTCAATTACAGTGACCAAGACAGAAAAACCAACGACGAAAACAACAACGACACCATAGCAGCAAGATATCTTAACAGACATTAAACATCTCCAAAAGCTTTGGTGCGCACAGCACAGCACAGCACATATGGGTGTCAGCAGGTTGGTTGACGAGATACAACAGCAAATCCACCACCCTCTTCGGTGTTAGAACTTTAGCGAACTTCATATATGTGTATAAAACAATCGCTGGTTTAAATTGAATCTTTAGTTGTAGCCGGATTGTCATTGCGTTCAGTTAGTGTCCCATAAGCGCTTTGTGGGCCCCGCGACATGGATAGCAAGTACTGCTCAGAGAGTTTATTTCGAACGTGATGCTTCATTCTTGATGGACGATGGAATAAATTAATTTAAACAAAAAAATAAATAAACAAGACTTCCGCGCAAATTAAATTTAATAAAAATAGTAACGAACGTCCAACCAGCTCTGCATACAAATGATATTTTAAGCCAAGACAATATACAAGCTTAAAATCTTAAGCGATGCAGTTAAGCGTTGCTTTGTTTAATGTCGCTCAAGTGTCCCATTAAAAACAAAAATATTCCGTGAATTGTTAATCAAAGTGAATCATATAAAAATATATAACAAAAAGATTTAAAGTAGTTAAGCTGTGCAAAATCCTCCACCACACAAATGTACACAAAAGATTTAATTTTTTTTTCAAATTCTAAAACGAAGCTTTATAGTGTTCCTTAAGTAGTAACTTTTAATTGCGCCCCCAAGCAACTCATTATAAATCTGTTTTCGCCTTATTTAAATTTATTATTATTAAAACTACCTACACACACCTATTGTGTTTGAGTGTACAAAGTGATATTGTAAGGTCTACTCGCGGAGAGCGCATTCAGCCGTTAACAATGAATTACTTCAAAGTGAAATAAGATCTTGCATACGGACGACGACGGACGAGCGGATACATTATTATAGTGAGGCGGTGCATGCGATGAAATAGTGCATATACAAACTTGTATACAATAAAAAAAATGTATTCGAATTAAGGAATTATCCAGACAAATCAAAATAATTCTGTTGTTGTTGGTGGTGTTTCTTTTTTTCTGCTGTGTTTTGCAGTCAATTTTACAAAAGTGACTTATCAAAAGCCCTTGATTACGAATTTGTACGGTTTCTTTTAAACGGAAAAAACAGTGAAGAACGGTCAACAGAAAATCAATACAACAATTTGTTGTAACGCTATCACAGTTGGGTTTATTAAGAAAAGTTATTGCCAAGTTCAAGACAATATTGTGTGTGGTGATTCTTTTTGTTTTTTCACAGCCATCGTAGCATAAAACAAACAGGTGAATAGATTTACTTTTTTTTCACTCTTTGGATACGTTGTTTGCGTCTGGTTTAAGAAATTGATGGCCCTTTTTGAAGTGATAGTGTACGCCAAGATTAATAACCGTGTTACGTTTTTGCAGAGTTCGTTATGGCGTCACTTAAAATTTTACTGGTACTAACAGCGACTAGCTGTATCTTGTTGGTGACACAAGCTGGAGATCCAATAGGTAATGAAAAATTTATTTTAACATTTGAGGAGTGCAATAAATGTGAACTACAAACGATGTAATAAAAAAGCAAATTGCTAATTGTAAAAGTTTAACCATACAAGTGCTAATGCTAATAAGAACCTGTTTTTCGTGTAATTAAAATGTTAAAGTTTTGAAACCATAGCGAGTATAGATTATCCTGATGAGGGATGACTAATAACGCGCTTTTGGATATTAAATGAAATTTAAAATTTTTATTCATATTGTGGCCCATGCACAAGGGTTTAAGTTTCAATAATAATTGATTACAAATTAAATTTTCAACTTATTCTCGGATGTAAAACGAGTTTTGTTCGGGCTTTCATATAAACGAGAAGAAGAACTGATCAAGATCTTATATGAGTTATCGTTGAGGTTCTTTCGGAGATAGGTATTTTAATTTAATCGATTCAGACAGTTCAAGGTTGCCACTATTACGTCGCGGTTCTCGTTAAAAAAAAAAACAAATAAATTTGGCCTTCACCGATGTGGAATGAAGATGCAGCTATTAACAAACGCACAAGTACATGTCAGTAAGATGTTAAACATTTTAAGGCGACGAAAGTATCTAAATGATGTCGTATTAAAATGACTATAGTTTAACAATGCTCGTTTGTCCTTGGTGTTTGTTTGTTTTTTATTTATTGATTTAAAAAATTAGTGAGAAAAGTTTAGTGTCTATAAAAGCTTTAATAGGTTTCTTTGGATTGAAATATACCCTGTCAGATCTTCATACAAAAAATAACTTTGCTTTTAAATAGGCAGGACCACCCAGCTACAAATTATATCTGCTTATTGTAGCATTACCAGAACGGGGTGTTTAATACCTCTCTATGTAGGGCAGTTGTTTTTAAATTTCGTTTTTTGATAGTTTTTTTTTATGACAATGGATTTTTTATATATAATTAGCTCGCAATCAAGATAACCCTTAAGATCCAAGGCAAATGCTGATGAGCCACGGAACATTAAAACTCTGCACATAATCACCAAAAATTAGCCCCGCAAGTGTTATGCCTTTACGGAGAAAAACAAATATAAATAGCAGAGTATTTCATAAATGCATGTGGCTCGCATCTAATTGTTGTCCATTCTTTTTGCATATTGGAAGAGAAAGAGGTTTTAATAGTTGGAGAAAAGGTTGGCAACAGTTAACAATTGCAGTCCTGCTTGTTTCCGCCCTAACGAAAGACCTAGTTTTTTAGATCTTTTTATTGTTAGCGACCCCACTTCCGTTTTGCTCTTCGATTTGATTTTCTGCACATATGATCCCCAAACTGTACCTTTGTGCTTTAAGTTTCGGGATTTCAAGTCGATTGATCTATATTCGCTTCTTACTGCAGCCTCTTTAACACAATGGGAAAACTGTTGGCAGATTTCGGATCTCAACTTAAAGTTGGAATACCTTCAATTTCTCATTGAGCCACTTTTTAATGAGCACGTTCCAGTAAAAACAGTTGCCATCCGTAATAGGACATGCCCATGGTTTTTCCCTTTGATGTTCTTAATGCGATCAAAAACAGAATCAGGCTCTACAATTACTGCAAACGAAATTCGACTGCCCACCGGGCACTAATCCACGATTAATATAAATCTTTATGAAATTCTCTATAAAACCCGCGATTTACCATACCAAATTAAATCTTCTCGGCGAGCGATTAAAAATATATCCTCTCATAAATCCTATACACCCTATATTCACAAATCTATTTTCTGCACATTTGTAATAGTTTGAGAATCAAAAAAGGAAACTGGAACTGTCCCTGTACGACAGATCAGTCATAAGTAATTTTTCTAACTGTGATTTTTATAGCGAAAATCGTTTTTCGCTCCTGTGAAATAACATCGCCATCGGCACTCAAAATCGCCACAGAAATCGCGTCAAATTAATCCTATTTTTGTCCGGTTGAACCACTTTGGGATTTATTTTTAATCGGCTCCCGCTAATCCTCTTTTAATTGCCGGTGGAGACATAGTATAAAGTTCTGTGGCGAAATCTTCGTCAGATTGGGGTAAGAAGCAGGAGTATTAGTAGCGAATGCACCGTAGACCCGGATGTTTTAAATAAAACCTTTTTCAGACATAGTATAAAGTTCTGTGGCGAAATCTTCGTCAGATTTGGGTAAGAAGCAGGAGTATTAGTAGCGAATGCACCCTAGACCCGGATGTTTTAAATAACACCTTTTTGGAAACCGGTGCTTATGGTACCCAACAAGTTCGACTTCGAATCCACAATAGTGGAAATAAACCAGCCAACACAGACTGATTTTGAAGTTTTGTCTAAAAACGAAATATTTTCAATAGTGGCCTCTAAGTGAAAGTCTGTTGGTGAAGATGGTTTACCCCTCCGCTTTATACGGCTCTTGTTACCGGAAATTATAAGGCGCTTCGCGCATGTCATTAATTTTTGCATCACAACGTCAAGTTTTCCTGATGCTTAAGTTTTTCCAATCGCAAGGAAGGATAAATGCTAGATCTATAAGCATTCTACCCAGCTTGTCAAAATTTTTTGAGAAGGTTCTGGCTTGCCAAATTAAAGACCATATGCAAACTCTCTTCTTTACCCTAAGCAGACTGGTTTTCGGAAGGGCCACTGATGCTCCTCCGCTGTTGTCAATATCCTTGAGGACATCCGTTCAGACTTTAATAAGGGTCTTGTAACCTTACTCTATTTGCTCGACTTCTCAAAAGTCTTTGACAAAGTACAAAATGGCACTCTTCTAGAAATTAAAGCACCTCTTCGGATTTAGTGATATAAACTACGTCACTTTCTCTCTAGCAAAGAGTTCGTGTGGGGGTGAGAAATATTCTGAAGACCACTGAAACAAGGCGTGCCTCAGGAATCTTTCCTAGGAACCATCTTGTTTTGTATATTCATTAATGATCTCCCGTCGGTGTGCGAATATTCCTTTGCCCATTTTTACGCTATGCAGACTATACCCAACTCCGCATATCCCTTCCTGTTAATGACATTGTTCAGCTGGCGTCAAGAGTGAATGAGGACTTTAAAGAAATCAATGACTGGACAATTAAAAATGGACTTCATTTAAATGCAAATAAATGTTGGTTTTGCCAATATCTAATCGGCGCCTTGAACCCGACGCGCTTACTGACACTTAGCTCATAGCAAATTAAAAGGGTTGTTGAATCCACAACCTGCTTCGTGTTCGTTTTAAACCGCAATCTGTTGCGCTACAAAAACACAAACCTTGTCATCGGTTGAATCTATGGTTGCTTGAGAAAGCTTTGGCATACTGCCAGTCACACTCCATCTGAAACTCGGCTTGTCCATAGTCTCATTATGCTCATAATGACCGTTTTCTGAGGTTGTTTATCCTTACGCTGATTTGCTCTCTCTACGTAAACTTCAGGTTGCATTCAATGATGTCGTGCGATATATCCACGGGCTTCGAAGGTACTATAGGATACCTTTAAATGCTAATAGCTTCCTAGAACACACTCTAATTCCAGAAACTGAATTTTTCTGCACAAGGTCATAGTTTACAAAACACCTCGATAATTTATGAGAAACTAGTCTTCTCGCAATTTCAACGAACGGGGAACGAATGGGAAGGTTCCCATTGCCAAATATCTTATTTCTTCTCGCTTATTTTGCATCCATGCAGTTAAGCTTTCGAACTCATTACCTCCGCATATTAAAGTAATAAACAGAACTGCCGTCTTCAGGTCAGCAATTTACCATTATTATACAACACCTGAATAGCAGATTTGTTACAACAACATTCATCCATACTCTCTAAACTTCTTTTATCTATCTCTGTTTAAATCTACTTTTTATTTTGTTTCTTACTAGTTTTGAGATTTAGCTGTAATTATATATATAAGGCTTAGTATTAACAACAGTCCGTGTAATATAATGTCTTGCCTATGTATGGCAAAAGACAATGTCTTTATGTACGCTCGATATGTTGAATTATAAATTGAATTGAAAAAATTTAATTAACCTGGATAACTGACGCCGACCAGGAAGCTGCTTATTTTAAGACAGACGCTCCTGGATTTTAAGTTTGTTGCTTGGTTTGGTCCGCCGTGGATATTTTCCATACTGGTGCCCACCCTATCTGGTAAGCATTTCCGATTCCCCAGCAGCCTGGGAAGGCGCCCAATTGGGAATCCGAGCAATCCCAAAAGTTTCAAGAAGCACTTTAAATAAAATTGAAAATTCAACGAAAACATCGGCCTACAGTGGTCGCAGTAAAGCAATTTTCACATTTCATCTATGCAAAGGAGTTTTGAGGTGCACACCTAGAGAGATTAACATAGAATTAAGCTTTTTGGCTCAGTATAAAACCAACATGCACACCACAATGTAAACTTTAGAACAATAAATATCGTCAGTGTATTTCTGGATAGTACAGAAAGAAAACATTTTAGCTGGACTGGAAGCTATCGGGCTGGCAGTTTTAATGCTTTTTATTGTTCAATTTAATTAATTCTTACACAATCTTAGGGAGTCAAAACCTCCACGGCCCTGCAAGGATCGGTCGCGCGGACTCACAGTTGTGAGATCTAGTTCACTAAGATTTCCCATTCTCGATTCCAGACTACGTCTTAGTTTCCTAAATAAATAGTTCAATCATCTGTGGTAATTACGTTTATTCAATACCGTAATTATATTAAGGTTTCTCCTTATGACGCAAGATCCACGGCCTCTTTTGCTGTAGTCGGCGTGCAAGTGTTTTCGAATTATTTTGCCATTGCAATGAACACGAGTGCAAAGCTTGCGGGCAAAGACAGTCACCGTTCTGCTTCCTCGATCTCGATATAAGTGGCTCAGGATCATAAGACTACAGGTCAAAATTTAATACTGCACTTCTGACCCACTTAAGTGGGTTATAAATTCACAAGCCAAGCTTGAACTCATAAACCATCCAATCATAATTTTACAATTTTTATATGCATTTTTAGCGGTCCATCCAAAAATGAAAAAACGACCTCATATGGTTTGGCTTTGTGCTTTAACCAAGTCTGAAAAAAATTGCTTTTACCGTTAAGATACTAGAAGATTTAAAAAAATAGTTTTTAAAAATGATTCTATGTTTTTGTGTTTTTTTTTGTTTATTTATGTTTTAGTATCAGAAGGTTTTGAAACTTTAAAATTCGCTAAAATGTTCCTTAAAATTTTGGACAATTTCTGATACGTGTGATCTATTTCGTATGATTTCTCTTAATAATACCAAAGATAAGAGGTACACACATTTTTCAATTATTTTCGCGATTTTTTTTTTCGAAAATGCGTCAAAACGGCAGTATTAAAATTTTTTCTGAAAAAATATAACTAAATTTAACTTAAAGCTGCATTATACGTGTGTTCAATATTGGCTTTGTGCAGAAAGCGGTTCAAATGTTATGGCTTCAAACACTTTGAAAAAAGTCATCCATTTCCAACTCTTCATTTTTCTCAAAATATTTCAATATTTCAAAAAAAAAAAAAAAAATGGATTTTTTCGTGCTTGAAAAATGGGTCAGTTGTTTGTGCTTAAAAAAAAATGCCCTCGTTGGGTTCTCTAACTGTTTCCGCATTTCAAAAAGCACACCAAATTTTGTCTTTACGTACGACTTACCGTTCAGAAGTTATAACGCGATTGGTCAGACTGACGGACTGACAACGTAGTGATACAATAAGAGATCCTTTTTTCATTTTTAGACGGACCGCTCAAGACCACGCAGGGAAGACGAAAGCTTTTGTTTTGTAAAAGATCATATTATTTTCGAAGATCACAATAACGACCCAAGACCATTGACAGACTTTGGGTTTATTGGCCTATCGGCTTTAAGTTAGTTAAGTTTGGTTAAAATTTTCAACTAGCAATAATTGCAGCTGTGTAGAACCTCATTGGTTACGATATCGCCTCTGCGCGAAGCTTTTACTATGTTTCCATCGGCTATAAGATTACGATTATCGGGAAATGATTAAAAATAAATCCCGCATTGTCTCCACCGGACAGACAAAGGATGAATTTGACATGAGCGCTCTTTTTTGTCATTTTGGCTCTCAAAACAGAGTGACGATGGCATTTTCCAGGAGAGAGAATACAATTTTGTTGTAAAAAAAGTCCCAATAGGAAACGTTTTTCTGACAAATCTGTCATACATGGGCAGTTTCCATATCAAACTGCTGTAAAGTTGTGTGAATAGGATTAAGGTTTCATAAAAAGGTGTGTGAAAAAGATAAACCTGATTTATGAGGCGTATTAAAATTTTATGGTCGAAATTATCCAAGCTATCCCCAAAAAGAGAGATCATGCGCTTATGGCCAAGATACAGATGTGACCAGCTGCTTGATCCTATTGGCGATTCGATCACTGCTATTGGGAGACAAGGTTAATTTACGTTTTTTTCACCAAAATGAAAGATCTAGGTTCAAATTTGTGCTGAGAATAACTTACTTAATTACTTAAGGCTGCGCTACAGCAGTCCGCGGTGGACCTGGGCCTCAGCCAACAAACTTCGCCAGCCAACTCTGTCTCTAGCTAGCCGTCTCCAGTTTCTCCAGGGCTTTGCTACTCAATTGCCTTCTTAGCCCAAAGAAACAGCGATTGGCACGAGCTATCCTTCGTTTGATTTCAGCGCTGGTGTCATTGTTTGAGTTGATAGCGGAACCCAGGTAGACAAAGTGCCTAACTACCTCAAAGTTATAGCTGTCGATGGTGATGTTTTGTCCAATATATCGGTGTTATGTGTCTTTTCTTGATGACAGCATATACTTGGTTTTGCTGTCGTTGACTGGTAAACCAATATTCGTCGCTTCCGTCCCAATATTCACGAAGGCGTCACTGACATTACGCTATGTTCATCCAATTATGTCAATTTCGTCTGCGTATGGAAGTAGTTGAACGGACTTTTGAAAGATTGTACCTCTGGTGTTGGCGCGGGAGTTCTGCACAATTCTCTCAAGTATGATGTTAAACCTTTAAACCTTGTCTAAATCCTTTTTTGACATCAAAGGGGTCGGTGAGGTAATTACCGACCTTGACGGAACAGCGTGAATTTTTCATCGTCATCCTTTGGCAAGGATGAAAAAACTAAACTAAAACTAGATGGTGGACTTTTATGTCCTAAAGCCACACTGATATGTGCCTATTGGACTGTTGACAAACGGCTGCAGGCAGTTTACACAGTACAGAAAAAAAAATCTCGTATGCAATGGTAAAAACACTGGTGCCTTTTAAGTTGGCACAATTCAGAGGGTCTCCTCTCTTTGATCAAGACTCAAAGCATTTTATTCATTATAGTGGTAGAAACGCTTAAGTTTATTATATGGTCCAAATTCATATATTTTATTTTTATTTTTAAGGGCTTAAGTTTTAAAATGTCCGTATTAACTCTTTATTTAATACTTGTTTATTCAAAAGGTACCGCCGGACCAAGTCTAGTTATATTTTATTTTTATTTTTAAGGGCTTAAGTTTTAAAATGTCCGTATTAACTCTTTGTTTAATACTTGTTTCTTCAAAAGGTACCGCCGGACCAAGTCTAGTTATAGAAGGCAAAGATGCACTGCTGACTTGTGTCATAACATCTCCATACCCCAACAACACAGTGCTTTGGCGAAAAGGCCCAAATGAAATATTGTCAGCCGGAATGAATAGAGTCACAACAGATAAGCGCATAGAAGTTTTGCATGATGACAGTGAGTTGAACAACAATTTACTAAAAAAAGCTCCTTACTAAAAGCTCTCACAATAGATCCAAAGACAAAGGCTGGAAGTGGGGGCGATGTCTGGGTTTTATTGATCAAAGATACAAAGCCCACGGACTCCGATGTTTACATCTGTGAAGTAAACACCGATCCAGTTATTCGAAGCTTTCAAACATTAACAGGTAAATATACAAACTTGTTTTCATAAGAGCATTAAGAAGCTTAACAATTAAAATGCACCAGTGAGACCGACGTTACAAAGCCTTCCCAGCGTGGAACCTGCCAAAAATTCAACACAAATACTTTTAACTGAACTAGGTTTGTATATGGCGACTTATTCTATTGAAAGTAAAAGTATCTTAGACATCGTCACGTCTCCTATTTGTAGCTACCTCTACACAACAGCTGTCTCATGATTTCAGCGATTGCTGTGAAGCACATAACGTCACAAAAGCCTGTGTGGGTTTTTGTAACGTTCACAACATTATAGACGGAACCACTGGAATCGAGCCAGAAGTGTGCGAAAAAGACTTTCCGAGTATTGTCAAGTGTATGGCTGATGGTCGCAACCACGTACCTTGCTGCGAGCAAAGAGGCATACCGGATTTATGCCAAGACATGTGCCGCGGAGAGTACACAGCGTTCACGGATCTTTTGAAAACGAGAGTTTCTTGCATACAGCACACACTACCGGGTCTTCAGTGTATTTTGCGAGGCATTCAAAAGCTGCCAAGCTCACCGACAGATGTTTACGTCGAAACGATAACAGACACCTCTTTGGAAATTGGTTGGTCACCGCCGGACAAACTACCCGACTCGGTCATTTTCTATACGGTGAATCTGACGGCCTTACATAACTTCGATCCAGACAATGTGCCTGACGATTCGGTACCGCCTACTGTCAACATAGTATTATCAAGTGATGTGACCACTTATATAGCCAAGGATCTCAAACCGCTCACAATGTATTCCGTGGCGGTTACAGCCCATAACGAGAATGGCAACAGCTTGCCAAGTCAGCGGATACGTGCCCTGACCTTCAGTACAGAGGACGCTGTGCACAACACTCAGAACTCGACGGTTGTTGTGCCAGAGCTGCCAAACATTAGGAGGTGTTGCGAAAGCAATGGCATGTCGCACAGAATGTGCTTGGACAAGATGTGTGATCCAAAAAAGGCAAGTCTGGCCAGCCTACCCGATTTTATGGTGTGTGCTCCGTGGTCCAACATAACTTTCAATTGCTTGGCGAATGACATTGACCACAGTTCTTGCTGCCGAATAAGGGGAATACCATCAGTTTGTTTACCTTTGTGTTCGGGGAAAATTTCTACTCTCAATTTCAGCTTGTTTAAGTAAGAAGCTTTGATACCTCCGAGATTGGGAGTTTAAGGTTTTTCCTCCATTTAAGGTGTTTGCGATTCATGCCAGATTACAGTAGCTGCCTCTTGCAAGGCTATGGAGTTCTGCCAGGATATCCGACTCGATTGAAACCCATTGATGTTTCATCGAATTTTGCTGTATTGGACTGGAGCCCACCAAAAGTCCGAGCTGACTCGGTGACTGTGTACACTGTTAGTTATCGTAAGCTTGGTGCAGATGAAGAGTACACGTCTGTTGAAAAGGTTTTAAGCACGCAAAGATGCTAGTGTTGTTTGGTGTGATGAAAATTGGTTTCCTTTTTTTTTTAGGAGAGGTCACCTGTGATTTTGGAAAGCTTGGAGCCAGGAACCTATTACGAGTGTTTTGTCGTTGCCATAAATGCTCATGGTCGGGGTTTGCCGTCGAACAGACTGGTGTTTCGCACAAAGTTCGAGGTAAGTTTGAGTATAATTTTTGCCTGAATTTTGGTATTAAGAAGGATTTGATTTTAGGAAAACACTGAACCAGCTTCAACTACTTACAATATGACAAAATGCTGCCAGATGTCCGGGCTTTCACCCAAGTGTATGTCACTTTGTACATATAATATGAAGCTAAGTGACATGCAGAACTTAGGAGGGATGTGTCAACCACAAATGGGTTGGTAACTTAACATAGCGCGAGTTTTCATTCTTCATTAATATTTGGTTTCGTTTTAGCCATCATTGTTAAATGTGCAGCAGGAGGTCGTGATCATGCACCTTGCTGTAACAGAAGAGGAGTTTCACCTTTGTGCTTACCACTCTGTCGGGGTATCCTACCAACTGCCTCCCAACAGATAACGTCGTCGGAATGCCTTTCATTCGCCGGGAATATCTTGCAATGCTTTGAGGATGGTAAGGATTTAAAATATTTATTAAGACCCAACCAAAGCTTATAGTCTGTCTGTCAACCAGGATCCTGATCAAATAAGAAGATCAAATCCCGCTTTCCTAAATCATGTTTTTTAATCGTCCTTTTTCAATTCCATTTCTAATAGTCCCGCCTTTTTTGAAAAAAAAACTTGGTTTGTTAGCCCCGAATTTGCAATCATAGGCCTTCTTCAAATTTGAGTTTGTATGGAGGGCATGCTCTATTTTCTTCTTATAGGGCTCCCGATCTTTGGAGGGTCTCTGCCTGCTTCACAGTAGATTGAACCCCTCTGATTGCACTTGATGTACTTACTTACTGGAGGTGGCGCTACACAGTCCGGGGGAACTTGTATCTCAATTTACCAGCTTTGACAGCCAGCTTTGTTTCTAGCGAGCCGTTTTCTGCTTTGCATACCAAATTGCCTGAGGCTCGTGATGGGCTCGTGATGGCAAAAATGGATTTTGATTCTTAAACTTTTAGTTCCTGAACCCATATTCCGTCTCCATACTCACGAAAGCTTCATTGAGATCATGCAGTGTTCTTCCGATTGTCTCAATATCGTCTGGGTATTTGAGTAGTTGAGTGGCCTTTCAAGGATGGTGCTTCTGGTGTAAACACGGCTATTCTGCACAATTCTCTAAAGAAGGATGCTCAGGGTGACTACCTCGCGGTTATAAGGGAGACAGGCCGAGGTCAAGAAAGAAGTTTTCCGCCCATTTAGGATGCAAGTGCTGAAAGCAAAGCCTTTCAGCCTGGGTCCGCTGATCTTGTTCTTCTTACTGGTCCTTACTGGCGCCTATATGGGTAAGGTTGTGACTGCGGCGGAGTTTTTTTTTAACTGTGCTAACGTTACCCATCTTGGCTTCATGTCTTTCGAAGCATTGCACACGTCCAAAATGAGGCGGCGAAGGAAGTTTACCAAAGGATTGTTTCCTAAAGAAACAAAGCAGTCAGAGCTACAACCTTCTGACTGCTTTCCCAAGCAGCACGATCCAATTGAAGCTCAGCATTTCCTGGGGTAAACATTTTTTTTCATAGGGCGTTCTTGAACTTCTCCTCACCGTTTCTCCAATGCTTGACTGTCAGAGACGACAGCAAGTTTACAGCTTGTTATCCTTGGAAAAGAAAAAATCATCTCTTCAGTTTCATTGTTTACGACGCAAAGCAAAAGACGACCCAGCCTTCATATTTTTCACATCGTTGGGTTCACGACGCGAATTCGTCAGATCTGCTTCTGAGACTGCCCTTTCTTTAGCTTCCCTTCCTCTGCATAGAAGGTAGAGGACTTGCTTCTATTGCTGCCTTTTCACCAGCACTACCGTCGGTTTTCACCATTATGGCCTTCGTTCCCTCAAAGGCTCCCTTTTTTCCATCCAACTCGGCTGACGGGGTTGCTATCCTCGTTCTTCGCTGTCTTGCTCTTGGCGTTGAGATGCAGTACAACGATCAGGTCAGGAAGCAGTACAGGCACAGCGGTTGAGCCAGCTGTTGTCACTTTTTCCATCACCGAGACATTTTCCTTAGTCTTCTTATCCTCGGAGATGGCTTTGACTACGGCAGTTCTAGCTGCCCTTTGAATAACTAGTTTAAGTGCTAGCCCGCTTACCGGCGATCACTATTGGAAGCCAAAAACGCCGTCTCGTACAAAGCCTTAGCCAGGAGGGAAATGGATGAATTCAAGAGTGCGCCTTCAATCGACTCTAGCTCAACCTTGACAGGGCTTGTGTGCTCCACTCTGTTTGAAGTTTTTTTTTTCATATTTGCGGTAAGGCTGGACATCTCAACTTGAACGGCACGAGAGAGATCGTACATATATGTTGTTGGCTTGAAGCGCAACCTTGCATCCTTTAGCACGCTTGGCACCACGCTCGCATCACCACTGGAATCAGGTGAAGATGGCGCTTACGACGCGGATCAGTCTCTCTTATCTCGCTATCAAGATCTTTTCTGCTATACTGATTCTATGATTGCCTAAGGTTGTTTGTCTTGCGCAATGTCAGTGTGGCCTTAAGCTACTTAAGTCCTCCATCGATCACACTCGGCCAAATTTTGAAAAAAAAGAAACGCGGGAATTCGAAATTGATACCATAACAGTTTTAACGATTTTCAAGACGGGTATGGATAATGACGAGCTATAAAGAGAAATGTCTAGTTTTTTAAATTCCTGCCAAACTCGTCTGCCACTGTCAGGATGACGGTAGAAAACTATTGTTCTCCCATCAAGATCGGTAAAGATCTTACCGGTTCATTTCATATCAAAAACCTCTCTAACCTCATTTCTATTCATATCGAATAGAGGGAGAAATGCTTCTCGCGCTCCCTAATTTCCTTTTCTCATGGGTTGCAGTTCAGTCTCAGAAGAGCCTGGCCTCTTGCAAACATGAATGCTGTGAGCGTTTGGGGGGCCGTAAATTTTTGCCGATTCCGAAAGGTGAGTTGAGTCGTCTCTCATGACAAATGATACTTTTGGAGGATTTGTCAGACCCACGCGGAGGTGGAACCGTGGAAAAACTTAGAATGCCCAGGTCGGGACTCGAACCCGGAACCTCGTGCACAGTAGTCCGAGACATTAACAACGACGCCCTCTCTCTGTCTCTAAAAGTTTTCCAAATTGATAGGGTAGGGATATCATATCACGTTCAGGTACTAGGCTCCTGGTGTTCAACACATAGGTTGGAGTAAGAGTTGATAGACAGAGATTGGTTTAGAAAACCTCATGGGTGTAAATAACCATCCGTTGAACACAAAAACATGGGAATCCTAAGAAATTACGTGTTTTTGATAATTTTATTAGGTTCCGAGAACATCCCTGGTCCCGTCGCAGATGTCCGAGTCATAGATGTGACAAACAGCAGCATCACATTAGAATGGTCACCACCAGTTGAAATTGGGCCCAATTCCACGATGGACTATGAGTACATTGTGCAATATGGCAAAGTTAATAACATGACAATGTACGAGATGGTAGTAAAACTGGAGAACGTAAGTACAATTATTGTCCCAATAAACAAAACAAAAACTAATTTATACAATCTTGTGAAGGAAACTCACACTAATGACACAACTGTAGAGCTTACATCATTGGAACCGTCTTCCCTATATCGAATACTGGTAGTTGCTAGTGGCCCTTATGGGTCATCATTGCCATCGTCGATGCTAGTCATTAATACCACGGATCTGAGCCAATTCAGTAAGTAGCAAAAGTTTCCTTACTTCATAAGCAAGTCGATGATAACGAATGGTATTCTAGATTTTTCGGCGTCATCATTTGGTGTACCCTCGCCACCGCATTCTCTGCAAGTTTCTTCGCACAGCGCTAACTGGGTCGCAATATCGTGGCAGCCGCCTGAATTTTCTCATCCCCATGAAACAATTTCATATAGGTGAGATATTAACACACGAATGTTCCTGAATGTTTCCTTGATGAAAGTAAATCTTTCAAATTTTTCTAGAGTCTATCATAAGCCCACGCAGTCAACAAGTTTTTCCATTATAAATACGAAAAACATTTGGATGCGTCTAGACAACCTAAGGCCCAATTCACAACACATTGTTTATGTAGAAGCAATAAGCTCAAAAGGAATATCACTGCCTTCGGAAACTTTGGTTGCTTGGACGGATCCAGCTCTTCCCGCCTTTGTTGAAGTAAGACCTTTGAGGAAACTGATGTTGGAAAAATAGGTAACAATTATATTCTAGCCTCCAACTATACAACCCACCGATATTTTACCGGAAGGCGGGTCGATGACTGTTCTTTGCCTAGCTCTGGGGAATCCTGCGCCAACGATATCCTTGTACGTTGGTGGCCACTTGGTACGGCAAGATACTTCGAGGCATATGGTCACGGTGATACACAACATAACCACAGACATGGAGCATGTGTCTTGCTATGCTGATAACGGCTATGGCATGCCAATGCAAGCCACTCGGAAAATAAACATAAGCTGTAAGTTTAAATCTTTTATAACTAGTAATAACACATTTTCTCACGGAACTCTTTTGTTACGTTGCAGATGCTCCCCGGGTACAAGCTTCTGGCATCACTGTAGCCAGTATTGGTGACAGCGTAGATTTGAAGTGCACAGTGCGATCAGTCCCGGCACCCAAGACAATGTTCTGGCGCGATCAAGAAGGTCGAGTGGCTGTCATCCAGGGTGGAAACTATGACATCTCCGTCAAGAGAAACGTCTCGCATCCCTCTCAATACACAATGAACTTGCATATAGCGAGCTTGCAAGCTTCAGACGCTGGTGATTATTTCTGTCATGCGGAAAACGCACTCGGAGACGCGACCAGCCCGGTTTCGGTTAGAATGCGCAGCACTCCATCAACACACAACGTGTCAGAGTGCTGCATCAGCCAAAATGTATCCAGTGCTTGCATGATCGCCTGCAGTTTCTATCTGGACATCGATGCGGTGATCAACAAGCCCGAGTGCATTGTTGACTTTGACAAGTTGATGAAGTGTGCAGCGGATGGATCAGACCACCGGAAGTGTTGTGCAGACAGTGAGGTACCACGAAAGTGCTTGAACTGGTGCAGAGGTGAGTCAGTTCTCAACGTCGAGGCGTGTAGCTTACAGCACACGAAAACCATAATTGGTTGCTTCGAATCCAATCGAGATAGGCTGCCGGGGCCTCCTAAAAATTTGGCAGTTAATGTGCTCTCCGACAATGTCGTCGAAATAAGGTATGAATAAACGCCCGCTTGTCAAACAGTTTTCATGTCGAAAGTTAACCTTCAATTTTAGCTGGGATCCGCCGTCAAAGAATCCAACCGCTGTGGATGGTTATAGAATATTCTATCACGAAGCCGCAGTTATTGAGACGGAAGAGCAAGCAATCAATGCAACAGAAGTGAAAAGGATTGATGTGAAGGACACAAGTGTGAATATTGATGGTCTCAAACCGGATGTGCTCTATGAACTAGTAGTTAAGGCTGGCAACACATTTGGTAGGGTGATTTTAACTTTTAAACTCTACGAACTTTTCTTAATGTCAAACTTAAAGGCGCCAGCATACTAACGGAACCTGTGCGGTTTACTATCGCGGACCATGAACTGACATCTGCCTCCCATGCAAGCACGGCGGGTACAATAAGCGGAATTATCGCAGGCATTTTGGCTATTCTATTGGCGGCCCTAGGAATATTTTTCTACAAACGAAGAAGATCAAATGAGAAATCTGCTAATGGGGTTGCTTTTGAGAATCCCAGCTACCTGAGGGCGATTGAACAAGTTCAGGTAAGCTTTGAATGTTCACAAAATGTTACAAAAAAGGGCTAGTTCAATTTTATGTGTTTGATGTTACCGAGCTCTTTTTAAAAATACAGATAGCCACAACACCGACAGACTCTGCATCACCGACTTCAGTTGCCTCAAATCAAACGAAAGTTGGTGGTTCACCATCAAAAGTAACAAGTACTGATAGTAGTAAGAAACATGTTCCGGTTTCTAAAGCGGTTGGAGCTCCAAATACAGCTTATTACGAGGAATTAAAGTTTGGCCAAGAAGGTATTTAAATAATATATATGCTTTAATATATAATAATATATATCCTTTTGCTTGGTGCTTCATTTACAATAATATGTGTGGCATGAAAAGAAATATTTTAGTAGGTAGGCTTAGTCTAGACTATAGGAAGGGGAGTCTAATTAGAAAAAAATGCAAACATTTTTGCTAACAAACACTTTATTTCGAAACCTAAGGACTAGAAGACGGCTATTCCTAGGACATCCTTTTTATAAATGTTAAACAGATCATAAAACGTCTTTTGACTATTATCTCTTAAGAATCGAGTTAAGGACAAGTCTTTAAAACAAAAATAGTTCTAGGAAAATATAATGGCGCCCAAAAAATTCAAAGCCATTAATAAACTTAATGTAAATAGAATTTATATGGGGATGTCCTTACTTAAAAAAATCATTTGACGGATCGAAAAACCCTCCGAAAGTAGAACCTACCTGCAAAAGGTTCTCAGGCTGATAGATGTCCGCGTATTTACCAGAACTAATAATTTTTTTTCTTAGAAACGAAATTTCGAAAAGATAAAAGCTTTTTTGGCTCAAACGTAGAAACTACCAAAGGCAACTTACAAATTCAATATGACCGAAAACAGCGCGATGAAACTTATACGTGGCTTATGTGTCTTCTTGCTCCTTTTTTATTGGAATCTCTTAATAAGATTTCTATGAGAGTTCCAGGCAACTGTGTAGTAGGCTAGCCTTCTGCAGAAGATGCTACTTCTAATTTGACTAACAGAACAATGCAGAGGAACCATAAGCATCCCAGTATCCATTAAATCGATAA